>JASSRZ010000056.1:1628893-1677270 GCA_032164315.1 Malacoctenus gilli
AGGGTGCATGCTTCAGAAAAAGCAGGTGAAGAGGCAGCACGGCCCACTTTTCTCACCGTCTTTCTTCCACACACGCACAGCAACCTGTTAACTCCCTGCACTCGGATCACTGTGTTTAGGACGGAGAGCTATTTCTGTCCTCTGACCTCCAAAGTGAAAGAATGATGGAGAGAAGAGAGAAAGTGATGGAGAGTATGAATGAGGAGCAGCGTGGCCTCCCACACCTTCACCGAGCACCAGCCACTCTCCTCCTTTGTCTGCGTCGCTCCCTTCTTCCCCTTCCTGCTGAGTTACTACACTCGCGCGCTTCCTCCAAAGCGGCCCCGTCTGGGAAACAATGAACACTCGAACCGGCGCGGTATCCGTCACGTCGGCGCGGCGCGCTGACTGATTGACGCCGGCGGAGGAGATGAAAGGCAGAGAGCGAGCGCACGGCTTGCCAAGTCGCCCACACAGTGTTGCTGCGCCTCGTCTTCTCCGCTCCCACCTGCCCGCTCCGTCTGCTTCGCCAGTTCCTACACGTCTCCCTGCACACGGGCTACATATGGACGACGGCCACGGACGCACGCATGCATTCAGGACGTCGAAGCAACTGACACAACGCGCCAACATGAAGGACTGATTTTACTGTGGCTTTCGTGACACAAATGAATCATAATCTGATTCGATACCTGCAGACGTTTTCTTGACGACTTGCTCGACTGCGTGATTGATCGACGTTGCACTGGGGCCTAAACAGACGGCCCCTCCATGAGGGCGGGGGCTCTCCCCCACTCTCGCTCTGCCGTCGGCCTGTAATGCAGCTTTATTGGCTTTTCTCACCCCTTTCCTCTCCATCACCCGCCACAACCTGGACGGGCCCGAAGCCGACAATCGCCCCGCTTATCGATCACGTTTGGCTCTCATCCGGGATTGGGGCTTTTCGCATGAAAGCCCGTCTGCGCTTAATCCCATTAAACGGCATCTTTACAAAATAAAAGCTGCGATTATGAAATAAAACTTTGCCGTATTAGCCGGGGCCGTCAGCCTCGGCGGTAACTGGAGACTTTGGACTATTCTGGACCGCGATAATCACTTTTAGCTGCGTTTCAGGTTTCAGGACGTGGCAGGTTTCAGGGGTGTATTTATAGTTGAAAGGGAAACATTTGTGGTCGGCAGGGGAGGATGGAGAGAGCTCTCAGGCTGCGTTTCGGTCTCAGTCACTCAGCATCCTCGTCCGCTTCCCTCGGAGCCACATTAGCGGGGAGCAGAGGGAACTCTTGGGGGATCGCAGCCAGACTCGCACATCCCTGCTACATCAAACATGCATGAGAGCAGGTATACATGAACAGCAGCATACAATGTGGCCTCTGTAGTCACAGGATAAATTTAGACGAGTCTCACATGTCTTCTTCTACTGATCAATTATGTGGGTGTTCTTCCACTACATCAGAGAAGAGGAACATCCTGCACAGAAGACAGCGTTAACATATCTGAACGTCTCACTGGAAAAAAATCACTGGAATTTACGTAAAATCAATGTTATGTTGATTAGTGCGATAAATTTATACATTTTACACTCCGACTTTGATCGTTTTCTTCTCAGAATAAATCAAATAAAGTGCCAACAAGATTCTTGAAGAAAACTACAAAATAATGGTGATACACATCTGCAGGTGTCTGTCTGTGTAGACGTTTAGGAAGTGGAAACGATGTAAAAGCTTCTTCAGGTTATTTTGAGTGAATTTGCAACAGCCAGGTTTATTTCTCCTCCCTCTATTCTTGCAGCTTTACGATACTTAACTTTCTCATACAACATTTCCGGCTGATTTACCCAGAAATGAAAACGAGGAGGAAACGGGAAGAGAAACTCGGCTGAGGTCACGCATTACTCACACGCTCTGACCTGGTTCTGACTGAGACCTGCGAACACACCGCCCCCTGAGCGCAGCAGTAGGAGAGCCAGACACTGAAGCCCCTCTGTGATCAGAAAACACAGGGCCGTATTGTAAACAGGAAGTGTCGGAGCCACCCACCCACCCATACAGAGGACGCACACTTCCTGAAACAGGCGCACACACATCCCGACCAGCGCCAACTGTGACACAATAGAGGAGAGAATGATTCTTGAAGGAAAACTTCTATGAGCTTGTCTCAATGTGCTGCTTTGCTCGGATTCGTTCACAGGAAAATCATTTACACGCTGAGGTAGAAGCAGGCACATTGCTGAAAATCCACAGCGGCACATGACTCGCACATGACCTCCGACGCCGGCGTGACGCGGACACTCATGAACGCCAGAGAAACCACGAGGAGCAACAACCTGAAACTGCCCAAACTTCAGCGCTGACATCCAGTGATCTGCTCCAACGAGGTCACAATTTACTGCACGGCCCTTCAGAAGCCACAAGAAAAACACACACATAGACAGACACACACACCCCACTGCAGCTCAGCCTCCAGTCGTCTGCGCTGACATTAGAGTTAGTGCTGAATGATGCCTGGCGAGCGGAGATAACATTTACGGCGCGGTGTGAGCGGCAGAGGGAGAAATCACTGCTCGCCACACCAGCCGGCCGCGCGCCGCTTTGAAAAGCCTCGCGAGGCATCCCCCCCCCCACCGATGACCGAGGGCACTTTATCTCGTGCCGCAACAGGCGGGTCCCAGGCGAAAGTGAAGGACGGCGGAGGGCCCGCGCGCGGCGATATCGCCGACTGGCGCGCACAAACACCCTTCACACGTCTAAATTTTGTGTCATATATCAGGTTTGCATGTCGGAGCACAATGCTTACAACGCCTGGTATCTCGCCGCTGCCACTGAGCTGCAGAGATAAGTGGGATCCCGCTCGCTTCTCTAAATCACTTGGCATTAAACGCAAGCCTGGCGTGTGTGGGCGTGCGGGCTCGCCGTCTTCTGCACTCCAGACTAGAAATGAATGCACGGGTGTAGCGATAGATAGAGGTAACAGCCCCTGTACTGAGGACAGCAGGAAAAAGGAGGGGGAAAAAGTGCTTGAGTGGCACTTTTTGGGAAGCTTTTTAAAGCTTCTCTCGATGGAATTAAGTTTAAAAAAATAGGAGAGAAAGATCCAAAATAGTTAGGAACTTGTGCTTTAAATGCACGATAAGATGCTGCCCTAAACGTTAGCTGTGAGGCTGTAAAAATGTCGCAATCTATATTTCCACACCTCAGTGAGATAAGCTTGACAATCGCGGAGATAAGGAGCGCTGAACGCGCGGCGTGCGCTCCCCGCTGCACGGCCGATCATTATGTTTACACAGGATGTTCTGATGAACGTCCCCGGCGTCCGTGCGCGACAGTCCGGGGCGCGGATATGTGCGATACCTGAGTCACAGATTAAAGACCAGCTGTGCTGCCCATCTGTCAGAACATCGCTCAGACCGACCCGACGAGACGGTGACAAATCCGCGTCGTCATGCCGGACGCCACCCCTCAACCTTTAAACTGGGAGTGTGTGTTGATGGCGGCGCTTAGGCCTAACGTAATAAACGACTGAGGATGCGGGCTGGTCGGAGACGGAGACGCTCCGGTTCCTGGTACGTTGTAACCAGATGAAAACACGCGCGGCCTGATCACATGAGAGGCTGGCTGGTATTAATCAGAGTCAGCAGACTTGAGGAGTCAGCGTTTGCGCTGCGAGTGTGGAAAAGTAGTTTTTAAATCAGCGGACACCTGCATGTCCCTGCAAGTCCTCGCATCAGGAGGGGAAAAAAGGGCCAAAAAAAAGAAAGGATGGAGAAAAGGAGAGGGCGTGCGTCCGGAAAACAGCAGGTCTGAAAAAAACAGACACGAAATTCACACGTTTCTATCACACTTTGACAAGGTTTTAACAAAACTCATTTGTTACCAATACCTTCCAGTCCTGTTTGATTATTTACAAGCTGCTGCAGAAACTCGGTGTCTCAAAGAGCTGATTGCAAACGCGTCCTGCTGAGAGGAGAGCGACCTGCTATACAGGGAAATTCATTAGCCTTGATTTCACAGGGCACATCTCTGCGGGGGGAGCAGTCATCATACACCTGCTCTGCATGTGCTCCACATCCAAACCTCTCCGACGACCCAAAAATCACAAGCTTACTCTGCTGCTTTGGAAGCACGATTGCAAAGTAGTTATCTTAGCACTAATACAGGATAGACAGGCAAACAGAGCGACCGCTGGGCCGCTACTCTAAGCCGATAGAGAACCACCGCGGTGACTTCCTGCAGAGAAGTCCAGTCATTGTTTGGACGGGAGGGGGACAAACTTACTCACTGCTCACATTGCTTCATTGTGTCTGTTGTGTGAGTGTGTGGGGGGGGGGGGGGAGAAACCGCAGAAGAGAGCGCCGCTCAAGTCACATGACCACCCCATGACTGGACCTAATGCTATCAGGTCACACGGCCATGAATGTTGGGAGTGTTTGGTAACAACTCGCCGGATTTCAGAGGCTGCGGCGGCGGTGGTCACGTGACCTCGGCTTGTACGGCGGCACGAGAGGAGGAGGGGGCAGATAGCTTTCCAGAACGCAGGGAGGAGAGAGCGCACGCAGCACAAAGAGAGTTTTTGTGCAAAAGTAAGCTTAAAAAAACCCACCCGACTCCCACTGAGAGAGAAGGAGCAGGTAGAACAGGACATGATCAGATAAGGATCACTTCCTCTGCTCCAACAAAAGAGAACAAACAGAAGATCGGTCTCCAATTCAAGATCTTTAGATACGGACAAAAAAGCATTTTACATGTAAGAAAAAAGACTTGAAGCGTCACATGTAATACGTGTTGTAGGAAGGTTAAAAGAAAACCAAACCCTGGAGACGCAACGTCCGGAAAATTATACAAGTGCTTTTGTCTCATCGGGAGCAAGATGAGACGTCTGGTGTCTGTCGGTTGCATACGAAGCCGCAGCATGTGGGCTGAGAACTTGGCCCGACGCCTGGAGGCCGTGGAGACGGCGCGTTCGGCGGGGTCGTACCGGATCGTCAGCTGTCTGCAGGTAAATGCTGCCAACGTGCACAGCCTCATTTATTGTTTGCACTGAGAGTTTCTGGTCACTTTTAGGAAGCCCACTCGACTCGTCCACCTGTAAAGAAGTGCGGTAATGCACATAACGGGAACCGGCCGCCGTCCTGAGGGGCCGACGCTGGTCTCTGCTCCCCCCTCGGCGTGACAGCACCATTAGCCGTCCATCCTGCGCGTATTACCTCACTTCACTTCCTGCAGCAATCTCGGAGGACATCAGACAAAAGCAGCGAAATGCTTTCAAATAACTTTTTCTCGACACCTCCAGTCCCCAACTTCACTTTCCGTCTGGTTGCTCGATAATGGAAACGTCTCCGCGTTCGCTCTCAACGGTGTTCATTACACTGTTTGTGTTGCCGGTAATGGTTCACACAGACAGCCACAGAATTAGGCCACAAATCAAAAGATATCAGACTTGAAGGGACCAGACGAGAAAAGATAATTCAGCTTCTGAACTGCCGGTCACTGAAGTATCCACGCAACTATGAGGAGAAAGGGGGGCCGTCTCCACAGCGCTCCAGGTTACTGCTGTCCCAGTGAAACTATGCTGGAGTGAAGGAAGGCCAAAAAGAAGAGGGCAGCGGAAAGGCGGGGGGGGGGGGGCACTAAACACGGAGCGAGGAGACGGGTAAATATCTGGGGAAACGAGGGTCTTACCTGGACCATCCTCCTCATCCTGACATGTCGCAGCGCCGCAGCCGCACGCTGTCAGACGCAGCAGACCGTGACCATGTGGGCGTCCGCACCCCGCCTCACCCCTCCTCACCCCTCCTCACCCCTCCTGCCTCCATTCCCACCCCGACCCCTCAGCAACCAGACCACCCTCCTGGTCGGCCTTTCTGGTTCGGGACTTTAAAATCGATCACATGACGATCAACTGATAGAAAGTGCTGCAGTCACATCCAACTTCCCCCCCCCGCCCCACCCTCTCTCTCTTACTTGAGCCTCCCTCTGTGTTGTTTCTGTTTGCCAGAAGCAACTTTGGGAACGCTGCAACAGTGAGTGTGACTGTCTCCTCACACACACATACACTGCAGGAAAAAGGACATTCTAAGAAATTGGACAGATTTGACCTTTTTCCCCCTCAAACAGAAGCTTTTTCCATCAAATCTGAGAATTCCTTTCATTTTCAGCGTTTGAAGACGAGCCGTTCGCCGCTCTGTTATGCCGTCCTAATTACGTCCCTGCAATCAAGTACTTTGATCCGTTGCGTCACCGTTACACAACCGCGATGCACCAACATGCGCCGCGCTTGCACTTAAGTTGAGACAGTTAATGGTGCGCGGGGAGCCGAAACGAATCTGCAGAGAGCCGCCAGAAGTCAACGCGAGGCAGGGCTGCTCTGCACGCAGGGCGCAGGCGAGTTACGGCGTGCTGGCGGTCCGCTCTGCACTCCGCCGTGACTCGTCCCCATGAATCCTGCTGCCCTCTGACGCCACCTCTGGAGATGAATTCACAGAGTCTGGGCGAGCGTGGGAGAAAATGACTCTATGGTCAGTTTGTTCTTGACAATCGCCTGGACAACAGTGAGATTAACCGTCGTCCTCTCTCTCTCTCTCACACATACTGTAGCTCACTTTCTGAACCACCCTCACGTCTCCTTCACTGCCCTCCTTTCGCTTCACAAACAGCCTCCCTACGGTCAAACAAACGCACCAACAAAAACGACTTCTTCAACTTGTGTCCCGTCTCGCTGGGAGGCTAAAATTCAGCAAATGAAGACTGAGGGGAGCCCGAGAGCATCATGTGGCCCTCATGAGACCCGTCACCTGACAGGGCCGCAGCATTATGGTGCAAATGGATTCCTGGAAATCCAAGCGGAGAGCGGCGACGCGACCGTCTTCACTGCTGCGAAACATGATGAAGTCACACATGTGTCGCCTCAGAGGAACTGCTGACTAGAGGCATGAAGCGACGTGAAGAGGACCGCAAATTTACTGGTGCTCCCTTTTTGTTTGTGGTAATTGCACTCAAATATTAATGCGCTGATTATTTATTCATGTTAAAATGCTACACGTGGCACTTTGAAGCGATCTCGTTTGGGTTCGATCCAGCCGGCGCTGCGTTTGGGGGGGGGGTATATTTAGACGCTGTCACCGGGTTATGTTGTGCTTCTACCGGTTTGCAAAAAAAAAAAAGGTGGCTTTCAGACGCCTCTCCTGCCGCACAAAGAGGAGGAGCTTCTTTCGCCACACCGTGTCCATCATGAAACTTGGCACGGGTGGTGGTGTTTACTTGAATCAGTGCAGTTACGTCACCCTGCGTGCACTTGGTATTATATCACTTGGTGAGAGAGCGTCGCAGTCACCCAACTTGATGGAGGCTGCCAGGGCGCACTGACAATGATACGGGACAATCTATGAAGTTTCGTGTGCCCACGTTGGTCCTCTTTGGACGCCGTTTACTTCATTACGGAGAGCTCCAATGAAACCGTGCATCACGCTCGTTTCCAGATCTGCTCGTCATAATGCCGGTTTGTATTTGGTCTCCAAGCAACAAATGCATCTCCAGGAAGAGCCAGAGGGATGTAATAGAAGTTGTTATGATAAGTCTCTCTGCAAGAGTCTTGTAAGATTCTTGGAAGTATTAAAAAATTAGAATCGCAAATAATCGCTCAACAGCCCGACTGTGAAGAGTCCTCTGACGATTGCCCGCTAATGTCTGAACAAAGAGAGGGAGGGGGTAAAAAGGGGGAGACATAATGGCTAAATGGAGGAGAGGGGGGAGGAAAGGGGGAGGAGGACTGATATCCACAGTGCACCATCAGCATTTGGGAAGAGGGGCAAACAGTCCCCCCCCACTCCTCCCCTCCTCTGACGTGCGGGCCGTGGGGAGTGGCGCGTTCCCGCTGAGGGTCCGCCAGCGATCATTCCCTCAGACAGGCGGAACATTAAGGTCCACCTGCCCTCCTCAGCACTTTCGCTCACAACCTGGAGCAATGTTATTGTGGCGACCCGAGTTCAAACATCACCCCCCGCCTCCCTCCCTCCCTCCCTCCCTCACGCAGGGTCCGTCTCGCTCTTTGGATAGAGGCCTCTATGCACCATTAACTCAGAGCGATCCATCATCTGTCTCCTTGTTCAATGGGCTGTAATATACTGTTAATGTTACTGCAACGACACAGATACAAGCCCCTAATGGAGCCCGCGCTCCTCGGCGGGTCCTGTTCAGACGATGAGGAGAGGAAGCGTCTTTAAAAGGCAATCAAACACGATTGATACAAACACACTGATGAAAAAAAGGTTTGTTTTTGTCAAAGCGCAGCTTTCTTTTCCCAGTAGATTCAGACGAATGCGCGAGAATTTCCCTCTCGCCTCTGCTCGTCGGCCTGCAGACAGGTGACAAGCAGCAAGCAGTCAAGTGGTGAAACAATCCAGAGACCAACTGGCTTAGTGAGAGCCTGCAAATCCTTCGGGGTAAGGAGGTTAACCCCGCTGCACCTTGTGGATTGCGGGCAGTATGGAGGAGCAGGTGTCTGACGATTAGTGCGCGGCCAGCCATTAAAACCGGCTGCGTTCGGAGAAAGAAAGCCCGATTTCTTCTCATCGTTTGAACTCGCCAGGCGTCCCCGTAGCCGCCGCGGAGCCCTGCGCTGCGCCGCGGACCCCGCAAACGCTCCTCCACACCGTCAAGTCAGTCAGCGTATGAATTATTGACGACGAGACCGAGCCAGGCAGCTCATGTGAGCCGCTGCCCTCTGCGTCACCTGGCTACTACTGTATTCCACCTCCCCGCTGGACGAGCTGCCGACCACGCGACAGAGACAGAAATATGAGCAGCAGCCACTGCTCACCGACTACAAACATTCATTCCTGCCTCGTATGCACAGATCATTTAACGGGCTCCACGTACAGCCTGCCGAGGCAAAAAAAACACATGTACCAATCAGGGAACAACACGGGTCCCGTACGAGAGGGCGGCGCCCAGCGATTGGCTCGGGATTGGAAAGTATAGCTGTAAAATGGATTAAGTAGGTGAAGGTATAGTGAACACCAGTAACCCCTTAATCCACTGCGGGAAGGCAGGAAGCCAGGAGAGAGGAGCGGCACTTCCTGTCCAGGAACGCAGATTAGTCAGCAGCGCAGGAATGCCGTCGGGCTGCTTTCACACACACACACACACACACGCGCGCGCGCACACACATGCACACACACTCCTCCAGGTCTCCAGTTTCAAAACCAAGTCTGTGATTGAGAAAAATTTGCAGAATGAAGAACAACATTTGAACAGACATCTTCAGAGGAAACGATCCTGCCAATCATTCAGTTACACAACAAAACCATCATTTTATTTATTCATCTTTTTTTATCTATTCACTGGAAATTAAAATGAGTCCTGGTGATCTCAGTGGTTTGTGTTTCCACCACATGTAAAAGTTTCCCAGACTTCCGGCTGGTATCTCTCAGAGCCGACATACGTTCATAAAATCATCTACTTTCGCAGCGACTGATCACATAATTTTAAAGAAGTTTCTATGCTGAGATCTTCTCGGTTTCATTTGTTGAGCGTTAAATGCAATGTTGGCGATGCATAACTTGATTGCTATGAAGAAATTACATTTTTTCACAGTTAATAAAACTTAAATTATACAAAATGCACTTTAGTATATAAAACACTGGCAGAAAATCATCAGAATAATCCCCCATTATGCTGCAGACGCTCAAATACATTTGATAAAAGCGCCGTCTTGAACAGATAAATGTTGCCGAGGTTAATCTCAAGTATTCAGCCCCCCCCTTCTCTCAGTATTCAGGTTTGTTAGCTGTCGTTTTTGTGGGGGGGTTGCAACACCAACAGAATCCATTTATCCCCAACCCATTTGTCTAAAGCAGTTATCCAGACCATTTACAGGAGCAGAGCTCATCAGCATCCCACATCCTACCGGTTGCAGGCTTCTCTCTGCAAGGCTCCATTTAACCCTCCACACACAGCAGGGGGGGCAGAGAGTGTGTGTGTGTGGGGGGGGGCTTATTTAATCAGCTATCTGCAACAGTTGGGAGGCTGCGTCTAAGCCTCGGTGGAGCGTGCGTGGAGCTGCGGGTCGAAAGGCTCATGTGAGCACGGCTCGCTCTCGTCTGGATTATTGTCCAACACTTTAACGTGCAGCCTAATGTAGAAGGGGGGGGGGCTGCTCCTCTGCAAGCCCATCGATTTGACGAGCAGGCAGAAAAACAACTGGATTACATAATTCATGTGACTGGCTCGCTCCATTTGCAGGGCGACCGGGGGGAGCCGACGCGCCGACGTCGGGCTGGCAGCTAATTGCTGCCGATCCACATTTCTCTGCATGTTCTGTCATGAAGACAGTGCTGCTCTACAACTCTTGACGCCCCCGCCCCCCCCCCAAAAAAAAAAAGTAACTCCACCTTCTCACTGGGTTCAGCTGCCAATCTGATTTGACGATTAAAAGGTGAAGGCGTGGGAATTGGAACTGTACGTGCTGAGAGTCTGTTTGTTCCTTAAATTCTGACTTTTCCTCCCAGGTGGAAAAAGAAATTAAACCAAGTGATTCATCAACAGTGTGTGACGAATTTTGACACACTTGCACAGTTCTCAAACTCTACACCTATAACAAGTTATTATTGTTGCACTGAAATGAAGCTCAGTTTCATTGTGCGACTGTAAAATAGGCTTAACAATTCAAAATTGTTTGAATGGCCCTCATGCTTCTTTCAAATTTTTGCTTTTTTGCACAAATCTTACAATAAAAGGGCATTTTAATATGTTATTGTGATTGTTCTGATATTTCTTCGATCAGGGTTGCTAATAAAACTGCTTATAACACTAATAATAATGTTATAATCCTTAAAAAGCCATTTATTCAACATGCAAACCCTGGCATCTGTCAGAAGAAACAATGTCAGAGTTCCAGGTGATTTCAAAGGGTATTGTTGACAAACACACTCTGAGCTGTTGATGTTTTGAAGGATAACCTCGGAAACTACGTATAAAAATAAATAAGCTTGTTATTTCTCCGTGTTTCCTCCTGAGCTCCTCTTTTCTCTCTCGCCAGTGAAACCTAATCCGGATGAGAAGCCGCCGGGACGCAATTCGAAACCAACACTGATAAAAGTTCACCGGGGGTTTTTTTCTGTTTGTCTTTGCAAAAAAAGTAAATAGCTTTGATGAGCGGAGGCGAAGAGGGACCCAGGAGGTGAAGGGAAAAACTTACGTATCGACTGATGAGGGTCCGAAGAGTGCTGAAATCCATCCCCATCCTGTTGTTTTACTTCTCAGTCGTCCTCCAAAGGTGCTTCTTGGACCGCAGGCGCTAGCTCCGGGTTTCTTCTCCTCTGTCCATGACTTTCTCTCCTCTTTTTCCTCCTTCTCCCTGGGTGTGAGTGCGGCGCGGTCCCGCGGACGCCGTAGACCTGAGCTCACCTCCGGAGACCGTCACGGGCTCCACTCAGCGGGGGAGTGTCGGTCCGAGCGGCTTTCGGCGCACTTTCGGAGACACCGCAGGCACGGACAAGTCGGCTGCGCCTCCTCCTCTCGGAGCCGCTCCTCCTTCTCCTCCTTTTTCCTCCTTGCAGACTCCCTCCGCTCCTCTGCGCGTGGACTAAATAATCTTCTTGTCTCGTGCTGCGGCCAAAGCAGATTTTCTCTCTCGTGACGTCACGGGCAGCCAGGTGGTGTCTGTTGCTTGATGTGAGCGCATGCGCACTCTAGTGTTTTGGGTGCGTAATTGATTGGGTGTTTGGACTAATTAGCTGATATTGAACCGCTGGCGTCGGGAGCCATGCTGCAAAAAAACACACACACGTTTAATGAAAAATTAACAATAACTTTGCCTTTTATTCCATTTTGGACACACTTTAGTTGTTATTGGCCTTTACCTTTGCTGCTAAATTCCCGACCTGAAATGAAGGAAGTTTCATATGGTTGTTGGGAGGGAAAAAGGCATTTAAAACAACTTACAAAGATCTAATTGGAGCTGCAAAATAAAGTACTTTATATTGTTTTTTCCAACTTTGCATAGCTAAATTCTTCCAGTCATCAATTGCTTTTGTTAATTACATCAATTAACACCAAACGAGGCGAAAATGTGACACAAACATTTAAAAAAAAGATTATCACATCACATTTGTAGTTTGAGGCTTGATAATATTCATATAAATGGTTTTCTTTGACACGCTTCGAGCTGACTTACCTCTTGCTGAGTTGTCTCGGTCAGAGGAATGAGAACTAAAGTTTGTTCTGCTGCGTTTCAGGTGGGAACTATTTTCATTCACCGGTCCAGCCTCTGTTTCCTGGATACGCTTTTCGGCGGGTTCTGCTGAAACACAACAGTAAAGTTACCGGAACAAGTATCGCAAGTTCCTGTTACAACATCAAAAATAAAAGTTTGTGCTCAAAGTCATTTGTCCAAAAGTGAATATAGAGTTGACTGGAGTCATTTTTTTTTGTCAGGAGTGTATGATTTTTTGATTGAGAGTCTTTGTGGGCGTTTCTTCAAATCTATGAGTTGTTATATATTCGAAGATCCTCATTTTGCTTCCGAAAATGACTCGTTTATACGTAAATTAATCGTGGTTTTAAAAACCAAGCACGAGGGGTTGTACAGTGATTCCTACCTGAAAGTGCTGGATTTTTTGCTTCATATTTCACTCGCATTCTATGTTTGTTGAAAAAGCAATCCACGATGTTTGTCAAACTTCGAAACGTGCTGCTCTTACTTTGAAAGGAAGTGTCGACGAGTCCCGGTGCACTCCTCGTACGTCACGTCAGTTTGACTCGGTTTGTCAAGATGGCGTTGTTCGTGGTGGGAGGCTGGAGCTAGTTCGTATTCCTCAGGCGCATCTCTCCGTTCAGCGGGCTGCACACGGGTCGTTCGCCGCGGACAGGATGGCCACCCTGGACCAGAAGTCCCCCAACGTGCTCCTGCAGAGCCTGTGCTGCCGCATCACCGGCAAGAGCGAAGGTACATCCGCCGCCGTTAGCATCCTGCGCGCTAACGGCAACGCTCCATTCGGGAGACGCTGGAGCGAAGCTCATTCAAGAATGTGTCATTTTAACACATAGCCCCCTACCACTGAGCATATTCATTTTTAACATATATTTTTGTATGAACTGAATCATGGACATGTCGTGAATACTTCAGCTCATAAATTTTCTTTTAATAGCTCACTGCTAAATAATTAATAAAGGCTGAACCCTAATTGCCTCATTTCAACCCGGTGTGTTATTCTGAGGGAATCATTGATAAAACGGCTAAAGTAGCATTGAAGTAGCTGCTGCCCACTGTCGCACACTAAACCTGATAAAATATCCTTTCATCACACGTTCTTAAGACATCAAAATAAACATTTCAACTGCTCGGACCTAATGCTCGGTTGCTGGCAGCTACCGCTGGAGCTGAGCTGGCGCGTTAGCGGGGCTCGGTGCACGTCGCTGTCAACCAGCTGGCACGTCCCGCTGCGCGGCTGTGGAGACGCATTGGTGGGCTGCTGCTAGCTGCAGGCCCCTACTTAGCATGTTTGATGGGAGATAGCAGAGCATCTTTTGGATGCATTTATGTTTTGGATCGGAGTTAGTCTCACTGTTTTTGATGCTGTGATAGATTTAGTTGCATGTTGTGTTTTAATTTAAAAAATGCCTTCAGGAAGTTGTTCACCAATTTCCTGTTCCTGCAGTGATCTCTTTGTGTGTGCCCCCCTCCTCCAGTTGAAGTTGCCCACCAGTTCCAGTACGCTGTGCGGGTCATCGGCAGCAACTATGCCCCCACCATCGAGCGGGACGAGTTCCTGGTGTCGGAGAAAATCAAGAAAGAGCGTGAGTGACGTCCTGGACCTGCGGGCGTGCAGTCCTGTGTCCATCCACACTCCTCCTCTCCTCAGCTTGGTTGGAGCGCCTCACTACACCCATGCGTCCGACACAAGAGGTTTATTTCCATCAACAGCAGACAGGACGCTGCCCGAATTAGCCGCCGTGCCACCTGATCCCGGGGCCAAATCGGCCCGGCTATCTTTTTATGATAACATAATCATTCCCTGTGCGAGACGCTCTGGAGGAACGTTGGAAATCGTTGGCGTAAATCCCGGCGGACATTTATAGTAGCCAAGGTAGCACCATTAGTGGAAAAACATTGATCGCAGCCTTGATGGAGGACAATAAAACCAAAATAGCGCAACGTTTACTGTACAGCGCTTTTATTTATCGCAGGGACTTATGGGAACTTTGAAGTATTTCTGTACCAATAAAAGGCCAATTTATTTTAACATTTTAACATTGTAGTGAACATGAGTTGTCATGGATACAGGGCCAAACACCTGGAGTCCACGTTGGAGCACCAAAATGAAGGGTTTTTGTGTTTCTCTTTAACTTCCGGCTAAATGCAGAACATTTCACAGCCTTGTGTGTGTGCGTGTGTGAGGTAAGTTGTGTGCATACTAACGGTGTGTGTTGTCGCAGTGCTGAAGCAGAGGAGAGAAGCGGATGCCGCCTTGTTCTCGGAGCTGCACAGGAAGCTGCAGACGCAGGTCTGTGCCCCTCGTTTGGGGGGGATTTTGGTGGTTGTTTGGTTTTTTTTGGTTCAGTGTGGCTGACAGTCTGGTGTGACCTCTTGTTTCTTCAGGGTGTCCTGAAGCATCGCTGGTCTGTCCTTTACCTGCTGCTAAGTCTTTCTGAAGACCCCCGCAAACCATCCAGCAGGGTGAGACAAAGTGTCCCTCTTTTAGGAAGTTACTGAATAGCTGGTGTTTCCATATGACAGAGACTGAAGCCCACCCCCCCCCCCCTCACTGCCGTATCCCCCCCGTCTCCCCTCAGGTTGGGAACTATGGCGCCCTGTTCGCCCAGGCCCTCCCCAGAGACGCCCACTCTACCCCGTTCTACTGCACCCGCCCGCAGAGCCTGGCGCTGGGCTACGCCGAGCGCAGCGCCGGCCTGTCGGCCAGCGTGGGGACCAGCGGCATCTCCAGCCTGGGGGTCTACACGCTCAACGGGCCCACGCCAACGCCACAGTCGCTGCTGGCGGGGTGAGTCGGTTGCGACAAATTGCCCCCCCCCCGACCCTCGGCTTTAATGGACCCTAATGGGAAGAACAAACAAATAAACAAACCGTGAGTGCTCTGAAACGGCCTCCAGAAGGAGATAAATACTAAATGAATCCACATTGTGCTTCAACGTCGTCCCCCCGTCACCTGAAACGCCCGGTGGGGTTATGGGGGGAGGGGGGGCATTTAATCCCATTAATCCTCGTCAATAATGCAGGAGCCCTTCAGCTGGGAGGGACCGTGGCGCTTGTGCCCGAGTCGTGAAAGGCCAACTCGTCACTCCAGTGCAGAGTGAGAGAGAGAGAAAAAAAAACGTCCTTTTTACATGGAAACGTAACTCACTCTGAAGAGGCTTCTTCAAAATGCACCGGGGGGGGCAGCCAGTGGCCCTCAATGGCTAATGTACGGGCCCTTAATGGAGCTTTTTATTGTTTTGAAGGACCAGTGGACAGACGGCTGAAAGAGCAGAGAGATGCTTTATGTTGCAAAGAAGCTTTTATTGTGAATTCAGGAAGTTTTATTTTCTGACGCAGACAGGAAGTGGCTGCACTGGGGCCAAACAATGAGGCAGTTTAAGTGGTGTAGTAGCAGCACTGGGGGCCCTTCTGCATCAGTCTGAGGCCCTCGGGATTTTCAAATTAAAAGGCCTCAGAAGTAATCCGTTTTTGTTTCATCATTTGTGATTCAGCAACACTTTGTTCTGCATTCTAAAGTGTGTGTGCGTGCGTGTGTGTCGCAGTCAACCCCCTCAGTCTGTAGCTGCGGGCGCTCAGCCTCTGGGTTCACGGTTAGCCTGGGCCCTTCCCGTGAGCTCCTCCCCGTCCTCCGCCTTGGCCCCGCCTACCGCCCGCCCGCCTCTGGGGCCCCCTGTGCCCTCCGCCAGACTGGCCCGCCCGCGCCGCGACGGCGACCCAGCCGGTAAGTGACGGGAGGCAAGACGTGGCACAAAAAACGCACAGGTGAAAGCTTCGACTGAGTGTCCCCCCTCCTCCCTCCCCCATGCAGGTGAGGTCACCGAGGCGGCGCTGGTGCGCGACATCCTCTATGTCTTCCAGGGGATCGACGGCAAATTCGTCAAGATGAACGCCCAGGAGAACTGCTACAAAATCGACAGCAAGGTAACAGCACCTGCATCCGAAAGCCGCAGGTGTGGTGTGGAGGGGGACGGTCGTCGATGGCACTTTTTGGGCAACCAATCGACAGAGAGCGCTCTGTCGTCTCCCCACGTCCCATTTGTTACGTCATCGATACAAAGGGGGGGCCGGACGTGGACGCTGGCGTCCCATCTCCGCGCTAAACATAGCCAGGCGGTCAATCTGCTGACGCGGCCCCGATGGACAAGGAGCCACCGAGAGCAGGAATAAATTAGTCAAGGACGGGGATATTTCTGACGCCACTTAACCTCGCCGCGCAGCGGCTGCAGGAGAAGGGGGGGGGCTTTTTTCTGTTGAGCAGATGAAAATTTAATGCATCGTCGAACTCGCCCAGCGGCCTGTTGCCGGGAGAAACTTGTGGGTAGACGGTGTAGACGACGGCGGCGCCGTTTGTGCCTGAATAAAGATATCAAAAATCTTCTGAATGACTTGAGATCAGTTTAAAATAAAGCATCGTTGTGTGTTGGTGGTGTCATGTGTGCTCCTCCTCACTAGGTGGTGCTGTGCAAGTCCCTCAGGGACACCAGCAGCAGACTGGCTGAGCTCGGGTGGCTGCACAACAAAGTCAGGAAGTACACGGACGCCAGGAGCCTGGACCGAGCCTTTGGATTGGTGGGACAGGTGCGGCAGGACAACGTCCGGTTGTCCCGACGGGTGAATTTTGGGACCCGGTGTGGTGATTCCTGTGCTTCTGTTGCTGCAGAGTTTCTGCGCGTCGCTGCACCAGGAGCTGAAGGAGTACTACAGGCTGCTGTCGGTGCTCCACTCGCAGGTAGGCGCAGCCAGGAGTCATGCGAGGAAGCAGCTCGCCGTCACCTGCTTAACGGCCCTGCTGGGCGGGCGTGTGTGTAGTTGCAGGTGGAGGACGACCAGGGCGTGACCATCTGCACCGAGAGCAGCCTGACCCTGCGGCGGCTGCTGGTCTGGATGTACGACCCCAAAGTGCGACTCAAAACGCTGGCCGCCCTCGTCGACTACTGCCAAGGTGGGACCTGGCCTGCAAGGTGGGAGGGCGTGGGAAGGCTGTGTTTCTGAACTACACGTTCCCCCCCCCCCCCCCTCGCAGGTCGCAAAGGAGGCGAGCTGGCGTCGGCCGTCCACGCCTACGGGAAGACGGGCGACCCGCAGATGCGGGCGCTGGTGCAGCACATCCTCAGCCTGGTGTCGCACCCCATCCTCAACTTCCTCTACAGGTGGATATACGACGGCGAGCTGGAGGACACCTACCACGAGGTACGTCGAGGACGGAGATAAAGAAAGGAGGGGGGAGGGGGGAGGGGAGGGGGGACGGCGTCCCAAATGGGAAGGGAGGAGCGGAGGGTAATGGAGGCGGCCGTGATGGATGCCCCCCACCCCCGCCCCACCCTTCCCTCCCTCACACTGACTATTTATGTGTCCTGCATGCTCCATTACTTTGAACTGGACTGCTGGTTTAAGTGCTGTGTTTAAGAACACAGCGATAAATTTAGTGGAGCTTTTAGAGGCAAAATGACTCCAGAGACTACAAACACACACACACAAGCACTGTAATTATGGCTTGGCCCTGAAGACAAAGGTAATAATAAATCTGATTCTGTGTTAATGACCAAAATAACAGCATTATTATACTATAAGCGCTGAATAAACACTGCTGGAAAGGCGTCGTCACGGCGCCCCCATCGCGTCCTGTCCCCGAGGCCTAAATGAACGATCTAAGCGAATGTGACAAAGGATGGAGACCCCTGTTGTGGTCACTTGTTCTGACCTCTGTTACTCTGATTTCCTGTGATGTCGCTCACTGCAGCTCTGACGGTGTGTTGTCGCGTTTTTTAAGTTCTTTGTGGCGTCGGACCCCAACGTGAAGACGGACCGCCTGTGGCACGACAAGTACTCCCTCAGGAAGTCCATGATCCCCTCCTTCATCACCATGGACCAGGCCCGCAAGGTACCACGTGGAGGCAGGGACGCGGCGGCCAGACCGCACCGCACGCAGCTCCACCTAACAGCCCCCCCCCTCTGCCACAGGTGCTGCTCATCGGTAAATCCATCAACTTCCTGCACCAGGTTTGCCACGACCGCACGCCGCCGGGCAAGATCACGGCCGCCTCCAAATCTGCGGACACGCCGAAAGACGGTAAGCGCGTCACGAAGTCACCGGTTGATCTTTGCGCACTCGCGATCGATCGACGCGCTGTCTCCGCCCGGTTCGACACCCGGGGTGCAATCGGACGTCTTTCTTTAGTTCCGTCCTCGCCGTATTGATGTATTGACGTGTGATCGATGCTCTTACCGCTCGCTGGCCTCGTCCCGTGCTCCTTTTGTATGTGGCGAGGGAAGAGGTACACTTAGCGATTGATTCAGTCTGGTCAGTTTGATGCGGAGACTTTTAGCCGAAGGGCGACACGCTCTCGCATTTCTTTATTTTTAGCGTCCATCGCTTCCTGTCTTTCCTCCCGCGCAGCTGCAGAGCTGCTGTCCGACCTGGAGGGGGCGTTCCAGGAGAAAATCGACGCGGCGTACTTCGACACGAGCAAGTACCTGCTGGACGTCCTCAACCGCAACTACCTGCTGCTGGAGCACCTGCAGGCCATGAGGCGGTACCTGCTGCTGGGCCAGGGCGACTTCATCCGGCACCTCATGGACCTGCTCAAGTAAGGACGGCCAGACGATGCCGCACCGTCGCCGTGGCACTCCAAAACATCAGCTGTTGTTGTTTTTTTTTTTGGCTGGACAGGCCTGAGCTGGCGCGTCCCGCCACCACGCTGTACCAGCACAACCTGACGGGGATCCTGGAGACGGCAGTGCGGGCGACAAACGCCCAGTACGACAACGCCGAGATCCTGAAGAGGCTGGACGTGCGCCTGCTGGAGGTACCGCCTTCAGTCGCGTCATTCCTCAGAAAGGACGTTAAAGTGAGGTTCTATTGTCCAACTACAAACTGCTTTTGTCCTCAGGTGTCTCCTGGCGACACAGGCTGGGACGTCTTCAGTCTGGACTACCACGTCGACGGACCCATAGCGACGGTAGCGTCTATAAACATTGCTTGGTCACTTTCATGTACGTACGCCGGGACATCTCACTCTGCTTTGTCCGTCAGGTGTTCACCAGAGAGTGCATGGGTCACTACCTGCGGGTGTTCAACTTCCTGTGGCGGGCCAAGCGCATGGAGTACACGCTGACCGACATCTGGAAGGGCCAGATGTGCAACGCCAAGCTGCTCAAAACGATGCCTGGTGAGAACTGCGACGCTGAAATCAAGCTGTGCAGCTTCAAGGCCAGTTCAGAGTTCTGACCTCATGCCCCCCCCCCCTCCCAGAGTTGTCCGGCGTGCTGCACCAGTGTCACATCCTGGCCTCCGAGATGGTCCACTTCATCCACCAGATGCAGTATTACATCACCTTCGAGGTCAGGCCACCGCCTCTAAAGCCACAGTCCGAAATTGCCAATTATCTCTCGCCCGCTTTGAAGTTGTGTTCAACATTAACTGTGGACGTCGAGGCGCCACCTGAGCGTCCACGCAGGGTGACACTGACTGGATGGGATTTTTAATAGTGGCGCAATAACGTGTGTGTAGGTGCTGGAGTGCTCCTGGGACGAGCTGTGGAACAAAGTACAGCAGGCTCAGGACCTGGATCACATCATCGCCGCCCACGAAGTCTTCCTGGACACCATCATCTCCCGATGCCTGCTGGACAATAACAGCAGGGTAACACACACACACACACACACACGGTTTTTTTCTGACTGTCTTCTTTCTACTCAACTCGGTTTCCGTCTCCCTCCAGTCCCTCCTGAACCAGCTGCGGGCCATCTTCGACCAGATCATCGAGTTCCAGAGCGCCCAGGACGCCCTGTACCGCTCCGCCCTGGAGGAGCTCACGCTGCGGCTCCAGTACGAGGAGAGGAAGCAGAAGAGAGAGGAGGAGGTGCGCAGGAGCGACGCACAGGCCGCCGAACGACTCGGCGCATCAGCCGTGTGACACCGTGTGTGTTTCTGCCGACTCAGGGCGAGTGGGGAGTGACGGCCGAGCAGGAGGCCGAGGAGAAGAGGAGGATTCAGGAGTTCCAGGAAACGGTACCAAAGATGCGCTCGCAGCTCCGCATCCTCACGCACTTCTACCAGGTAAGCGCCACGCCACGCCCGCCGCCGTCCGGCGTCTGGCTCGACCCGTCGTCATCGCCTCCCTCCCTCTCCGTCTCTCAGAGCATCGTGCAGCAGTTCCTGGTGCTGCTGATGACCAGCACGGACGAGAGTCTGCGCTTCCTCAGCTTCAGGCTGGACTTCAACGAGCACTACAGGTTTGGCCGCGAGTTCCAGCGGAGGGATATCAGAGCTGGAAAGACCCCCGTTATCCGGTCTTAAGTCGTGTTTGTGGCTCCGCAGGGCCCGGGAGCCCAGACTGAGGGCCTCACTGGGCGCCACCCGCGGCCGACGGCTGTCCAACATGTGAGCAGACGGCGGGGCGACCGACGACCAAGCGCCTCCCGCGGCGTCACCGAGGCGGGGCCTGGCCACGTGCTCCGGGCGCGTCCCGTCGAGATGATGTCATGCCCTTGGAGGAGCGACCCAGCGCCTGCCCGCCAAGCGCTGACATCACACATGCCGGTGGTGGCTCCGGCGTGGAAACAAAGCCACGCGCCGTCGGACTCCCGGCATGAACGGGAGGGTGCCCCCCCCCCCGGGGAGAGACGCGCCGTGAGACTGAGCTCGACGGGTCATGCCGTCTGCCGCACGCCACCGGTGGCGCGACGCCTTGTTCCTGAGACAGGACGGACCTTTCTCCTCCTCCTCCTCCTCCTCTTCCTCCTCCTCCTCCTCCGTGTGGTTGCCAAATCTCCTCCCAACACACATAATGTATGTAAATAGAGTTTATGCAAACCTGGATGTAAGTCTCCACCTGTGGCTCTGCGGGTTCGACTGTTTTTTTAAATTCCTCCCAATAAAACAAGTCTGTTTTTATCCGTATTGTGTCCAAACGTCGACCGAAAGTGATCATGATCAGTGTCAGCGGCCCCCGTTTTCCCCAGTCGAACCCCGCGCGCCCCCGGTGCTCCGCTCCACTTCCACACCTGCAGGGATTCCGACGCCAGGCCGACCAGTCGATCCAGCGCCGCTTTGTAACGCTTCACTTTCACAGATCGACAATTGGAACAACCGCCAGGACCTCACCGCTGGACCAGGAAGCGCTCGGGGAAACCAGGACTGTTTATCTTTGGTCTAATGTATCGAGAGCAAGTGTTGTGTGTTGAGGTGGGGTTTGCTCCGTGTGTGCGTCCGTGTGAGACCAGACGAACGTTCCAATCGCAGATCGAATCAATTTCCAGAGATTTGTTCAGACAATTCAACTGTGAAGCTTCAGGGTTTCTTTGTTTTGCCTTTTTAGCTCAGTTGTGCCGGAAAAGTTCAAATTAAAGTGGACGGTCACGACTGTCGCGGCTGGATTTCCCCCCCTTTGTTTTTTTGATTCTGTCTTTTTCACAATCATCAACTTTAACATGTGAGGTTGTCGGCTCCTGTTGTATTGCACATAATGTGGAGACACTGGGGAAACTGACCCCCCCCCCCCCTCCTGCCTGCTGCTTCTTCAAAGGTGCTACAGTAGGACTGCTACTCTCATGCAGAGTAAAGCAATGTCAGACAGGAGGAACAAGGTTCACTTGGCTGATGTATCACTTCATTTTAGAAAAAGAAGTTTAAGAAGGTTGTTTTTCCTTAGTTTATGTTATTAAATTAGTTTGAAGTCTGAGTTTGAATTCCTTTGAGTCACCAGAACCTCCCTTGTCCAATTATATCAATAAAGCAATTAACCAATTATTCAATTAGCCAACTAATACAATCTAAATATATATTTTATTTATATGAATATCATATAAGTTAATTAATAAATCAACTAATTATTCAATTAGCCAATTAACATAATAAATACATATATGTTAATATATTAGGGAAATTAATTAATCAATTATTAAATTATTGCTAGCTTTATTAATTGATTACTTGATTAATTGATCTTATATATAAATATATTGATGATAAAGTAATAGGTCAATTACTTAATTGACTAATTGGTTAATTGATCAATTGGGTAATTGGATAATTGGTTAATTGATTAATGCATATTTTATATTGATGATAAAGTAATAGGTAAATTGCTTAATTGAATAATTGGTTGATTGAATAATTGGACAATTGGTTAATTGATTAATTGATATTGTAAGCAGAAAGCAAAAGCAAATCGCACCTGGCCCGCTATCTCCCCGCTAGTGACCCTTCTACCTGTCCCCACCATCTACACCTCCACCCAGACAACACAAGTCACACTCCTCCCGACTACACTATGGACCTGGTGCGACTTACTTTGCTTTCAAAACATCCAATCCGCTACTCTGCCTACTCAAGTGGACAAGGGGGGGGTGCATCCCCCTTGTCCCAGTGTCCCCACCCCTGCATTGTCCACTATACAGTGTGACGTTGTGTTATCTCAGTGAAGGCAGGTGGGGGATTCGAATCCCTGAGCTCATGTATGCCTTTCAGCGCACAAACCGCTGAGCTATCCTGCCTGAGTCGCTTCAAGCGAGGAACACAGTTTTCTCCCTGCCTTCACCTGCTAAAGAACAACAAGTACATGATGGTTATAAGGAAAGACCAGGAATTGAACCTGCAACCTCCAGGTTCCAAAGCCAGACCTCTACCACTGAGCCATGCTTTCCACAAACATGCAGGGATACAACATGCTACAGCAACACCATTGTGTGACTCCTGGTTTATTGTGGAAGGACACGCTGCCGCTCTGTTGGTGCTTCAAAGGACAAATAAGTCTTTGGGTACGAATGAAATGCAACAGATCTGTCAAGTCTGATAACTGGATTTACAATATTATATAAAATTATATAATGTAATGTAAAATAATTTAATGTAATTAAATAACATAACATAACCTAACTAAGGAGAAAACAACCTTCTTAAACTCATTTTTGAAGTAAATGGTTGGTTGAGTGAATAACCGATTATGTTTAATGAATCCAGCTATCAGATTTGTTGACAGATCTGTTGCATTTCATTAGTACTCAAAGACTTACTTTGAAACTTGAGTCTGAGTTTGAAGTCCTTTGAAGCACCAACAGAGCGGCAGCGTGTCCTTCCACAATAACCCAGGAGTCACACAATGGAGTTGCTGTAGCATGTTGTATCCCTGCATGTGTGTAGACAGCATGGCTCAGTGGTAAAGGTCTGGCCTGGGAGCCCGGAGGTCACAGGTTCAATTCCTGGTCTTTCCTTATAACGATCATGTACTTGTTGTTCTTTAGCAGGTGAAGGCAGGGAGAAAACTGTGTTCCTCGCTTGAAGCGACTCAGGCAGGATAGCTCAGCGGTTTGTGCGCTGAAAGGCATACATGAGCTCAGGGATTCGAATCCCCCACCTGCCTTCACTGAGATAACACAACGTCACACTGTATAGTGGACAATGCAGGGGTGGGGACACTGGGACAAGGGGGATGCACCCCCCCCTTGTCCACTTGAGTAGGCAGAGTAGCGGATTGGATGTTTTGAAAGCAAAGTAAGTCGCACCAGGTCCATAGTGTAGTCGGGAGGAGTGTGACTTGTGTTGTCTGGGTGGAGGTGTAGATGGTGGGGACAGGTAGAAGGGTCACTAGCGGGGAGATAGCGGGCCAGGTGCGACTTGCTTTTGCTTTCTGCTTACAATATCAATTAACCAATTAACCAATTGTCCAATTATTCAATTAACCAATTATTCACTCAATCAATTATTCAATTAAGTAATTAACCTATTACTTTGTCATTAATATATTTATAAATATAAAAGATCAACTAATCAATTAACCAATTATCCAATTACCCAATTGATCAATTAACCAATTCCTTTATCATCAATATATTATTATTTATATATTATATTGTACTATATTGTATTAATCAATTAATCAATTAAACATATAAAATCTCATATGTAATTAATCATATAATAAGTATAAATGATATAAATAATATAAAAATAATATAAAAAGATATTTATTTAAGATATTTATTTAAGAATATAATTATTACTAGTTAATTGGCTTAATTGGTTGATTGGTCAATTGATATATGTAATATAAACATATATATATATATGCATATATTGATTATATAGTGCTTGGTTATTTAATTGATTAATTCATTAATTCATTAATATAATATAATATAATATAACATAATATATAAATAATAATATGTTGATGATAAAGGAATTGGTTAATTGATCAATTGGGTAATTGGATAATTGGTTAATTGATTAGTTGATCTTTTATATTTATAAATATATTAATGACAAAGTAATAGGTTAATTACTTAATTGAATAATTGATTGAGTGAATAATTGGTTAATTGAATAATTGGACAATTGGTTAATTGGTTAATTGATATTGTAAGCAGAAAGCAAAAGCAAGTCGCACCTGGCCCGCTATCTCCCCGCTAGTGACCCTTCTACCTGTCCCCACCATCTACACCTCCACCCAGACAACACAAGTCACACTCCTCCCGACTACACTATGGACCTGGTGCGACTTACTTTGCTTTCAAAACATCCAATCCGCTACTCTGCCTACTCAAGTGGACAAGGGGGGGGTGCATCCCCCTTGTCCCAGTGTCCCCACCCCTGCATTGTCCACTATACAGTGTGACGTTGTGTTATCTCAGTGAAGGCAGGTGGGGGATTCGAATCCCTGAGCTCATGTATGCCTTTCAGCGCACAAACCGCTGAGCTATCCTGCCTGAGTCGCTTCAAGCGAGGAACACAGTTTTCTCCCTGCCTTCACCTGCTAAAGAACAACAAGTACATGATCGTTATAAGGAAAGACCAGGAATTGAACCTGTGACCTCCGGGCTCCCAGGCCAGACCTTTACCACTGAGCCATGCTGTCTACACACATGCAGGGATACAACATGCTACAGCAACTCCATTGTGTGACTCCTGGGTTATTGTGGAAGGACACGCTGCCGCTCTGTTGGTGCTTCAAAGGACTTCAAACTCAGACTCAAGTTTCAAAGTAAGTCTTTGAGTACTAATGAAATGCAACAGATCTGTCAACAAATCTGATAGCTGGATTCATTAAACATAATCGGTTATTCACTCAACCAACCATTTACTTCAAAAATGAGTTTAAGAAGGTTGTTTTCTCCTTAGTTAGGTTATGTTATGTTATTTAATTACATTAAATTATTTTACATTACATTATATAATTTTATATAATATTGTAAATCCAGTTATCAGACTTGACAGATCTGTTGCATTTCATTCGTACCCAAAGACTTATTTGTCCTTTGAAGCACCAACAGAGCGGCAGCGTGTCCTTCCACAATAAACCAGGAGTCACACAATGGTGTTGCTGTAGCATGTTGTATCCCTGCATGTTTGTGGAAAGCATGGCTCAGTGGTAGAGGTCTGGCTTTGGAACCTGGAGGTTGCAGGTTCAATTCCTGGTCTTTCCTTATAACCATCATGTACTTGTTGTTCTTTAGCAGGTGAAGGCAGGGAGAAAACTGTGTTCCTCGCTTGAAGCGACTCAGGCAGGATAGCTCAGCGGTTTGTGCGCTGAAAGGCATACATGAGCTCAGGGATTCGAATCCCCCACCTGCCTTCACTGAGATAACACAACGTCACACTGTATAGTGGACAATGCAGGGGTGGGGACACTGGGACAAGGGGGATGCACCCCCCCCTTGTCCACTTGAGTAGGCAGAGTAGCGGATTGGATGTTTTGAAAGCAAAGTAAGTCGCACCAGGTCCATAGTGTAGTCGGGAGGAGTGTGACTTGTGTTGTCTGGGTGGAGGTGTAGATGGTGGGGACAGGTAGAAGGGTCACTAGCGGGGAGATAGCGGGCCAGGTGCGATTTGCTTTTGCTTTCTGCTTACAATATCAATTAATCAATTAACCAATTGTCCAATTATTCAATCAACCAATTATTCAATTAAGCAATTTACCTATTACTTTATCATCAATATAAAATATGCATTAATCAATTAACCAATTATCCAATTACCCAATTGATCAATTAACCAATTAGTCAATTAAGTAATTGACCTATTACTTTATCATCAATATATTTATATATAAGATCAATTAATCAAGTAATCAATTAATAAAGCTAGCAATAATTTAATAATTGATTAATTAATTTCCCTAATATATTAACATATATGTATTTATTATGTTAATTGGCTAATTGAATAATTAGTTGATTTATTAATTAACTTATATGATATTCATATAAATAAAATATATATTTAGATTGTATTAGTTGGCTAATTGAATAATTGGTTAATTGCTTTATTGATATAATTGGACAAGGGAGGTTCTGGTGACTCAAAGGAATTCAAACTCAGACTTCAAACTAATTTAATAACATAAACTAAGGAAAAACAACCTTCTTAAACTTCTTTTTCTAAAATGAAGTGATACATCAGCCAAGTGAACCTTGTTCCTCCTGTCTGACATTGCTTTACTCTGCATGAGAGTAGCAGTCCTACTGTAGCACCTTTGAAGAAGCAGCAGGCAGGAGGGGGGGGGGGGGTCAGTTTCCCCAGTGTCTCCACATTATGTGCAATACAACAGGAGCCGACAACCTCACATGTTAAAGTTGATGATTGTGAAAAAGACAGAATCAAAAAAACAAAGGGGGGGAAATCCAGCCGCGACAGTCGTGACCGTCCACTTTAATTTGAACTTTTCCGGCACAACTGAGCTAAAAAGGCAAAACAAAGAAACCCTGAAGCTTCACAGTTGAATTGTCTGAACAAATCTCTGGAAATTGATTCGATCTGCGATTGGAACGTTCGTCTGGTCTCACACGGACGCACACACGGAGCAAACCCCACCTCAACACACAACACTTGCTCTCGATACATTAGACCAAAGATAAACAGTCCTGGTTTCCCCGAGCGCTTCCTGGTCCAGCGGTGAGGTCCTGGCGGTTGTTCCAATTGTCGATCTGTGAAAGTGAAGCGTTACAAAGCGGCGCTGGATCGACTGGTCGGCCTGGCGTCGGAATCCCTGCAGGTGTGGAAGTGGAGCGGAGCACCGGGGGCGCGCGGGGTTCGACTGGGGAAAACGGGGGCCGCTGACACTGATCATGATCACTTTCGGTCGACGTTTGGACA
Organism: Malacoctenus gilli; assembly: GCA_032164315.1. Taxonomy (NCBI): domain Eukaryota; kingdom Metazoa; phylum Chordata; class Actinopteri; order Blenniiformes; family Labrisomidae; genus Malacoctenus; species Malacoctenus gilli. The sequence goes on from JASSRZ010000056.1 coordinate 1,656,177, forward strand.
CAATACGGATAAAAACAGACTTGTTTTATTGGGAGGAATTTAAAAAAACAGTCGAACCCGCAGAGCCACAGGTGGAGACTTACATCCAGGTTTGCATAAACTCTATTTACATACATTATGTGTGTTGGGAGGAGATTTGGCAACCACACGGAGGAGGAGGAGGAGGAAGAGGAGGAGGAGGAGGAGGAGAAAGGTCCGTCCTGTCTCAGGAACAAGGCGTCGCGCCACCGGTGGCGTGCGGCAGACGGCATGACCCGTCGAGCTCAGTCTCACGGCGCGTCTCTCCCCGGGGGGGGGGGCACCCTCCCGTTCATGCCGGGAGTCCGACGGCGCGTGGCTTTGTTTCCACGCCGGAGCCACCACCGGCATGTGTGATGTCAGCGCTTGGCGGGCAGGCGCTGGGTCGCTCCTCCAAGGGCATGACATCATCTCGACGGGACGCGCCCGGAGCACGTGGCCAGGCCCCGCCTCGGTGACGCCGCGGGAGGCGCTTGGTCGTCGGTCGCCCCGCCGTCTGCTCACATGTTGGACAGCCGTCGGCCGCGGGTGGCGCCCAGTGAGGCCCTCAGTCTGGGCTCCCGGGCCCTGCGGAGCCACAAACACGACTTAAGACCGGATAACGGGGGTCTTTCCAGCTCTGATATCCCTCCGCTGGAACTCGCGGCCAAACCTGTAGTGCTCGTTGAAGTCCAGCCTGAAGCTGAGGAAGCGCAGACTCTCGTCCGTGCTGGTCATCAGCAGCACCAGGAACTGCTGCACGATGCTCTGAGAGACGGAGAGGGAGGGAGGCGATGACGACGGGTCGAGCCAGACGCCGGACGGCGGCGGGCGTGGCGTGGCGCTTACCTGGTAGAAGTGCGTGAGGATGCGGAGCTGCGAGCGCATCTTTGGTACCGTTTCCTGGAACTCCTGAATCCTCCTCTTCTCCTCGGCCTCCTGCTCGGCCGTCACTCCCCACTCGCCCTGAGTCGGCAGAAACACACACGGTGTCACACGGCTGATGCGCCGAGTCGTTCGGCGGCCTGTGCGTCGCTCCTGCGCACCTCCTCCTCTCTCTTCTGCTTCCTCTCCTCGTACTGGAGCCGCAGCGTGAGCTCCTCCAGGGCGGAGCGGTACAGGGCGTCCTGGGCGCTCTGGAACTCGATGATCTGGTCGAAGATGGCCCGCAGCTGGTTCAGGAGGGACTGGAGGGAGACGGAAACCGAGTTGAGTAGAAAGAAGACAGTCAGAAAAAAACCGTGTGTGTGTGTGTGTGTGTGTTACCCTGCTGTTATTGTCCAGCAGGCATCGGGAGATGATGGTGTCCAGGAAGACTTCGTGGGCGGCGATGATGTGATCCAGGTCCTGAGCCTGCTGTACTTTGTTCCACAGCTCGTCCCAGGAGCACTCCAGCACCTACACACACGTTATTGCGCCACTATTAAAAATCCCATCCAGTCAGTGTCACCCTGCGTGGACGCTCAGGTGGCGCCTCGACGTCCACAGTTAATGTTGAACACAACTTCAAAGCGGGCGAGAGATAATTGGCAATTTCGGACTGTGGCTTTAGAGGCGGTGGCCTGACCTCGAAGGTGATGTAATACTGCATCTGGTGGATGAAGTGGACCATCTCGGAGGCCAGGATGTGACACTGGTGCAGCACGCCGGACAACTCTGGGAGGGGGGGGGGGCATGAGGTCAGAACTCTGAACTGGCCTTGAAGCTGCACAGCTTGATTTCAGCGTCGCAGTTCTCACCAGGCATCGTTTTGAGCAGCTTGGCGTTGCACATCTGGCCCTTCCAGATGTCGGTCAGCGTGTACTCCATGCGCTTGGCCCGCCACAGGAAGTTGAACACCCGCAGGTAGTGACCCATGCACTCTCTGGTGAACACCTGACGGACAAAGCAGAGTGAGATGTCCCGGCGTACGTACATGAAAGTGACCAAGCAATGTTTATAGACGCTACCGTCGCTATGGGTCCGTCGACGTGGTAGTCCAGACTGAAGACGTCCCAGCCTGTGTCGCCAGGAGACACCTGAGGACAAAAGCAGTTTGTAGTTGGACAATAGAACCTCACTTTAACGTCCTTTCTGAGGAATGACGCGACTGAAGGCGGTACCTCCAGCAGGCGCACGTCCAGCCTCTTCAGGATCTCGGCGTTGTCGTACTGGGCGTTTGTCGCCCGCACTGCCGTCTCCAGGATCCCCGTCAGGTTGTGCTGGTACAGCGTGGTGGCGGGACGCGCCAGCTCAGGCCTGTCCAGCCAAAAAAAAAAACAACAACAGCTGATGTTTTGGAGTGCCACGGCGACGGTGCGGCATCGTCTGGCCGTCCTTACTTGAGCAGGTCCATGAGGTGCCGGATGAAGTCGCCCTGGCCCAGCAGCAGGTACCGCCTCATGGCCTGCAGGTGCTCCAGCAGCAGGTAGTTGCGGTTGAGGACGTCCAGCAGGTACTTGCTCGTGTCGAAGTACGCCGCGTCGATTTTCTCCTGGAACGCCCCCTCCAGGTCGGACAGCAGCTCTGCAGCTGCGCGGGAGGAAAGACAGGAAGCGATGGACGCTAAAAATAAAGAAATGCGAGAGCGTGTCGCCCTTCGGCTAAAAGTCTCCGCATCAAACTGACCAGACTGAATCAATCGCTAAGTGTACCTCTTCCCTCGCCACATACAAAAGGAGCACGGGACGAGGCCAGCGAGCGGTAAGAGCATCGATCACACGTCAATACATCAATACGGCGAGGACGGAACTAAAGAAAGACGTCCGATTGCACCCCGGGTGTCGAACCGGGCGGAGACAGCGCGTCGATCGATCGCGAGTGCGCAAAGATCAACCGGTGACTTCGTGACGCGCTTACCGTCTTTCGGCGTGTCCGCAGATTTGGAGGCGGCCGTGATCTTGCCCGGCGGCGTGCGGTCGTGGCAAACCTGGTGCAGGAAGTTGATGGATTTACCGATGAGCAGCACCTGTGGCAGAGGGGGGGGGCTGTTAGGTGGAGCTGCGTGCGGTGCGGTCTGGCCGCCGCGTCCCTGCCTCCACGTGGTACCTTGCGGGCCTGGTCCATGGTGATGAAGGAGGGGATCATGGACTTCCTGAGGGAGTACTTGTCGTGCCACAGGCGGTCCGTCTTCACGTTGGGGTCCGACGCCACAAAGAACTTAAAAAACGCGACAACACACCGTCAGAGCTGCAGTGAGCGACATCACAGGAAATCAGAGTAACAGAGGTCAGAACAAGTGACCACAACAGGGGTCTCCATCCTTTGTCACATTCGCTTAGATCGTTCATTTAGGCCTCGGGGACAGGACGCGATGGGGGCGCCGTGACGACGCCTTTCCAGCAGTGTTTATTCAGCGCTTATAGTATAATAATGCTGTTATTTTGGTCATTAACACAGAATCAGATTTATTATTACCTTTGTCTTCAGGGCCAAGCCATAATTACAGTGCTTGTGTGTGTGTGTTTGTAGTCTCTGGAGTCATTTTGCCTCTAAAAGCTCCACTAAATTTATCGCTGTGTTCTTAAACACAGCACTTAAACCAGCAGTCCAGTTCAAAGTAATGGAGCATGCAGGACACATAAATAGTCAGTGTGAGGGAGGGAAGGGTGGGGCGGGGGTGGGGGGCATCCATCACGGCCGCCTCCATTACCCTCCGCTCCTCCCTTCCCATTTGGGACGCCGTCCCCCCTCCCCTCCCCCCTCCCCCCTCCTTTCTTTATCTCCGTCCTCGACGTACCTCGTGGTAGGTGTCCTCCAGCTCGCCGTCGTATATCCACCTGTAGAGGAAGTTGAGGATGGGGTGCGACACCAGGCTGAGGATGTGCTGCACCAGCGCCCGCATCTGCGGGTCGCCCGTCTTCCCGTAGGCGTGGACGGCCGACGCCAGCTCGCCTCCTTTGCGACCTGCGAGGGGGGGGGGGGGGGAACGTGTAGTTCAGAAACACAGCCTTCCCACGCCCTCCCACCTTGCAGGCCAGGTCCCACCTTGGCAGTAGTCGACGAGGGCGGCCAGCGTTTTGAGTCGCACTTTGGGGTCGTACATCCAGACCAGCAGCCGCCGCAGGGTCAGGCTGCTCTCGGTGCAGATGGTCACGCCCTGGTCGTCCTCCACCTGCAACTACACACACGCCCGCCCAGCAGGGCCGTTAAGCAGGTGACGGCGAGCTGCTTCCTCGCATGACTCCTGGCTGCGCCTACCTGCGAGTGGAGCACCGACAGCAGCCTGTAGTACTCCTTCAGCTCCTGGTGCAGCGACGCGCAGAAACTCTGCAGCAACAGAAGCACAGGAATCACCACACCGGGTCCCAAAATTCACCCGTCGGGACAACCGGACGTTGTCCTGCCGCACCTGTCCCACCAATCCAAAGGCTCGGTCCAGGCTCCTGGCGTCCGTGTACTTCCTGACTTTGTTGTGCAGCCACCCGAGCTCAGCCAGTCTGCTGCTGGTGTCCCTGAGGGACTTGCACAGCACCACCTAGTGAGGAGGAGCACACATGACACCACCAACACACAACGATGCTTTATTTTAAACTGATCTCAAGTCATTCAGAAGATTTTTGATATCTTTATTCAGGCACAAACGGCGCCGCCGTCGTCTACACCGTCTACCCACAAGTTTCTCCCGGCAACAGGCCGCTGGGCGAGTTCGACGATGCATTAAATTTTCATCTGCTCAACAGAAAAAAGCCCCCCCCCTTCTCCTGCAGCCGCTGCGCGGCGAGGTTAAGTGGCGTCAGAAATATCCCCGTCCTTGACTAATTTATTCCTGCTCTCGGTGGCTCCTTGTCCATCGGGGCCGCGTCAGCAGATTGACCGCCTGGCTATGTTTAGCGCGGAGATGGGACGCCAGCGTCCACGTCCGGCCCCCCCTTTGTATCGATGACGTAACAAATGGGACGTGGGGAGACGACAGAGCGCTCTCTGTCGATTGGTTGCCCAAAAAGTGCCATCGACGACCGTCCCCCTCCACACCACACCTGCGGCTTTCGGATGCAGGTGCTGTTACCTTGCTGTCGATTTTGTAGCAGTTCTCCTGGGCGTTCATCTTGACGAATTTGCCGTCGATCCCCTGGAAGACATAGAGGATGTCGCGCACCAGCGCCGCCTCGGTGACCTCACCTGCATGGGGGAGGGAGGAGGGGGGACACTCAGTCGAAGCTTTCACCTGTGCGTTTTTTGTGCCACGTCTTGCCTCCCGTCACTTACCGGCTGGGTCGCCGTCGCGGCGCGGGCGGGCCAGTCTGGCGGAGGGCACAGGGGGCCCCAGAGGCGGGCGGGCGGTAGGCGGGGCCAAGGCGGAGGACGGGGAGGAGCTCACGGGAAGGGCCCAGGCTAACCGTGAACCCAGAGGCTGAGCGCCCGCAGCTACAGACTGAGGGGGTTGACTGCGACACACACGCACGCACACACACTTTAGAATGCAGAACAAAGTGTTGCTGAATCACAAATGATGAAACAAAAACGGATTACTTCTGAGGCCTTTTAATTTGAAAATCCCGAGGGCCTCAGACTGATGCAGAAGGGCCCCCAGTGCTGCTACTACACCACTTAAACTGCCTCATTGTTTGGCCCCAGTGCAGCCACTTCCTGTCTGCGTCAGAAAATAAAACTTCCTGAATTCACAATAAAAGCTTCTTTGCAACATAAAGCATCTCTCTGCTCTTTCAGCCGTCTGTCCACTGGTCCTTCAAAACAATAAAAAGCTCCATTAAGGGCCCGTACATTAGCCATTGAGGGCCACTGGCTGCCCCCCCCGGTGCATTTTGAAGAAGCCTCTTCAGAGTGAGTTACGTTTCCATGTAAAAAGGACGTTTTTTTTTCTCTCTCTCTCACTCTGCACTGGAGTGACGAGTTGGCCTTTCACGACTCGGGCACAAGCGCCACGGTCCCTCCCAGCTGAAGGGCTCCTGCATTATTGACGAGGATTAATGGGATTAAATGCCCCCCCTCCCCCCATAACCCCACCGGGCGTTTCAGGTGACGGGGGGACGACGTTGAAGCACAATGTGGATTCATTTAGTATTTATCTCCTTCTGGAGGCCGTTTCAGAGCACTCACGGTTTGTTTATTTGTTTGTTCTTCCCATTAGGGTCCATTAAAGCCGAGGGTCGGGGGGGGGGCAATTTGTCGCAACCGACTCACCCCGCCAGCAGCGACTGTGGCGTTGGCGTGGGCCCGTTGAGCGTGTAGACCCCCAGGCTGGAGATGCCGCTGGTCCCCACGCTGGCCGACAGGCCGGCGCTGCGCTCGGCGTAGCCCAGCGCCAGGCTCTGCGGGCGGGTGCAGTAGAACGGGGTAGAGTGGGCGTCTCTGGGGAGGGCCTGGGCGAACAGGGCGCCATAGTTCCCAACCTGAGGGGAGACGGGGGGGATACGGCAGTGAGGGGGGGGGGGGTGGGCTTCAGTCTCTGTCATATGGAAACACCAGCTATTCAGTAACTTCCTAAAAGAGGGACACTTTGTCTCACCCTGCTGGATGGTTTGCGGGGGTCTTCAGAAAGACTTAGCAGCAGGTAAAGGACAGACCAGCGATGCTTCAGGACACCCTGAAGAAACAAGAGGTCACACCAGACTGTCAGCCACACTGAACCAAAAAAAACCAAACAACCACCAAAATCCCCCCCAAACGAGGGGCACAGACCTGCGTCTGCAGCTTCCTGTGCAGCTCCGAGAACAAGGCGGCATCCGCTTCTCTCCTCTGCTTCAGCACTGCGACAACACACACCGTTAGTATGCACACAACTTACCTCACACACGCACACACACAAGGCTGTGAAATGTTCTGCATTTAGCCGGAAGTTAAAGAGAAACACAAAAACCCTTCATTTTGGTGCTCCAACGTGGACTCCAGGTGTTTGGCCCTGTATCCATGACAACTCATGTTCACTACAATGTTAAAATGTTAAAATAAATTGGCCTTTTATTGGTACAGAAATACTTCAAAGTTCCCATAAGTCCCTGCGATAAATAAAAGCGCTGTACAGTAAACGTTGCGCTATTTTGGTTTTATTGTCCTCCATCAAGGCTGCGATCAATGTTTTTCCACTAATGGTGCTACCTTGGCTACTATAAATGTCCGCCGGGATTTACGCCAACGATTTCCAACGTTCCTCCAGAGCGTCTCGCACAGGGAATGATTATGTTATCATAAAAAGATAGCCGGGCCGATTTGGCCCCGGGATCAGGTGGCACGGCGGCTAATTCGGGCAGCGTCCTGTCTGCTGTTGATGGAAATAAACCTCTTGTGTCGGACGCATGGGTGTAGTGAGGCGCTCCAACCAAGCTGAGGAGAGGAGGAGTGTGGATGGACACAGGACTGCACGCCCGCAGGTCCAGGACGTCACTCACGCTCTTTCTTGATTTTCTCCGACACCAGGAACTCGTCCCGCTCGATGGTGGGGGCATAGTTGCTGCCGATGACCCGCACAGCGTACTGGAACTGGTGGGCAACTTCAACTGGAGGAGGGGGGCACACACAAAGAGATCACTGCAGGAACAGGAAATTGGTGAACAACTTCCTGAAGGCATTTTTTAAATTAAAACACAACATGCAACTAAATCTATCACAGCATCAAAAACAGTGAGACTAACTCCGATCCAAAACATAAATGCATCCAAAAGATGCTCTGCTATCTCCCATCAAACATGCTAAGTAGGGGCCTGCAGCTAGCAGCAGCCCACCAATGCGTCTCCACAGCCGCGCAGCGGGACGTGCCAGCTGGTTGACAGCGACGTGCACCGAGCCCCGCTAACGCGCCAGCTCAGCTCCAGCGGTAGCTGCCAGCAACCGAGCATTAGGTCCGAGCAGTTGAAATGTTTATTTTGATGTCTTAAGAACGTGTGATGAAAGGATATTTTATCAGGTTTAGTGTGCGACAGTGGGCAGCAGCTACTTCAATGCTACTTTAGCCGTTTTATCAATGATTCCCTCAGAATAACACACCGGGTTGAAATGAGGCAATTAGGGTTCAGCCTTTATTAATTATTTAGCAGTGAGCTATTAAAAGAAAATTTATGAGCTGAAGTATTCACGACATGTCCATGATTCAGTTCATACAAAAATATATGTTAAAAATGAATATGCTCAGTGGTAGGGGGCTATGTGTTAAAATGACACATTCTTGAATGAGCTTCGCTCCAGCGTCTCCCGAATGGAGCGTTGCCGTTAGCGCGCAGGATGCTAACGGCGGCGGATGTACCTTCGCTCTTGCCGGTGATGCGGCAGCACAGGCTCTGCAGGAGCACGTTGGGGGACTTCTGGTCCAGGGTGGCCATCCTGTCCGCGGCGAACGACCCGTGTGCAGCCCGCTGAACGGAGAGATGCGCCTGAGGAATACGAACTAGCTCCAGCCTCCCACCACGAACAACGCCATCTTGACAAACCGAGTCAAACTGACGTGACGTACGAGGAGTGCACCGGGACTCGTCGACACTTCCTTTCAAAGTAAGAGCAGCACGTTTCGAAGTTTGACAAACATCGTGGATTGCTTTTTCAACAAACATAGAATGCGAGTGAAATATGAAGCAAAAAATCCAGCACTTTCAGGTAGGAATCACTGTACAACCCCTCGTGCTTGGTTTTTAAAACCACGATTAATTTACGTATAAACGAGTCATTTTCGGAAGCAAAATGAGGATCTTCGAATATATAACAACTCATAGATTTGAAGAAACGCCCACAAAGACTCTCAATCAAAAAATCATACACTCCTGACAAAAAAAAATGACTCCAGTCAACTCTATATTCACTTTTGGACAAATGACTTTGAGCACAAACTTTTATTTTTGATGTTGTAACAGGAACTTGCGATACTTGTTCCGGTAACTTTACTGTTGTGTTTCAGCAGAACCCGCCGAAAAGCGTATCCAGGAAACAGAGGCTGGACCGGTGAATGAAAATAGTTCCCACCTGAAACGCAGCAGAACAAACTTTAGTTCTCATTCCTCTGACCGAGACAACTCAGCAAGAGGTAAGTCAGCTCGAAGCGTGTCAAAGAAAACCATTTATATGAATATTATCAAGCCTCAAACTACAAATGTGATGTGATAATCTTTTTTTTAAATGTTTGTGTCACATTTTCGCCTCGTTTGGTGTTAATTGATGTAATTAACAAAAGCAATTGATGACTGGAAGAATTTAGCTATGCAAAGTTGGAAAAAACAATATAAAGTACTTTATTTTGCAGCTCCAATTAGATCTTTGTAAGTTGTTTTAAATGCCTTTTTCCCTCCCAACAACCATATGAAACTTCCTTCATTTCAGGTCGGGAATTTAGCAGCAAAGGTAAAGGCCAATAACAACTAAAGTGTGTCCAAAATGGAATAAAAGGCAAAGTTATTGTTAATTTTTCATTAAACGTGTGTGTGTTTTTTTGCAGCATGGCTCCCGACGCCAGCGGTTCAATATCAGCTAATTAGTCCAAACACCCAATCAATTACGCACCCAAAACACTAGAGTGCGCATGCGCTCACATCAAGCAACAGACACCACCTGGCTGCCCGTGACGTCACGAGAGAGAAAATCTGCTTTGGCCGCAGCACGAGACAAGAAGATTATTTAGTCCACGCGCAGAGGAGCGGAGGGAGTCTGCAAGGAGGAAAAAGGAGGAGAAGGAGGAGCGGCTCCGAGAGGAGGAGGCGCAGCCGACTTGTCCGTGCCTGCGGTGTCTCCGAAAGTGCGCCGAAAGCCGCTCGGACCGACACTCCCCCGCTGAGTGGAGCCCGTGACGGTCTCCGGAGGTGAGCTCAGGTCTACGGCGTCCGCGGGACCGCGCCGCACTCACACCCAGGGAGAAGGAGGAAAAAGAGGAGAGAAAGTCATGGACAGAGGAGAAGAAACCCGGAGCTAGCGCCTGCGGTCCAAGAAGCACCTTTGGAGGACGACTGAGAAGTAAAACAACAGGATGGGGATGGATTTCAGCACTCTTCGGACCCTCATCAGTCGATACGTAAGTTTTTCCCTTCACCTCCTGGGTCCCTCTTCGCCTCCGCTCATCAAAGCTATTTACTTTTTTTGCAAAGACAAACAGAAAAAAACCCCCGGTGAACTTTTATCAGTGTTGGTTTCGAATTGCGTCCCGGCGGCTTCTCATCCGGATTAGGTTTCACTGGCGAGAGAGAAAAGAGGAGCTCAGGAGGAAACACGGAGAAATAACAAGCTTATTTATTTTTATACGTAGTTTCCGAGGTTATCCTTCAAAACATCAACAGCTCAGAGTGTGTTTGTCAACAATACCCTTTGAAATCACCTGGAACTCTGACATTGTTTCTTCTGACAGATGCCAGGGTTTGCATGTTGAATAAATGGCTTTTTAAGGATTATAACATTATTATTAGTGTTATAAGCAGTTTTATTAGCAACCCTGATCGAAGAAATATCAGAACAATCACAATAACATATTAAAATGCCCTTTTATTGTAAGATTTGTGCAAAAAAGCAAAAATTTGAAAGAAGCATGAGGGCCATTCAAACAATTTTGAATTGTTAAGCCTATTTTACAGTCGCACAATGAAACTGAGCTTCATTTCAGTGCAACAATAATAACTTGTTATAGGTGTAGAGTTTGAGAACTGTGCAAGTGTGTCAAAATTCGTCACACACTGTTGATGAATCACTTGGTTTAATTTCTTTTTCCACCTGGGAGGAAAAGTCAGAATTTAAGGAACAAACAGACTCTCAGCACGTACAGTTCCAATTCCCACGCCTTCACCTTTTAATCGTCAAATCAGATTGGCAGCTGAACCCAGTGAGAAGGTGGAGTTACTTTTTTTTTTTGGGGGGGGGGCGGGGGCGTCAAGAGTTGTAGAGCAGCACTGTCTTCATGACAGAACATGCAGAGAAATGTGGATCGGCAGCAATTAGCTGCCAGCCCGACGTCGGCGCGTCGGCTCCCCCCGGTCGCCCTGCAAATGGAGCGAGCCAGTCACATGAATTATGTAATCCAGTTGTTTTTCTGCCTGCTCGTCAAATCGATGGGCTTGCAGAGGAGCAGCCCCCCCCCCTTCTACATTAGGCTGCACGTTAAAGTGTTGGACAATAATCCAGACGAGAGCGAGCCGTGCTCACATGAGCCTTTCGACCCGCAGCTCCACGCACGCTCCACCGAGGCTTAGACGCAGCCTCCCAACTGTTGCAGATAGCTGATTAAATAAGCCCCCCCCCACACACACACACTCTCTGCCCCCCCTGCTGTGTGTGGAGGGTTAAATGGAGCCTTGCAGAGAGAAGCCTGCAACCGGTAGGATGTGGGATGCTGATGAGCTCTGCTCCTGTAAATGGTCTGGATAACTGCTTTAGACAAATGGGTTGGGGATAAATGGATTCTGTTGGTGTTGCAACCCCCCCACAAAAACGACAGCTAACAAACCTGAATACTGAGAGAAGGGGGGGGCTGAATACTTGAGATTAACCTCGGCAACATTTATCTGTTCAAGACGGCGCTTTTATCAAATGTATTTGAGCGTCTGCAGCATAATGGGGGATTATTCTGATGATTTTCTGCCAGTGTTTTATATACTAAAGTGCATTTTGTATAATTTAAGTTTTATTAACTGTGAAAAAATGTAATTTCTTCATAGCAATCAAGTTATGCATCGCCAACATTGCATTTAACGCTCAACAAATGAAACCGAGAAGATCTCAGCATAGAAACTTCTTTAAAATTATGTGATCAGTCGCTGCGAAAGTAGATGATTTTATGAACGTATGTCGGCTCTGAGAGATACCAGCCGGAAGTCTGGGAAACTTTTACATGTGGTGGAAACACAAACCACTGAGATCACCAGGACTCATTTTAATTTCCAGTGAATAGATAAAAAAAGATGAATAAATAAAATGATGGTTTTGTTGTGTAACTGAATGATTGGCAGGATCGTTTCCTCTGAAGATGTCTGTTCAAATGTTGTTCTTCATTCTGCAAATTTTTCTCAATCACAGACTTGGTTTTGAAACTGGAGACCTGGAGGAGTGTGTGTGCATGTGTGTGCGCGCGCGCGTGTGTGTGTGTGTGTGTGTGAAAGCAGCCCGACGGCATTCCTGCGCTGCTGACTAATCTGCGTTCCTGGACAGGAAGTGCCGCTCCTCTCTCCTGGCTTCCTGCCTTCCCGCAGTGGATTAAGGGGTTACTGGTGTTCACTATACCTTCACCTACTTAATCCATTTTACAGCTATACTTTCCAATCCCGAGCCAATCGCTGGGCGCCGCCCTCTCGTACGGGACCCGTGTTGTTCCCTGATTGGTACATGTGTTTTTTTTGCCTCGGCAGGCTGTACGTGGAGCCCGTTAAATGATCTGTGCATACGAGGCAGGAATGAATGTTTGTAGTCGGTGAGCAGTGGCTGCTGCTCATATTTCTGTCTCTGTCGCGTGGTCGGCAGCTCGTCCAGCGGGGAGGTGGAATACAGTAGTAGCCAGGTGACGCAGAGGGCAGCGGCTCACATGAGCTGCCTGGCTCGGTCTCGTCGTCAATAATTCATACGCTGACTGACTTGACGGTGTGGAGGAGCGTTTGCGGGGTCCGCGGCGCAGCGCAGGGCTCCGCGGCGGCTACGGGGACGCCTGGCGAGTTCAAACGATGAGAAGAAATCGGGCTTTCTTTCTCCGAACGCAGCCGGTTTTAATGGCTGGCCGCGCACTAATCGTCAGACACCTGCTCCTCCATACTGCCCGCAATCCACAAGGTGCAGCGGGGTTAACCTCCTTACCCCGAAGGATTTGCAGGCTCTCACTAAGCCAGTTGGTCTCTGGATTGTTTCACCACTTGACTGCTTGCTGCTTGTCACCTGTCTGCAGGCCGACGAGCAGAGGCGAGAGGGAAATTCTCGCGCATTCGTCTGAATCTACTGGGAAAAGAAAGCTGCGCTTTGACAAAAACAAACCTTTTTTTCATCAGTGTGTTTGTATCAATCGTGTTTGATTGCCTTTTAAAGACGCTTCCTCTCCTCATCGTCTGAACAGGACCCGCCGAGGAGCGCGGGCTCCATTAGGGGCTTGTATCTGTGTCGTTGCAGTAACATTAACAGTATATTACAGCCCATTGAACAAGGAGACAGATGATGGATCGCTCTGAGTTAATGGTGCATAGAGGCCTCTATCCAAAGAGCGAGACGGACCCTGCGTGAGGGAGGGAGGGAGGGAGGGAGGCGGGGGGTGATGTTTGAACTCGGGTCGCCACAATAACATTGCTCCAGGTTGTGAGCGAAAGTGCTGAGGAGGGCAGGTGGACCTTAATGTTCCGCCTGTCTGAGGGAATGATCGCTGGCGGACCCTCAGCGGGAACGCGCCACTCCCCACGGCCCGCACGTCAGAGGAGGGGAGGAGTGGGGGGGGACTGTTTGCCCCTCTTCCCAAATGCTGATGGTGCACTGTGGATATCAGTCCTCCTCCCCCTTTCCTCCCCCCTCTCCTCCATTTAGCCATTATGTCTCCCCCTTTTTACCCCCTCCCTCTCTTTGTTCAGACATTAGCGGGCAATCGTCAGAGGACTCTTCACAGTCGGGCTGTTGAGCGATTATTTGCGATTCTAATTTTTTAATACTTCCAAGAATCTTACAAGACTCTTGCAGAGAGACTTATCATAACAACTTCTATTACATCCCTCTGGCTCTTCCTGGAGATGCATTTGTTGCTTGGAGACCAAATACAAACCGGCATTATGACGAGCAGATCTGGAAACGAGCGTGATGCACGGTTTCATTGGAGCTCTCCGTAATGAAGTAAACGGCGTCCAAAGAGGACCAACGTGGGCACACGAAACTTCATAGATTGTCCCGTATCATTGTCAGTGCGCCCTGGCAGCCTCCATCAAGTTGGGTGACTGCGACGCTCTCTCACCAAGTGATATAATACCAAGTGCACGCAGGGTGACGTAACTGCACTGATTCAAGTAAACACCACCACCCGTGCCAAGTTTCATGATGGACACGGTGTGGCGAAAGAAGCTCCTCCTCTTTGTGCGGCAGGAGAGGCGTCTGAAAGCCACCTTTTTTTTTTTTGCAAACCGGTAGAAGCACAACATAACCCGGTGACAGCGTCTAAATATACCCCCCCCCCAAACGCAGCGCCGGCTGGATCGAACCCAAACGAGATCGCTTCAAAGTGCCACGTGTAGCATTTTAACATGAATAAATAATCAGCGCATTAATATTTGAGTGCAATTACCACAAACAAAAAGGGAGCACCAGTAAATTTGCGGTCCTCTTCACGTCGCTTCATGCCTCTAGTCAGCAGTTCCTCTGAGGCGACACATGTGTGACTTCATCATGTTTCGCAGCAGTGAAGACGGTCGCGTCGCCGCTCTCCGCTTGGATTTCCAGGAATCCATTTGCACCATAATGCTGCGGCCCTGTCAGGTGACGGGTCTCATGAGGGCCACATGATGCTCTCGGGCTCCCCTCAGTCTTCATTTGCTGAATTTTAGCCTCCCAGCGAGACGGGACACAAGTTGAAGAAGTCGTTTTTGTTGGTGCGTTTGTTTGACCGTAGGGAGGCTGTTTGTGAAGCGAAAGGAGGGCAGTGAAGGAGACGTGAGGGTGGTTCAGAAAGTGAGCTACAGTATGTGTGAGAGAGAGAGAGAGGACGACGGTTAATCTCACTGTTGTCCAGGCGATTGTCAAGAACAAACTGACCATAGAGTCATTTTCTCCCACGCTCGCCCAGACTCTGTGAATTCATCTCCAGAGGTGGCGTCAGAGGGCAGCAGGATTCATGGGGACGAGTCACGGCGGAGTGCAGAGCGGACCGCCAGCACGCCGTAACTCGCCTGCGCCCTGCGTGCAGAGCAGCCCTGCCTCGCGTTGACTTCTGGCGGCTCTCTGCAGATTCGTTTCGGCTCCCCGCGCACCATTAACTGTCTCAACTTAAGTGCAAGCGCGGCGCATGTTGGTGCATCGCGGTTGTGTAACGGTGACGCAACGGATCAAAGTACTTGATTGCAGGGACGTAATTAGGACGGCATAACAGAGCGGCGAACGGCTCGTCTTCAAACGCTGAAAATGAAAGGAATTCTCAGATTTGATGGAAAAAGCTTCTGTTTGAGGGGGAAAAAGGTCAAATCTGTCCAATTTCTTAGAATGTCCTTTTTCCTGCAGTGTATGTGTGTGTGAGGAGACAGTCACACTCACTGTTGCAGCGTTCCCAAAGTTGCTTCTGGCAAACAGAAACAACACAGAGGGAGGCTCAAGTAAGAGAGAGAGGGTGGGGCGGGGGGGGGAAGTTGGATGTGACTGCAGCACTTTCTATCAGTTGATCGTCATGTGATCGATTTTAAAGTCCCGAACCAGAAAGGCCGACCAGGAGGGTGGTCTGGTTGCTGAGGGGTCGGGGTGGGAATGGAGGCAGGAGGGGTGAGGAGGGGTGAGGAGGGGTGAGGCGGGGTGCGGACGCCCACATGGTCACGGTCTGCTGCGTCTGACAGCGTGCGGCTGCGGCGCTGCGACATGTCAGGATGAGGAGGATGGTCCAGGTAAGACCCTCGTTTCCCCAGATATTTACCCGTCTCCTCGCTCCGTGTTTAGTGCCCCCCCCCCCCCGCCTTTCCGCTGCCCTCTTCTTTTTGGCCTTCCTTCACTCCAGCATAGTTTCACTGGGACAGCAGTAACCTGGAGCGCTGTGGAGACGGCCCCCCTTTCTCCTCATAGTTGCGTGGATACTTCAGTGACCGGCAGTTCAGAAGCTGAATTATCTTTTCTCGTCTGGTCCCTTCAAGTCTGATATCTTTTGATTTGTGGCCTAATTCTGTGGCTGTCTGTGTGAACCATTACCGGCAACACAAACAGTGTAATGAACACCGTTGAGAGCGAACGCGGAGACGTTTCCATTATCGAGCAACCAGACGGAAAGTGAAGTTGGGGACTGGAGGTGTCGAGAAAAAGTTATTTGAAAGCATTTCGCTGCTTTTGTCTGATGTCCTCCGAGATTGCTGCAGGAAGTGAAGTGAGGTAATACGCGCAGGATGGACGGCTAATGGTGCTGTCACGCCGAGGGGGGAGCAGAGACCAGCGTCGGCCCCTCAGGACGGCGGCCGGTTCCCGTTATGTGCATTACCGCACTTCTTTACAGGTGGACGAGTCGAGTGGGCTTCCTAAAAGTGACCAGAAACTCTCAGTGCAAACAATAAATGAGGCTGTGCACGTTGGCAGCATTTACCTGCAGACAGCTGACGATCCGGTACGACCCCGCCGAACGCGCCGTCTCCACGGCCTCCAGGCGTCGGGCCAAGTTCTCAGCCCACATGCTGCGGCTTCGTATGCAACCGACAGACACCAGACGTCTCATCTTGCTCCCGATGAGACAAAAGCACTTGTATAATTTTCCGGACGTTGCGTCTCCAGGGTTTGGTTTTCTTTTAACCTTCCTACAACACGTATTACATGTGACGCTTCAAGTCTTTTTTCTTACATGTAAAATGCTTTTTTGTCCGTATCTAAAGATCTTGAATTGGAGACCGATCTTCTGTTTGTTCTCTTTTGTTGGAGCAGAGGAAGTGATCCTTATCTGATCATGTCCTGTTCTACCTGCTCCTTCTCTCTCAGTGGGAGTCGGGTGGGTTTTTTTAAGCTTACTTTTGCACAAAAACTCTCTTTGTGCTGCGTGCGCTCTCTCCTCCCTGCGTTCTGGAAAGCTATCTGCCCCCTCCTCCTCTCGTGCCGCCGTACAAGCCGAGGTCACGTGACCACCGCCGCCGCAGCCTCTGAAATCCGGCGAGTTGTTACCAAACACTCCCAACATTCATGGCCGTGTGACCTGATAGCATTAGGTCCAGTCATGGGGTGGTCATGTGACTTGAGCGGCGCTCTCTTCTGCGGTTTCTCCCCCCCCCCCCCCACACACTCACACAACAGACACAATGAAGCAATGTGAGCAGTGAGTAAGTTTGTCCCCCTCCCGTCCAAACAATGACTGGACTTCTCTGCAGGAAGTCACCGCGGTGGTTCTCTATCGGCTTAGAGTAGCGGCCCAGCGGTCGCTCTGTTTGCCTGTCTATCCTGTATTAGTGCTAAGATAACTACTTTGCAATCGTGCTTCCAAAGCAGCAGAGTAAGCTTGTGATTTTTGGGTCGTCGGAGAGGTTTGGATGTGGAGCACATGCAGAGCAGGTGTATGATGACTGCTCCCCCCGCAGAGATGTGCCCTGTGAAATCAAGGCTAATGAATTTCCCTGTATAGCAGGTCGCTCTCCTCTCAGCAGGACGCGTTTGCAATCAGCTCTTTGAGACACCGAGTTTCTGCAGCAGCTTGTAAATAATCAAACAGGACTGGAAGGTATTGGTAACAAATGAGTTTTGTTAAAACCTTGTCAAAGTGTGATAGAAACGTGTGAATTTCGTGTCTGTTTTTTTCAGACCTGCTGTTTTCCGGACGCACGCCCTCTCCTTTTCTCCATCCTTTCTTTTTTTTGGCCCTTTTTTCCCCTCCTGATGCGAGGACTTGCAGGGACATGCAGGTGTCCGCTGATTTAAAAACTACTTTTCCACACTCGCAGCGCAAACGCTGACTCCTCAAGTCTGCTGACTCTGATTAATACCAGCCAGCCTCTCATGTGATCAGGCCGCGCGTGTTTTCATCTGGTTACAACGTACCAGGAACCGGAGCGTCTCCGTCTCCGACCAGCCCGCATCCTCAGTCGTTTATTACGTTAGGCCTAAGCGCCGCCATCAACACACACTCCCAGTTTAAAGGTTGAGGGGTGGCGTCCGGCATGACGACGCGGATTTGTCACCGTCTCGTCGGGTCGGTCTGAGCGATGTTCTGACAGATGGGCAGCACAGCTGGTCTTTAATCTGTGACTCAGGTATCGCACATATCCGCGCCCCGGACTGTCGCGCACGGACGCCGGGGACGTTCATCAGAACATCCTGTGTAAACATAATGATCGGCCGTGCAGCGGGGAGCGCACGCCGCGCGTTCAGCGCTCCTTATCTCCGCGATTGTCAAGCTTATCTCACTGAGGTGTGGAAATATAGATTGCGACATTTTTACAGCCTCACAGCTAACGTTTAGGGCAGCATCTTATCGTGCATTTAAAGCACAAGTTCCTAACTATTTTGGATCTTTCTCTCCTATTTTTTTAAACTTAATTCCATCGAGAGAAGCTTTAAAAAGCTTCCCAAAAAGTGCCACTCAAGCACTTTTTCCCCCTCCTTTTTCCTGCTGTCCTCAGTACAGGGGCTGTTACCTCTATCTATCGCTACACCCGTGCATTCATTTCTAGTCTGGAGTGCAGAAGACGGCGAGCCCGCACGCCCACACACGCCAGGCTTGCGTTTAATGCCAAGTGATTTAGAGAAGCGAGCGGGATCCCACTTATCTCTGCAGCTCAGTGGCAGCGGCGAGATACCAGGCGTTGTAAGCATTGTGCTCCGACATGCAAACCTGATATATGACACAAAATTTAGACGTGTGAAGGGTGTTTGTGCGCGCCAGTCGGCGATATCGCCGCGCGCGGGCCCTCCGCCGTCCTTCACTTTCGCCTGGGACCCGCCTGTTGCGGCACGAGATAAAGTGCCCTCGGTCATCGGTGGGGGGGGGGATGCCTCGCGAGGCTTTTCAAAGCGGCGCGCGGCCGGCTGGTGTGGCGAGCAGTGATTTCTCCCTCTGCCGCTCACACCGCGCCGTAAATGTTATCTCCGCTCGCCAGGCATCATTCAGCACTAACTCTAATGTCAGCGCAGACGACTGGAGGCTGAGCTGCAGTGGGGTGTGTGTGTCTGTCTATGTGTGTGTTTTTCTTGTGGCTTCTGAAGGGCCGTGCAGTAAATTGTGACCTCGTTGGAGCAGATCACTGGATGTCAGCGCTGAAGTTTGGGCAGTTTCAGGTTGTTGCTCCTCGTGGTTTCTCTGGCGTTCATGAGTGTCCGCGTCACGCCGGCGTCGGAGGTCATGTGCGAGTCATGTGCCGCTGTGGATTTTCAGCAATGTGCCTGCTTCTACCTCAGCGTGTAAATGATTTTCCTGTGAACGAATCCGAGCAAAGCAGCACATTGAGACAAGCTCATAGAAGTTTTCCTTCAAGAATCATTCTCTCCTCTATTGTGTCACAGTTGGCGCTGGTCGGGATGTGTGTGCGCCTGTTTCAGGAAGTGTGCGTCCTCTGTATGGGTGGGTGGGTGGCTCCGACACTTCCTGTTTACAATACGGCCCTGTGTTTTCTGATCACAGAGGGGCTTCAGTGTCTGGCTCTCCTACTGCTGCGCTCAGGGGGCGGTGTGTTCGCAGGTCTCAGTCAGAACCAGGTCAGAGCGTGTGAGTAATGCGTGACCTCAGCCGAGTTTCTCTTCCCGTTTCCTCCTCGTTTTCATTTCTGGGTAAATCAGCCGGAAATGTTGTATGAGAAAGTTAAGTATCGTAAAGCTGCAAGAATAGAGGGAGGAGAAATAAACCTGGCTGTTGCAAATTCACTCAAAATAACCTGAAGAAGCTTTTACATCGTTTCCACTTCCTAAACGTCTACACAGACAGACACCTGCAGATGTGTATCACCATTATTTTGTAGTTTTCTTCAAGAATCTTGTTGGCACTTTATTTGATTTATTCTGAGAAGAAAACGATCAAAGTCGGAGTGTAAAATGTATAAATTTATCGCACTAATCAACATAACATTGATTTTACGTAAATTCCAGTGATTTTTTTCCAGTGAGACGTTCAGATATGTTAACGCTGTCTTCTGTGCAGGATGTTCCTCTTCTCTGATGTAGTGGAAGAACACCCACATAATTGATCAGTAGAAGAAGACATGTGAGACTCGTCTAAATTTATCCTGTGACTACAGAGGCCACATTGTATGCTGCTGTTCATGTATACCTGCTCTCATGCATGTTTGATGTAGCAGGGATGTGCGAGTCTGGCTGCGATCCCCCAAGAGTTCCCTCTGCTCCCCGCTAATGTGGCTCCGAGGGAAGCGGACGAGGATGCTGAGTGACTGAGACCGAAACGCAGCCTGAGAGCTCTCTCCATCCTCCCCTGCCGACCACAAATGTTTCCCTTTCAACTATAAATACACCCCTGAAACCTGCCACGTCCTGAAACCTGAAACGCAGCTAAAAGTGATTATCGCGGTCCAGAATAGTCCAAAGTCTCCAGTTACCGCCGAGGCTGACGGCCCCGGCTAATACGGCAAAGTTTTATTTCATAATCGCAGCTTTTATTTTGTAAAGATGCCGTTTAATGGGATTAAGCGCAGACGGGCTTTCATGCGAAAAGCCCCAATCCCGGATGAGAGCCAAACGTGATCGATAAGCGGGGCGATTGTCGGCTTCGGGCCCGTCCAGGTTGTGGCGGGTGATGGAGAGGAAAGGGGTGAGAAAAGCCAATAAAGCTGCATTACAGGCCGACGGCAGAGCGAGAGTGGGGGAGAGCCCCCGCCCTCATGGAGGGGCCGTCTGTTTAGGCCCCAGTGCAACGTCGATCAATCACGCAGTCGAGCAAGTCGTCAAGAAAACGTCTGCAGGTATCGAATCAGATTATGATTCATTTGTGTCACGAAAGCCACAGTAAAATCAGTCCTTCATGTTGGCGCGTTGTGTCAGTTGCTTCGACGTCCTGAATGCATGCGTGCGTCCGTGGCCGTCGTCCATATGTAGCCCGTGTGCAGGGAGACGTGTAGGAACTGGCGAAGCAGACGGAGCGGGCAGGTGGGAGCGGAGAAGACGAGGCGCAGCAACACTGTGTGGGCGACTTGGCAAGCCGTGCGCTCGCTCTCTGCCTTTCATCTCCTCCGCCGGCGTCAATCAGTCAGCGCGCCGCGCCGACGTGACGGATACCGCGCCGGTTCGAGTGTTCATTGTTTCCCAGACGGGGCCGCTTTGGAGGAAGCGCGCGAGTGTAGTAACTCAGCAGGAAGGGGAAGAAGGGAGCGACGCAGACAAAGGAGGAGAGTGGCTGGTGCTCGGTGAAGGTGTGGGAGGCCACGCTGCTCCTCATTCATACTCTCCATCACTTTCTCTCTTCTCTCCATCATTCTTTCACTTTGGAGGTCAGAGGACAGAAATAGCTCTCCGTCCTAAACACAGTGATCCGAGTGCAGGGAGTTAACAGGTTGCTGTGCGTGTGTGGAAGAAAGACGGTGAGAAAAGTGGGCCGTGCTGCCTCTTCACCTGCTTTTTCTGAAGCATGCACCCT
>JASSRZ010000056.1:1680257-1704186 GCA_032164315.1 Malacoctenus gilli
TGCGTGTGTGGAAGAAAGACGGTGAGAAAAGTGGGCCGTGCTGCCTCTTCACCTGCTTTTTCTGAAGCATGCACCCTTAATTTGTCACTTGCGTGAGTCAGAATGTCCAAAAACTCAAAATGCAAAGATTGGCAGCGATTTGCGTGTATTCCTGATGTCCCTGCAAACGTCCCCACGACTGAAATGCTCGCACTCTCTCCAACAGCAGGTCCAGTCCTGCCCTTAATACTTTGAGCCCGCTTACGTCTGACGCTCATTTTTCGGGTGTAACCGGAAAGTTTCTGAACGGCGGCTGCGTGTCGATGCGGCGAAAACCGCCAGAAATTGTAACCAAAGACGTGCGCGAGCATCAAACGTTGCTGCCAGGACCGTTTTCTTTGATTAGCTGATTGTGCGAAAGATTCCTGCTGAGATAAATAATTCAGATCCAGCTTGTAAATATATATTTATATTGTTAGTAAACGGTGACGCTTGCAGAATTCGGCATAAATTAATCATCAGCACTTAAACGGGAGACATTGGGATTTCTATCAGCCAATCAAAGGCTACTCGGAAGCAGTTCCGAAATGTCCAGTAAGCTCGTCGCATCACCGGAGTTCCATCATCTCTCCGCTGTGGCTCTTTGCGCTGCAGTGTGTCGGCGAGGAGAACTGGGTGGACAGCAGGACGATCTACATCGGCCATAAAGAGCCTCCGTCGGGAACCGAGGCCTTTATCCAGCAGAGGTTTCCCGACAACAGAATAGTCTCCTCCAAGGTCAGTAAGACACACACACACTCGGGGCACAATCAGGACGCAACTTTTATTTTGTCTCTGGGGGGCGTTCCTGCTCATGTTTCTGCCCTCTGTATCTTTTTTGACCTTTTATGTTTCCAGTACACGTTTTGGAACTTCATCCCCAAGAATATGTTCGAGCAGTTCAGGAGAGTCGCCAACTTCTACTTTCTCATCATCTTCCTGGTTCAGGTGACGCGGTTCTCCACAGTCGACACCGTCCTCGTCAGATCTGACGTTCCAAAAAATCACAGGCATCGTTTTTTACGTCATCCGGTTTTGAATTTGTTTTTTATTTTTGTGTCTCCTCAGTTGATCATCGACACTCCCACCAGTCCGATCACCAGCGGGCTCCCGCTCTTCTTTGTCATCACCGTTACCGCCATCAAACAGGTGCGACGCAGCTCGCGGCGCCTCGTTTCTGTACCTGCAGCATGTTACATCACCGCTCTTGCGGCCCACCTCCGTCCTGCTCTCTCTCTCACTCTCTGTCACTCTTTCTCAGGGCTATGAGGACTGGCTGAGACATAAAGCAGACAATGCTGTCAACCGATGTCCCGTGCATGTGGTACAGCATGGGAAAGTGGTCCGCAAACAGAGTCGCAAGCTCAGGGTACGTGTCATGAGATCCAGTTGAAGTCACTGATGGGAATGTGCAAGTTTCCAGTTGAAGCAGCTGAAGTTGGAAGCTTTGTTGTTGTTTTAGGAGCTTTCAGGTGGTAGAGATGAAGGTTAGCTTGTGATTAGCACAAATTGCATTAGTAAAGCAGGAAATAACGAGATAAGTGGCTTGACATGGTTTGAGGACGCCGCACCGGCGAGTTAGCCGATCAAGAGTCACATCAACACTTGTTTTTAAGTTTGCTCGTCATGAAATCTGCAGCAAACGAAGGGAAACGGGTTGTGACGTCTGCTCTCTCTCAGGTGGGAGACGTGGTTTTCGTGAAGGAGGACGAGAGTTTCCCCTGCGACCTCATCCTTCTGTCCACGTCCCGGGACGAAGGGACCTGCTACGTCACCACGGCCAGCCTGGACGGCGAGAGCAGCCACAAGGTGCTTCTCCCGCCTGCCTGCACCTCCTCCTTTTTGTCTTCTGGCCTTCGTTCTTCTCTTTACCTCCCCTCTCTCTCTCTCTCTCTCTCCGTCCCTCCAGACATACTATGCAGTTCAGGACACCAAAGCCTACAACACGGAGAGGGAGGTGGACTCCATCCACGCGACCATAGAATGTGAACAGCCACAGCCGGATCTGTACAAGTCAGTGCAGCTCACACACACTCCAGCGAAGCTTTCCTTCAAAATAAAAGGGCTTTATCTGAGTCGTTCTTTGCACAGATTTGTTGGCCGTATCAACATCTACATGGACAACGAGCCAGTCGCCAGGTAACCAGGATCCCAAACAGACAACCAGGAAATGACGCATATTGTGTTTTTCTTTCTCTGCAGTTATAAATCTGTTCCTATTTGTCACTCTGAGCTTTTCTAGATCCAGAAGTTGTGAATTAAAAGGCTCTCACGTGTGTTTTGGGGTGTTTGGTTCTTGTGTTGTGATTTGCAGGCCGTTGGGCTCCGAAAACCTGCTGCTCAGAGGAGCCACACTCAAGAACACTGAATATATTTACGGTAATATGAGAGAAAAGGCCGAATTTAAGTGTCAGACGTGAGATTTTCTGAGATTTTGACTGTTTCCCACCACGTTTCCCTCGTAGCGGTCGCTATCTACACTGGCATGGAGACCAAGATGGCCCTCAACTACCAGTCCAAGTCCCAGAAAAGATCCGCAGTGGAAAAGTGAGTCCCCCCCCCCCCACCCCCCTTCATATCGCATCCTAAATTGTCTGAGGAACAGAAACCTGTTAGCATCGATTGATGTCCTGACGCAAGGCTCCGCGGTTCCCCGGCAGCATCTCCCGTCTCCGTCGGCGCTGGGTTAGATAATCATTTCTACTTTCTCGCCGTCCTTCCATCCATCTGTTGGTCTTTTTTTTGTGTGTGTGCGTCTTCCCGTTGATTCACTGACTGAGGGTCTGTGGCTCTCTGCGCTGGCTGGATCGATTTTCTCTCCATCTGGCGTCGGCAGAGACGCGTCTCCAGCTGGCTGCTTGAGATGACGGGCTGTAGGTGGATTACATTCACACTCGGCTGCAGTTGGTGCCCGTTTGATTCATAGAAATCAGCCTTTGTGCTATTTTTATCAAAGAATTTGCAGGTTTCGTTTGTTCAGATGGTAGAAATTCAGGCTGCTGTTTTGCCTTGTTTCTTTCTGTGAAGACTGTTGCATTTCTTGGAGACTTTTAGGAGTCGTCTCCCTTTTTTGGACTGCTGGGGGGGTCCAGGATGTGCTCAAGCTCCCCATCAGCGTGACTTCGATATGAATGGATGACTGTTTAACGTCTCCCCTGCAGGTCGATGAATGCCTACCTGGTGGTCTACCTCTGCATCCTCATCAGCAAAGCCATCATCAACACCGTCCTCAAATACGTGTGGCAAGCGGACCCCAACCGAGACGAGCCGTGGTACAACGAGAAGACGGAGACCGAGCGACAGAGACACATTGTGAGCGCTCAGTCCTGTCCCCTAGCTCTGTTTGCGTCTCTGCTGTCCTCACGCTCTGATTTGTTTGTGTCTTCGCCTCTTCTCAGCTGATCAGGGCCTTCACCGACTTCTTGGCCTTCATGGTACTTTTCAACTACATCATCCCCGTCTCCATGTACGTCACCGTGGAGATGCAGAAGTTCCTGGGCTCCTACTTCATCATGTGGGATGACGAGATGTTCGACGAGGAGCTGGGGGAGCGAGCCGTGGTCAACACGTCCGACCTGAACGAGGAGCTCGGGCAGGTAGAAGAGGCCACGCCCCCTGAACAACACAACTTCTGTTCAGAAAATAAAGTTTTGAATAAATAGACGTCTCACAACAACACTTTGTCTTCCAGGTGGAGTATGTCTTTACGGACAAGACGGGGACGCTGACTGAGAACAACATGGAGTTCATCGAGTGCTGCGTGGACGGACACGTCTATGTTGCCGACGCCATCTGTAACGGACAGGTAGCGACTGTCCTCCAGATGCTTTCAGTTCTCTTGACCCATTTTCTGAACAGTGTGCTGCTCCCAGGTGATGCCAGGCGCCACCAGCATGGACATGATTGACACGTCTCCCGGCCCCGAGGCGCGGGTGAGTTCAGCGTCGCTCTGGTCGTCGGTGTATTCTTGTCCGCGTGGCGTTCAATGACCCGTCTTCTCCTCTCTAGGAGCGGGAGGAGCTGTTTTTCCGGGCGCTGTGTCTGTGCCACACGGTGCAGGTGAAGGAGGAGGAGACGGTGGACGGGATCAAGCACGGCATCCACCAGGGCAAGTCCACGTCCTTCTACATCTCGTCCTCGCCAGACGAGGTGGCGCTGGTGGAGGGAATGAAGAGGTGGAGCGCGCACACGCACAATTCATTCATTTCATTTCAGCATCCGCTCATTTTCTTTACTTTAACTGCTGTCTGTCTGTTCTGCAGGCTCGGGTTCACTTACCTGCGACTCAAAGACGGTCAGATGGAGATCCTGAACAGGGAGGACGAGATCGAGAAGTGAGCGTGCAAACACGTTATCTGTGTCTTTAAGTTGTCCGTAATTTAGGTTTTAGATGTGCAAATATGAATAATTCTGTGTGTCTTCAGGTTTGAGCTTCTAGAAGTTTTGACATTTGACTCGGTCAGACGAAGGATGAGCGTCATCGTCAGGGCCAACACTGGTAACACACGGCGCGCCGCAGTGCATATGTGTCGCTAAAGTTGTGTGTGCAGTTTGACATGGTTTCTGTGTGTGCACGCAGGTGAGACGTACCTGTTCTGCAAAGGCGCAGACTCCTCCATCTTTCCTCGGGTCATCTCGGGAAAAGTGGATCAGATCAGAGCTCGGGTGGAGCAAAACGCTGTGGTGAGACAGCGAGGGGAGGAGCATCGTGCTCCCTTTTTTGAGCGCCGAAACATTTGTGTCACTTCAGCTGTTTCCACAGTGACAGTTACATGACCCAGGTTGCCATGACTACCGCAGGAAGTCACGCAAGATGGCCCATTTTTCATCAAATTGTGTCTTTTTTCAGTAATGAGGACAAACTTCACTTCTCATAAAGTATTATCCTCAACGGCCCAACATGTGTATTTTGACAGTTTTCCAGCTCAGAACGTTCCCTTCGATCTCGCCGATGAGGTCGGAACGTTTCCTCACCCCGGGATTTTGTCTCGCAGGAGGGTCTGAGGACCCTGTGCGTGGCCTACCGCCGTCTGAGCCCCGAGCAGTACCAGGAGGTGTGCCACCTGCTGAGCGGGGCCAAGCTGGCCCTGCACGACCGCGACAAACGTCTGGCCGAGGCCTACGACCTCATCGAGAAGGACCTGATCCTGCTCGGAGCCACGGCTGTGGAGGACAGGTGTGTGTGTGTGTGGGGGGGGTCTTTGTGGTCCCACTGTGTGTCATGTATTTGGACTGAAAGCACAGCTGGTTGCATTAAGGAGCTTAATGCACTCTGTCGTTACACAACATTCCATTTTTCTGGCACATAAATGTCAAATTTTCTGCTAATCACGCGGCCTGAAAGTCTGAGTGCTGCTGCGATGAGAAGTGCCACTTTACCTCTGAGTGTGAGCGAGTGGCAGTTGAACCCTGCAATTGCACACAAGCCACCGAGGCAATTATAGCGCGAGTCACCTCGTCCCACATGCGGCGAGAGCTCGCCGTGACACCGTGCTCCTCCGCAGGCTGCAGGAGAAGGCGGCGGACACCATCGAGTCGCTGCACAAAGCCGGCATGAAGGTGTGGGTGCTGACCGGGGACAAGATGGAGACGGCGGCGGCGACCTGCTACGCCAGCAAGCTGTTCCGCCGCAGCACGCAGATCCTGGAGCTGACCACCAAGCGCACGGAGGAGCAGAGCCTTCACGACGTGCTCTTCGACCTGAGCCGGACGGTCCTCCGGCAGCACGGCGCCATGACCAGGGACACCTTCTCCGGGTGCGGACGCGCCTCACGGTCCCCGGTGAGTCCAGAGTTACTTCCCTCCCTAACGGTTCGTGCATATGTCCAGTTTATCGGGCGACTGCACGGACTACGGCCTGATCATCGACGGGGCCACTCTGTCTGCGGTCATGAGGCCCGGCCAGGAGGAATCCAACTCAGGGAATTACAAGGAGATCTTCCTGGAAATCTGCCGAAACTGCAGCGCCGTGCTCTGCTGCCGCATGGCGCCGCTGCAGAAGGCTCAGGTATGAAGACCACCCGTTTCCCACGTGGTCACTCTCTCCTTGACGGGGAAGCACAAGCCCACCGAAGATAAGCCTGACACTGCGATGCGACCTCACTTCCTCCTCCAGATTGTCAAGTTAATTAAGGCCTCCAAGGAGCATCCCATCACGCTGGCCGTTGGAGACGGAGCCAACGACGTCAGCATGATCCTGGAGGCTCACGTCGGTATCGGTCAGTGTCGCTGTTGTGGCCTTTTCGCCGCACTTTTCGTCTGGCTTCCTGTCCGCTGCCACGTGTTTGCTGTCCACAGGTATTATGGGCAAGGAGGGTCGTCAGGCGGTGAGGAACAGCGACTACGCCATCCCGAAGTTCAAACACCTCAAGAAGATGCTGCTCGTTCACGGACACTACTACTACATTCGCATCTCGGAGCTCGTGCAATACTTCTTTTACAAGGTCATTTTTACTTGCGAGTGCTTTTCAATCTGGAACAAGACGAACTTGATGATCCCAAGTCTTCATAAGTTCTTTTTCTCTCCGCAGAACGTGTGTTTCATCTTCCCTCAGTTCCTCTATCAGTTCTTCTGTGGCTTCTCACAACAGGTACACACACACACACACACACACACACGTGAAGTGAAACTCACCGTCTTGATTCGGTAGGAAACGCTAACGCCGCCCTCTGGCCTCCGTTCCCAGCCGCTGTACGACACGGCCTATTTAACGCTCTACAACATCAGCTTCACCTCGCTGCCCATCCTGCTGTACAGCCTCATCGAGCAGCACATCAACATGGACATCCTGAAGAAGGACCCGTCGCTCTACAGGTCAGTGTCTGCGTGGGCGACTTGTGGCTCACGGCGAGGGATCTGCGCTGGAGGAACGTGACTGGACTCTTTGTCCTTCACTTTCAGGCTGTTCTGGTGTACTTCTGACCATTTGATCCTCTCCACTTGTTTTCTTTTTAATGGACAAATTGATTTGAGATGATTGAGTACCTTTGAAAGCAAGAAGCGTGCAGTAAATCAGATTTATTCTCATAAACTGCACGCGTCCACATTATCTATTGATTCCACATCAACAGGAGAATAAGTGGCCTGTTTAATACGGTTAGATCAGGAGTTTACAAACCTGCCACTGTAAATGATGTTTGCTCCATGTCACAGAATTGTCTCCCTACAATAAAGCCAATCCGGCGTGTCTGCCAGACTATTGATCCACGGATGCGCCATCACTCAGGATGCTCACTGTCCCGTCCCGCCCCCCCCCCCCGCCCCTTCCTCAGAGACATTGCGAAGAACTCCCTGCTGCAGTGGCCCACCTTCATCTACTGGACCGTGCTGGGCGTCTACGACGCCGTCGTCATGTTCTTCGGCGCCTACTTCCTGTTTGACAACACCACCTTCACCAGCAACGGACAGGTAACGGGCAGTGGGCGGAGCTCTGATGCGTTTTTCCCAAACTGTAAAGATTTTTTTTTTACATTTTGCATTATTATGATTATTCTCGTGTTTCGTTATCATGCGTTTTCTATTTACCTTGCACAGATGCACTTGTAGGTCACTGTTGGCTTCCTCTCTGCTGTATTTAAGGACCTTTAATGAGCCTTATAGGTGCAAATAAATACACATTTAAATGCTGGTTAAAGTCTCTCGTTCGCAGCCGACACACAGCAGCAGGTTTCCATCTTCTTCGTTTTCTAGTCGTTTCTTTTCATTTTCAAGCGGCATGAGATGTTTTGAGTTGCTTCTTTGTTTTTCTTGTATCTAATTTCAGTGTTTTTCTTCTTTGGCCATTAAAAACTGTTCCTTTTGTTATGATTTTTCTTCGAGGCCATATCCTCCTCTTCTTGCTCTCCTCTTACCTTTGTGTTGCTGTTTTTTTGCTTGTCTTTCCTCCTCCCAGCTAATGACAACCAACACACAGATGGTAAGCCTGTCCCTGTCTCTCTCTCTCTCTCGCCCCCCCCCTCTCTCTCTCTGTCTCTCTCTCTCTCCTCCCTTGTTCCACCTCCCTCCAACACATGCCACTCATCTCACCCCGGCCCTTAATGCTTGCTGTAGGATCGCCCACCGTAGTGACCCACCGTTTCCCCTCGTTCCATGCTCTCATGTTCCCACTGATCAAACACCTCGGTGACACCGTGTGTGCCATGTCTGTGTCGCACCCAATCGCTGAGCGATGAATGAACGGCGATGGAGCGTTTGTACGCCCGCTTCCATTACAGGACATTCGAGCCATTTCTGCCTTTGTAATCTAATTCTGCCACAGTCAATTGTTCTCTTCTAGAGCGAGTGATTATTGTCCCAGTCGTGGTTCCTCTTGGAGAGATGAGGCTGTTTTTTTTCGGTGATGACAGAGGTCGTCCGTAGTGATGTTTCTATTCAGGAGGAAGAAAATCTGAACAGCTGTAAATGTCAGAATGATATTAAAATAGATAAGGTCCCTTTTTTAGGTCATGTAATGCAAAGACAACCACTTCTTTTATTTTGAATGAATAAAATGGGCCTCATTTAGGTCTTTCTATGAAGCTGAGGTGAATATTAACTTCAAGATTCTAGTTTGGGACACAAATCCATCTCAATATGAAAGAAAATGCATCATAATAATGCCAGTAATTATTCTACATCTGGAATAATGTTTTGGTAATCTCATAAACTCTCCAATTCCACCCGCGGTCTCATCTTCCTCGTTCTCCATCCATCAGAGAATCGACTCGCCACCTGAATGTTGCCGCCCGAGCTCCCCGCCATCTGTCTGATTGATTGATTCCCTGTGGAGCCTGAGTTTGACTCTCTCTGTGTCATAAGATCGCCAAAACAAAAGCATGGTAGCGCAGGTCTTTCCAGAGTTTTCAAGCTTTTGCGGCTCATTGCGAGAAAACAAAACCCAAACGCGTGTTTGCCGTTGTGTATCGAATAACTGCAGCTGTCGCCGTGTCCCCCCCCCCCCCCCTTGCAGATGTTTGGAAACTGGACCTTCGGGACTCTGGTCTTCACTGTGCTCGTCTTCACCGTCACGTTCAAGGTGACCTCACGCACGCACGCTGGCCTCGCAGCGTCAGCCAGGTGCTGCCGGCGTCGTCTCACCGCCGTCCTCTCTGTCCCCCCAGCTCGCTCTGGACACTCATTACTGGACGTGGATCAACCACTTCGTCATCTGGGGCTCGCTGATATTCTTCGTGGTCTTCTCTCTGCTGTGGGGCGGAATCATCTGGTACGTTGGGGGGAGGGGGCGGGGCGGGGGGGGGGGGCCGTGCTGGGTGGGGTTCGAGCGGCGCGCCTCATCTCCGCCTCTCCCTCCTGCGCCGCAGGCCTTTCCTCAACTACCAGAGGATGTACTACGTGTTCATGCAGATGTTGTCCAGCGGCCCGGCCTGGCTGAGCATCATCCTGCTGATCACGGCCAGTCTGCTGCCAGATGTGGTGAAGAAGGTCATCTGGAGGGCGCTGTGGCCCACCACCACTGAGCGCATACAGGTGGGTGCAGAGTTAGGTCCAAATAAAGCTCGTTTTAGCTATTTCAACCCCTCAAAGTGTCGATTTTTGGTCATTTATTTAGTAGATTGAATTGACATGTTGAAAACGTGAAAGACTTCCAGGGAACTAACTTGTACCGACTGTGTTGGTACCTGTGGCTCGGCAGATGTACGCCGGCTTAGGCTACGTTCCTGCTTTGATGGATGTAAGTCAGGAAGCGTCTTCGTCTGTGTGCGGTGCCTCTCTACTCCTGAACGGACCCCCCGAGTCACAAGATGCTGATTTAAACCGTGTGTCTCACTTTCTTTCCTTAAACCCTCATTTCTCCCGCCCTAACAGCCGTGCAGTGATGTGATGGAACCAACTTCTGATGTGGTTTCCAGACTCTCCTCACAATAACTTGCTGATATCTCAGACCAACCTAGTTTTTCAAAGCTTTAACTTCCCCCTCTCCTCTTCCTCCTCCTTCTCCCTCTCCTCCTCCTCCTCCGGCAGACTAAACGTCGGTGCCTTGCCTCTGAGCCCTCCACCATCTTCATGCTGTCTCAGACCTCCAGCAGAATCAGTTTCTAACCCCCCTGGAGGTGACCCTCCGCCTCTCCCCTTGTTGACACCCCTGTTCCTCTGCCTGCTTCCAGTTTTTTCCCCACTTACTCCTTTTCCTTTTTTTCCTCACCAATTTGCATGATTTCTTGTCCCTGCATGTTGAGTGGCGTGCAGCTTCCGTGATTCTCCATGTAATTTGTTTGTCTCCAAATGTGTGTGTGTGTGTGTCCACAGCGTGTGAGGGAAAACAGGTTTGAACAGGCCCTGACCTACCAGAGCTCAGACTCTTTACTAGACGGAGTCGCAGTCACAGAAGCTTAGAGGGCTTCAGCACGGTAATGTGGAGAACGGCGTGACGAGGACCATGACGATGGGGGTGATGATGGAGCGTTTCCTGTGGCTGCGGTGTGCCGTTGTCTGGATTTGACTCTGGGACTGTTTAACCTGACTAACCGTTCGGGTTGCAGCTTGTGTGTGCCTGAGTTCAACTCCAGTCCTGCGGATGTTGTATGAAGCGTTGGCGCCCTCTTGTGGTGGGATAAGTGGCTGCAGAGAGGAATTTACTCACCGTGGGGTTTTGTGTTCTTGCATGTTTGGTGGTTGTTTATTTCACATTTGCATGATTTTTGTCCAACAAACTCAGTTTGTTCACTCGTGTTTTGCATCTTTATTGTTTGGTGCTTGTTCATGAGCAGAGTGGAGGAGACATTGTTGTGAATTAATTCAGTCTAAAACCAAAAAGTAAACAGCTCGGGTCTTTTATTGTGAAGGTCCGAGCTGGTTTAGTTGAAGGAAACCACCTCTTTGATGTTTATGATCGTCAAGGACGACGGTGTCTCCTCCACCTGCTCGCCGCCATCGTTTTGCAGCATCTCCATTCCCACACTGGGCTTTCCGTCGACCTCACACTCTCTCTCTCACTCTCGCTCTCTCCCTCAGAATGCTGATAAACTGTACAAGGGCCAGCTGTCCGAGTTCACCCCCCTGGCATCCCTCCACGCTCCGCCCAGCCGCCGGCGAGGCTCGGAGAACCAGAGGAACGCCGGCAACCCTCGAAGGTCTGACCCCCTCACCAAGAAACTCATGTTCACGCGCTGGCAGAGACCGCCAGACTACTGCACCTTCACCCCACTCCTCCGGTTCGCCGACGGCTCCCGCCACCCACGGCAGGGGTCCGCCTACGGCGGGGCGGGCCCCGAGACCTCGGTCTGATTTGTATTCCCGCTGTCTTCTGCTCGTCTGATTTGCACCGGGTGAGGGAGCGTTACGGATAGACTGGAGGAAACGCCACGCGGCCCTAATGCGGCGAGGTCACGGCGAAAGTGACCTTCACAGCTGCTCCTAAAAAGGCACCACCCACAGGACCTCATCTGTCGCCGCAGCGTGCGACGGGCTCAGTGTCCTTATGTCCCACGCAAACAGCCCCGGCGGCAGCTGAAGTGCACTTCACCGTTTGTTTTTTTGCGATTGTGTCGCGACTGGAGTGAGTGATGATGATGAGGAAGAAGGCTGCAAGAGTGCCGCATGTTCTCCCGTCTCTAACTGCGACCATTTCTCTTCCTGCTCCTCCTTTTCTCCTCTTCTTCTTCAGGACTAACTGGTGTTGCCTGTGTGCAAACATGTTGTCCAGAAACACTCCGTAGGACTCTGAGGTCAGATCCTACATCAGTGTGAGCGCGCTGTCGTAGAGGAGGGAAGCCCGAGTGTTGTGAACGTGACTGCGAGTTGGCTTTTATATGTATAGACGCTATTTAAAGAAAGAAAGCCAACGAGTTCCAACCCTGGAGCTTCGATCCGCAGTAGCAGAATAGACGTGTGTGTCGGTCAGCTGTAGAGCTTCTCTCTCTGTCTCAGTGCTCGTCAGTAGAATCCAGTAGAAGCGGCTCAGCGATGACTCACGACTGTTTGTGGTTGCCTTAATGTCCCTCCGATGTAGAACCCTCCCCGTTCTCGCACCAAAGACGATCCAGTCACCTCCTTCAGCCGCAGGCTGACACCTTTTACTGTGCAGGAAGGACGTCCACAATTTGTTAATTTTGAGAGTCAAAAGAGAAAA
This sequence comes from Malacoctenus gilli, assembly GCA_032164315.1. NCBI lineage: Eukaryota > Metazoa > Chordata > Actinopteri > Blenniiformes > Labrisomidae > Malacoctenus > Malacoctenus gilli. Next base: position 1,692,344 of record JASSRZ010000056.1, read on the forward strand.
CAAAGTGCCCGAAGTGACTGGATGCCTTAAGACTCAAACAGTTCTCCCAAATTAGCTCGCTTTTATTGTGAAAGTGTGAACAAATTCAGACTCGTTCTTTTATGTTCCTCAGAGGTCAAACTTTTCTCTCCTTTCTTTCTAGCGCGCTCTCCTTCTTTCTCTCTCTCTAACGAAGCAAAGAGGACGTTGTCCCACCTGCTCCAACTCGTGTCCTCCCTCATCATCACCGCCGTCTCGTCCCCCCCCACCCCCCTCCGTCCATCCGTCAGTCCGTCTCCACACTGGAACCAAAGTCTCGCTGCTGCTCCCTTCCTCCTTAGCTGCTCTATATTAGGTGCCTTGTGCTCGTCCGTGAAACGCGCCTCCGCTTGCTTATGTCAGGCCCCCCCTCCTGTCAGGGGGAGGGGCGCTCCGAGGGGGAGGGACGGCGAGACGCGGCGGTGAGAAGGTGAATGTAAGCACGAGTCCAAAAAGTCACACAACCCTCCGAATCCCTCACCACTCGCAAACTTCTATTTTGTATTGTTTATATTGTTTCTGATGGTTTTTTATGTGCCGACGGCGGCACGTGAAATGTTGTTTTTTTACTGATTTTTGCTGACGCGTAGACGTCGTTTACTGATGTTGGGTTTATTATTTCCGTAACTTGACGAGCGAGATCAATCAACCAGAGTCAGTCAGTGTTACAAACTGGGAGATTTTTTAAGTTTCGTGTGTGTGGGGTTTTTTTTATTTTTATTTGTAACCTTCCAAAGTCTCGTTTTTAACTCTGTAGTATTTATTCCATCAGTGAAGCACAAGCTCTGTCAATGTGGGACTCTTTGAATCGCTGATTCACATTCTGGCCAATTTAAAGTGTAACTGCTCATTTTTTTGCCCTTTGCCAGCTTTCTGAAAGCAATATATGATGACGTGTTTATACAGTGTGAGACTATTTCAGCACCGGGAAGAAAGATGAACCTTAGATTTGACGCCAGAAAGTGAGAATAACGCATGTGTCTGTCTGTCTGAGGCTGAGCTGAGTTGAACAGCAGCAGAAGGCCTGCAAACATGTTACGATTCTTTAACAGACTCGACTGCGATATTTTATAACTTGGAGTGTCAAATAAGAAAAAACATCCAAGAAATGAACGGATTGAATCCTTTCGTAGAAGAAAAACAAGCAAATGTGGATCATTCCCTCTAAGATTTGAAATCTTATTATATCACCGACTACTGAGGTGACAAACCGGACTTTCAAGTGTATGTATGTTACACACACTCTGCTGTAGAAACTTTAAAGCCATCCTCAGCGGTACTCCAGGTTCCGCTCGCTCTCCTCCTGCGTCCGAACCGACGGCCTTCTGGTGAATGTGCTCACTTCCCCTCCTGTGTATGATTATTGTACAGATATTTATGCTTCTTCTCACCCACGTGACCTAGAACTGAGCGGGAGCTACCGTGTCTCAACATGAGCGCACATCAAAGATCCATGTAGTTGTGTTGTTTATTGTACAGTTTTGGGGGGGTTTTGTATACAGTTTTTATCAGTCATATCAAGTGGGTGGAAATTTTTTGCCAACCGTTCTGTAGCGATCGAACATCTGTAAATTGCTTCAAAATAAAAGCCAGACGCTGGGGAAAGCGAGCTGACGCGTCTCCTTAACTGCAGTAAGGGCTGTCGGCCGCAAGGTCGCAGCAGAGTGACGCGCCGGGCGTTTGAGGGCCCCCCTCCTCCTCCTCCTCCCCCGCCCTGCAAGAGATCAGAGTTGACGAATGGAGCGCACCCGAGGAGTTTGGAAGCGGTAAGGCTGATGAAATATAACCAAAGGTGGCGTGTTTTTGTGTGTGTTTGTGTTTCTTGTGCGCCAGCCAGCTCGTGCGCGCTCAAACTAAACTATCAGCTGTTTTGAAATGACATTTTAGAGAGAGAAAAGACATTTTGGAGGTTTAAAATGTTCCCAGAAGTTGCTGGAGGGGCCTTGCTGTCTGCAAACCATCCGAAGACGTCAACAAGATTAGGATGGAGGTTTGTTTTTTCTGGTTTTCTCTCCCGCTCTCTCCAATCCTGGATCGATTGGTCTCCCTTCATCCTTTTCACTTCTCATCCGAGCTGATCTCCGCGTCTTCTCCTCCACAGCTGGCAGCCGCCCGCCGTCGAGCCCCCCCCCCCCACGACGGCGTCTGACGAGGCTGGAGGAAAGAAGAAAAATGAAACGAAAATCTAGGGCAAGACTGTCAGGAGGTGAAATCCGGGGGAGAAGCGGTGCATGCCGGGAGGCGCCGCGCGCACTGCGTCACCGGCGCGTCTCCAGGTGCGGTGAGTCACCCGGACGCGCTCCGGAGGAGCGCACGTTTCATCAACACCTAATGAGACTATAAAAAAAACCCCAACAACTTATAAATATCCGACGGGTGTACCTTCAAAATCCTTGAGCTGCGTGACTCGGGACGCGCTCGCAAATACAGACGGGTGGGAGGCGTAATTGAGGGTGGAACCGGCCCCTTTCACCTCCTCTTCCTCACCTGGAGCGGTGCGCCTCGGGTGAAGGCAAACAAAAGTGGAAAGGTGCGCCTGGCAGAGAAATCTGGCTGCAACTTAGAGCCCCTCTACCCACTCTTAACCCCCCCCCCCCCTTCAAATCGCTTATCATGTCTGGAACTCCGCAGCAACAGGTAGAAGTGGCGCACATTGGAGCTTTTCAACGCTCCGTAAATCCTGTCAGGCGCAGCACACAGAGTGCCGGCTGGCTGTGAAATGCGGGTTCAAAGGGAAAGTTTTGACGCGTTTGGAGACACGTGGAAGCGACAGCTGCTCCCCCACCTGGGAGCCCACGGGGGCCGCCCACCGCCGCAGCTCGCTAATGAACAAGTTTCGGCTCATTTGCCTAATCCTGTCTCCACACGCGCAGACACAGGGACGCGTTGCCAGGTGCGGAAGTCGCAGCCTGCAGACAGGAAGCACTTTCAGCCGCTTGTTTGTGCCTGAATTCCGTCTCTGGATGAAACGAATGAGATCCACCACGCGAATTAGCAAACTTTACACGTGTCTGAGTCTGAATAGACTGAGTGGAACTGTCGATTTTGGGTGGAAGCTCCAAATAAACCCAAGTCCTGAAGTAACACACATACTTGGGACTCGTTATCCAATTTAGGCCCAAATTCCTCCCTTTTTTTCCCCATCCTACCGACTGATAATCTCTCTATTTTGTCGAACCATGTCTGAGAACACAAAACGTGACTTCCTGCAGACACTCAGGAACTTTCCTCGAGGTCACAGCGGGAGAACGCGGCGGTCCAAACAGAGGAAGGATCGAACGGAGATGCTCCGAGCAGCTGAAGATGTCCAAGCGGGTCGTCGTTCCGTCTGTGTGCGGCCGACTCACCGGTGGGTGGGCTCAGACCTGCGCCCGCCGCCTCCCGCGGCTGTAATGTCAGTCTCTATTCACAGCGCTCAATGGAGGGGAGGCGATGCAGCCATCCACACGTGAAATCTACGAATTAGCTGTGAAATTGCTGTTATTTGCCGCCGATTGTTTATGATGCAGCAGCCCGGGGTCCTTGCTTTCAACCTCTGGTGTTTTCAGCCTCTGTGTAAACACACGCGCTGACAGGAAGGCTTTAACTAGTCAAAGTGTGTTTCTTTTTTCCACTCTTGTTTGAAGAATCAAACTGACGAGCACCTCCTCCTCTCCTCCTCCCCCTCCTCCTCCTCGCACCCTTGCCATCATCTCCACCCCCCCCCCCCCCCCCCGCATCTTGCCAGAGCGAGGCAAATTGTGCAGAAACTTTATTCCATCTGTCCCCCCCACCCCACCCCACCCCACCCTTGTCTTGTCACGTCTTTGTCACCCTCGTCAATGCTCTGACACACAATACAGTCAAACACAATGCGGCACAATCGGAGCCTTAAAGCCTCGGAGTTAGCTGAAGGCTGAGCGGCTGTAGGCGTCAGCTGGAGCACACGTGAACAATATAGCTTATGAATACACATCCCCCCCCCCCTCCTCTCGCTCAAGGTCGCTGCGGAGCCCGTCTCACATCTGAGCTGCAGATGAATACATTGGCTGGGAGTGATGACAATAACCACAAACTGGAATTTCTCATCTGGAGCCACTCCTTGTGATGTTCCGACTGGGAAGAAGAAAATCCATTTAAAACTTGTTTTTGTTTTTTTTTTTCCTTCCGCCTCACACAATGTCTGAAACAAAACAAAGAAATGATGGAAAATAGACTTTATTTTTTTTGCACAAAAAATAGATTGACATCTCTATATGTCATAATTTTAACTCATGTACTTAATGGCAAAAGAGAATTCATTAATTTGCTTTTTTATCGTGGTAATCCATAAAAAAAACACCGAAAACAAGCAATGGATGGTGTGTTTGTGCCTTTTTCACATGTATAACGAGGTCAAATCTTAATCTTTTTTCCAATAAAAACTATTAACATTTTAAATAAACTAAAAGAAGAAAAATGACCATTAAAAATTTACAGAAACTGTCATCGCGCGGCAGCAAAGTGATAATAAAAATAGATTCAGAGTCAGAGTGAAACAGCGCCTCTCTGTTATGCAACGTCGTCCTCATGTTATTTGCCGACAGCGGCCAAACGAGGTACTGCAGCCTCATCAAGCACACCTGTATGAATCTGATCACGCGGACAAAACGCCGTCGGGGAGTCTGTTGGAAAAGGTAACAGGAACACACACGCGCATAAACACGCACTTTAGGGAAAGAACTGTTTACTGTCGCTGAAGCCATCCGAACATTTTGCAGCTTTTCATGGCTGCTCGAGATTTTAGAGGAGAACAGACGGGAAAACGCCGACAAATCGGCAAACAGAAAGAGTCGCTGTGGCGTCCCTTCATGTCTGTCCTGATTGCCCAGCTGAATGTGTCATCACACTGAATGTCTGAATTATGAACCCAGTCCCGCTATTAAACCTTTTGAAGAGAGTGTTTAATCCCTAGAGGCATTTCCGGTATTTTAAAGGGCAAAATAATAATAAAATAACAATAATAATGCCTTTTATGTGTAAAATGTTTTTGAGCGCACACAACCCAGGAGCAAGACCATTGAGGCCTTGAACGAGATGAGGAGGGTACTGAGATGTTGTAAATGGTTAATAATGTAATAAACCATTTTTATGAAGTAGTAAGTAGTTTTTTTAGTTGAATTTGTGCTTATGAATCATGTTTCAAGCTCAGTAATAATAAAATTTAATTTCCCACTGCAGCACAAGCGTGGAGTCCACAGGCCGACCAGACAGACTGCATGGTGCCCCCCCCCCCCCCCCCCCCAGGTCCGGGGGGGGGGGGGGGGGGGGGCTCTGCTTCCTGTCGTCATGGACACAGTGAGCCAATCAGAGGCAAACTTTGTTGCCTCCAGCGACCTCGGTGACCTCCCTCCAGGTTTGTTGCGTGAGGTCAGCGGCGCCGCCGCCGTCTATCCAAAACCTAAGTTTGACCGAAAACCGGAATCCCTGCCGGCTTTATTCTTCCACAACGTATGTGAGAGGATGGCGGCGGCGGTGGCGAGCACCAGACGGATCAAGGATGCGGCGTGCGCGCGCAAGACGTTGATCTCATTGTGCGAGGGGGGCGGGCGGTGGGGGGGGGGCGTCCTGATGGCTCGGGAAGCGCGCGGCAGCTAACCTCGTGTCGCTGCGGGTTCATTCTCCTCCTCTGTCCTTCCGTCTCGCTGGGTTGACGTGGGAGACAAAAACCTCCCGGGTTGAATTCAGACTCCCACACACACGCACGCACACACACGACACATGTTTACCTCGCCGCACAGTCGTCAGCCGGCGCTGAATTGATCCAATCTGAGCAGCCTTGGGAAAGGCGTATTCAGTTTTATTAGCATTCACGGGGCCCTTTTCTTCCTCACCTCCTTTCTTCTCCTCCTCCCTCTCGGCCTCTCCAGCTCTCGGCTCGTGCTCGCTTTTATCTCCTCCTCTCCTCCAACCTTGAGCGCCTCGGAGAGCCGCTCCTCTCAAGGTGGAGCCGCCGACAATGGGCCGCGTCTGGGTGAAGTTTTCCAGCCTTCTGGGAGTTTTCAAGGCCGGCGCCGGCTCAATGCCAGCATCCGCCGGTGCTCCCAGCCAATTGGTGTCATCGCACCGCCGCCCGCTCCCTTCTGCGCGCAAAGCGCACGCCGGGAGGTCAAAAAGGGGGCGGTCAGGGTGAAGAGTGAGGGCCCCACCACTTGTTTTATTGCCCTTCCGGCTTCCTGCGGTTTGTCTTTGACTCATTACAGTCGCCGCCTCCGCCGGATTGTTGAGTTGAGGGACGCGGTTCTGAGCGGACAGGTGCTGAATGTGCTGCTGCGGCGGCAGCGGCGGCGTCTGTGTTGGTTTCTCTCAGTGGCGGTTAAAGGATTAGCGGTGTCCATGTGTTCCCAGGGTCCTTATACACACACACTCACACAAGACACCAACACACACACACAATTTGCGGTTTATCAGTCCATCAACTCTGAGTCAACCTGAGCTGCTTGAAGTCAGAGCTTAACTGTGTCTCCAGTTGACTACCCCCCCCCCCCCCCACACACACACACACATATACACATACACGCACGCACACACACAAACAGAGGTCCCAGAGAGACCGAACCCGATCCCCGGCTCTGCTGACTTGTCAATCGCCGGTGGGATTGTCTTACAGATAATTGACGGGCGCTGGAGCCGCTCCCAGCTGCAGGTAAAGGATGCTGGGAAGGCTCGACAGGTGACAGCCTCAGTGTGTGTGTGTGGGAAGGGGGGCGGGGGAGGGGGGGGGCAAGTGAGGTCCCAGCACAGTGCAGGTTGTCGTTATCTGATCCTCCAGCTGAAGTGTTTTTGACTTTTACGGGCAGATCTTCCAAAATTATGAGCATTCAAAGAAAAGTGGGAGTTCTCTCTTGGTTTGAATGTTAGAAAAAAAACATGGACCGACTCCTTGAAGTGTGCCTGGAAGTTTGTTCCGTCACCGTGAAGCTGCAACCAGCGCAAATTCATCAGCGCCGTGTAAACTCCCATTCACACGGCACTCAGTCCTGCTGTTCGACGCTGAGCGCCAAAACCGAAGCCAAGCAACTTTCTTTGAGCCGCGCTGCTTAGAGCGAACCGCCCCCCCCCCCACACACACACACACACACGCAGGCAGGCAGCAGAGTGTGCAAAATCCAGCTTGTGCACACCTGATTGAACAAACGTGGCGGCTCGCAGCTCCGACATGTCGCGTTCGCCGTGGAGGACTTGTTGTTATTGATTGCTCGAAAGCACAGTCGGCTCCCTTTTTCTCCTGCCACTGCTGCTCAGCTATCTTCAAAGCAGCAGCATACATTAGTGTCAGTGTGACGATGTTCCCAACAGCGGCGGGATGAAACACTCTGTCTGACTGTGTGTGTGTGTGCAAGTGTGTGTGTGAGTGAGAGACAGTTTTTGGAGCTCGTACACAAATGATGTCGTCTCAGATACGCGAGTGGAACTTTGTTTTGCCTTTCGGTCCTTGACTAAACGCTGTTATTTGATTGTCATCGGCTGCATGTTGCGCCACCCGTAGGTTTCACATGTGTACTGCAGTATGTGAATTGTGTGGTTTTTCTTCAAATCTTTCAGTTGTTTTGAGCCGAGGGTGAAGCCGCCGTACGTACGTGCAGCTGGATGTGACGGTGGTTTGGTGGCGTGTGTGAGCGCAGTGTGTGTCGTCTTGGGTCTTTAAACAAACTATAGAAGCCGGACTGTCTGTCTGTCTCCCCATTCAACACTGTCCTCATCTTCCTCCAATCTTCCCCCGTCCCCTCCCTCCCTCCCTCCTCCTCCTCCTCCTCCACTGACAGTCAACAGGCCTCCTGCGGCGCGTCTCCTATTACAGCCGTCCGTCCTGATTCCCCCCTTTCTCCATCCTCCTTTTCTCTCCCACCATCAGCTGCTCTCCGCCTAAAAGCTAAAGGCCTCTTCAGAAAGACACAAGAGGTCCAGAACAATCAGCGCCACGACAACGGCCAGGATCATGATGATGATGGTGGTGGTGATGATGATGAAGCTGGTGATGGTGACAGCGGCAGAAAGACTCACCGAGGCCGTTTGCAACGAGCACATTTACATCATAATCGCTGAAAAACAGACGTATTTCTGTTCATCTGCAGAGTTTGAATTAAATTTAACCCTTCGATTCTCGTCGGGTCGGAGCTGAACGCGCAATGTCTGTAGGAAAAGCAACTTTTTCGAGGGCCAAAAAAAAAAGTGACTTCCTGATTCTGGCCCTCTGCCGCTCTGTGGGTGTGGACGGCGTCCCGCAGGGCGCGCACACTCACATATATTCGCCACTTACACACACAGAGTCAGGTCAGAGCTCGGAGGCCTGGCGGCAACTCGGAGGGCCAGAATAATGACTTCCATAATGTCTCCCCACGGAGAAGGAGGGAGGGGGAGAGAGAGAGAGGGAGAGCGAGCGAGCGAGCGAGCACTTTCCTTTCCCTTGCCTGTAGGAGTCCTATTGTCAGCGGCCCTGCAGGAGCTTATAGTCCTCGGCTCCAACTTATCGGCTGTCCAGCCATGTGGGGTGGGTGGCTGAGAGGGCGAGGGAGCGGGGGGGCGATTGATACAGTAAATGCCCCGGCCACAAAGGGCTCAGACGCTCCTTTCTTTTTTCTTTTTTTTTTTCTTACATTTTCTCCCAGGTTGGGGGGGGGTCTGAGAGAGCGGAGAGGTCAGAGCTACAGTCGATCGGCCTCCCCTCCTCTCTCTCTCCCGTCCTCCCTCCTTTTCTTTCCCTTCCTCTCTCCCATTGATCTATTTTCCAGCTCTCTCGCTGCTGCATGTTTACCGCCGTTCAATATGTGATTTTTAATATCATAGGCACCTGCCAACTGAGCATTAGGAGCGACACACAAACACACCTGTTTAGAGCTGAGATGCGGCAGATGCACGCGTTTCAATCGTTTGCTGTTTTTTATGGCTTGATGAATGAATCACTTTCACTGCAAGGACGTGTGCTGGAACAGTTCATCACACTGGAAGATGAGGGGGCTTTTATTTTGGAGACCCCCATCAGGTTGATTTCTTGAGTTAAGATGAAGACCTGAAGAGTGGGAACTTACAAAAGTTTGATTTTCTAGATAAAAATGTATTGCTTTGTCTTATTTGCGCTCACTGGTGGATGATCAGTAAGCTAAAGGCTTAAACACCACGTTTGTTATCAGCTGGTGTCTTTTTTGGCTGAAAGACTTCTAAAGATTTCAGTCAGTTTGTGTGAGCAAAGATCGGAGTGCTCACCCAGTCACTGTGTGTTTGCACGCACTGGTGTGCGCGTGCACGCCTGTGTGTATACATCTGATTAGATGATTATTTCTCGACAAGATAAGTGGCTGAAATAGAGACTCTGTTGACTGCCGTTCAGGTAATCAACACACACACACACATGCACGCACACACACACACGCTACGCTGTGCCAGATTGCGTTACCTGTCCCTTTTCATAGGCACGTAATGAGATCACGGAAACCCTAAACGGACGGATGAAGGGAGAGAAAGAAAGAAAGAAAGAAAGAGGGGAAAGGACAGAAGAGTTGCCACACTTAGAATGTTTTCCTCTTCCTGTTTTCATAGAAATTCAACAACAGGCAAACAAACAGGAAAAAATAGCGAGAATAAAAGTAAGAATGCTTTTTTTGTTTGTTTGTTTTTCAGTGTTGGGAAGACAAGAAGTTCAGGCCTCGACCCGTGTGAGCTGCAGATAAACGGAGCAAATCTGGCGGCCCGTCAGCTCGGCTCCCCGTGTCAATTTGTCCAAACAGGAGGCTCGGGTTGCGCCGGAGGGCCGGGTAACGGGAGACCTGGCGGGACCGCACCTCGGCAGCAGGTAGGAGGCGCTCCCTCGGGCCCCGCATGCGTGCGGACGCGCCATCGGCTCAGGTGATGCTGCGTGAGCGCCGACGCCCCGCGAGGAGGAGCTGCTCTGCATAATGTGCCGTTAATGGCGCAGAGGGGCTGATTACTGTGATGCGTCTTCGCCTGGCGGTCAGCAGGAACGCATTAGTGTTAACACGGACCACCATTAGAAAGAGAGGAGAAGGCAACAGGCCGTCGTAAGCGCCGCGGCGCCTCCTGATGCGCCCCAACACCTCGAACGTGCCTCTGATTAGCTGCAATCAAAGGTCGGGACACGGCGCCGCGCTCGTTATCTCGGCGCTAGGAGAAGAGCCAATGCACGCGGCGCCTCGCTCCCCCGTAACGATCCGCTTTACCGCCGATTGATCCCCGCGTCTCCCGGGTCAGCTTGTTGTGTATTATCGGCGGCGTCAGTCACCGCGCCGGAACGCCCACCGGCGGCGAATGTCGACGCTCGTGTCACGGATCGCGGCGTGCGTGTTGTGACTGTTGTCCTGCGGCGAGTGAGGGAGGAAGTGAGGGTGAGAGTCAGAGCGTGGTGAGAGCATGCCTTTATTTTGAAAGATGGCTGTTTATCTTTGAAATGGAAACAGGAAGCAGGATTGTGTGAAACTTGCGACAGCAAACTTTCAAATTAAAAGTCGTCACGGGTCAGGTTGTGATAAAGTGTCTTTTACTGTGAAACAGGGAAGCTGGAGCAACTACTTAGTCAGTTTGCACCTCTGGCCGAGCTGATGATCTCAGATGCCTGTTTGGACCCGTCGGCGGCGGCGGCAGCCTCCGTCACGCTCACTCTCCTCACGTTGCCCTCGGTTACCGGTTGTGATGCAACATTCAGCAAGATCCCCCCCCCCTCCTCCTCCTTTGTCCCTCGTTAGTGCTGATTTGCTTTCTCATCATTAGACTCTTTCTTTCAGTCCGTTTCTGATCCGTCTCTTCCTGGACCATGTCCTCAGCATCTCTCTGGTTCATACCTGTCCTCCGTCCATCTCTCCTCCCTTCTCTGTCTCTTCTTTCAATTTTCTGTCTCGCTGCCGTCCCTCCTCCTCCTCCTCCTTCCTCCCTTTAATTCCTCCTCTCTCTCCCTTTTGCTCTGTACTTTTTCTCTGTTATGGAATGTGTGATGAGCCTCCAGCTAATCCCATCCCTAAAGCACCTTAGCAACGCTCGCGAAGGGAATTTGAAGGGAGCTACAAAATAAAAAAACACACATATACACACAGACGTGGAGCACAAAGCCCAGCGAGCAGCCCCCTATTGGCAGCAAGTGGATCCAGGGATGCACTAATACATCTTCAAATGTGCTTTTTAAAGCGTTTGGAAAAGCTCTGCGGTTCGGCGATAACTCCCCACCGGGTAAAGGATGGATGCTCCCGTTGTGTTTCAGCACCGCGTCCCCCCTCCCTCTGTGTTTTCTCAGCCTTCCACATCCCCAGCCCCCCCCTTCCTCCTCCCCTTCTTCCTCTTCTTCTTCATCTCCCCCATCCAAGTTGTCTTCTTTAAAGAGAAAACAAGGAAAAGTTTGTCGAGACAGCGGCGGCTTTGTGTAAACTTTGCTGGAGCCAGTGGAGCGTGTGATCCGCTGCCTCTCTGCGCGGTGTTGTTCTGACGGACTTCATACCAGCGGCTGAGGTCAAAGGTCAGGGAACATGTCTGCGACCTCGGGCCAGGCAGAAAGTGAGAAATCAGGGCCATCATTCAGTCATTTAATTGTTTGTGTGTGCTGTCGTCGTTCAGCAGCGATGTGGGACCTCGCTGCCCCCCCCAGCATCAGTGTCTCCCCCCTGAATTCAGTGGCAGCTTCTGGACTGTCATGTACATTGGAGTTAAAAAATAAACAGGTTCAAGTCAAAAAATATGTTAAATTTGGTCTAATCACAGTAAACAGATTAAGCTGTATTGGTGATAAGATTAGCGTGTGTGTGTGTGTGTGTGTGTGTGTGTGTGTGTGTGTGTGTGTGTGTGTGTGTGTGTGTGTGTGTGTGTGT
>JASSRZ010000056.1:1716133-1734123 GCA_032164315.1 Malacoctenus gilli
CGTGATTGGTTCCTGAGGTGCCGAGGGGCGGGACTGAGTTTGCATGGTCCATCCGACTTTGCAACCACTTTTTTGAGCACTTTTGCAATAAAACGCACCTATTTTTCATTTTTGCTGACAGTCAGACAGCAGTTTACACTCAAGAGAGTCATGCAACTTGAGAGGGAGTGAATAGGGGAAGAAAAATAAGATTACCTTTTACTGCCCTTCTGTACTGAGAAGAATAAAATAAACTCACAGTTTAATTCCATTCCTTTCCCACTGGACCAGTATGCACTTGTCCCAAGTGTCTGACCGTCAGCATGATCCACTCTTGAAAAGGTCAATTGTTTCACAACCTGTTGATGTCTCAGGGAGAGATTTGAACCTCTGAAGTCTGATACGGCTGCCATCAGCCTAAACCACTGAGCCATCCTGCCTTTCCAGGGTATGAAGGACAAACATGGTCTTGTGCCTGTGTTCCCCTGAAGACGAGCCAAGAAGAGACTGAGTCAAGTAAAGGGATGACTGGTCAGGACTTGAACCAACAACCTCCTGCAGCACTGTCAGCAGCCTAAACCACTGAGCCATCCTGCTTTCCCTGGGTGTGAAGGAGAAACATGGCCTTGTGCCTGTGTTCTCCGGCAGACGGCACAAGACATTAAAGTAAAGGACTGCACAGGATTGGAACCAAAGACCCCTCACAGCATTGTCAGCGCCTTAAACCACTGAGACATGCTCCCTTAGTAAAGGTTCATGAAGGGTGGGAATTTTCTCCCTGGTTTCACCTGCAGACAGTCAAAGAAGACAACCAAGGTCTACAAGCACTCAGGTGTTCCTCGGTGTTTTCACTGAGCTAACGCAGACAGAAAGGGGGAGACGTCCCCCGATTTTTTTTTCCTTCTTCAAATGTCTTTTAATAACTTGTGTGAATGCATTAAGCAGCCATCTGCTCCCAGACTTCCCCTCGTCTTTCCCTCCATCCATTTCCCCTCATTTTCAAGTGTCAGAGTAAAGTGGCCTGGTGTTCCGAACACTGTTAAGCATTTGCACTCATCATTTAATCATCACACCTCGTCCCTTGATTGATGCCTAATGAATGCCCGGGGTCTCGGTTTACAAGTCGATTGCGAACAGGGCCCCGCTAATGGCTTTCTCGCCTGTCTGCCAGACGTCTCGGGCTGTGGGCAGAGGAGCCTCTGCAGTGTTTCTCCTGTCAGCGCTCACGCTGAGACGGCCTCCTCAAAGGATTCACTCGCCCCACTCACCGCAGCCGGCGTTCAGGAGGAGGCCTGACGGCTGCAGGGACGCCATTCCTCACCACACACCCGTTTCTGTTTGACGGAGCCGCCAGGACCACAAGCGGCTGCTTCTGAGAGACGCGTTGGAGTTGGTCCGTTTCTGTCCGACGGGTGAAGGAAGGAGGCGGGGCCCTCCCTCTTCCTCCTGTCGCTCGTCTTCATCTTTGGTCCAACGGTGGCAGAGGTCTGCAAAGGAAAGATGGAGAGGAAGAAGCTCTTTAACCTCTCATTACTCGTTTGATTCCCCGATGCACAGGCGCTGAACACAGGCGCTCAGACTCTTTGTGTAATGAGATTAGTGTTATTAAAGCTGGAAAGGGGGAGCGAGGGATGCAAAAAAAAAAAGGAGGTGGAGCGGCTGAAGAAGTCACCTTTGAAAAAAAGGAGGTACGAGGAGAGGGAGAAACCCCACGGAGGAGTGCTGAAAAGAAAAGGGGGGAGGCGGGGGAGTGGGGTGACGGAGTGACCCTGGCGAAAAACAGATTAGTGGAGCGTGAAGAGGATTACCAGCGATGATAGTCCCTGCGAGAGGCCAGCTCTGCCCAGCCGGCGCGCACGCACGCATGCACGCACACACACACATCAGAGGCCGTGCAATGACAACACACACATACCTGTCAGAGTACACAGAGCACACATGGGACAGCGTTTGAAACACCAAGATTAAAAAAAAAAAAAACCTCAAAGAAAACCTGTGTTGCCAGATGTGTGAGGTTAAAGCTGGAAACTTGTGTGTTACATCCCCCCTTTTGACTTTGGAGGGGCTTCAGTGAGGCCTGTGCGGCGGCAGGGAACAAACGCTCCCACCGTTTGTTTTTTTTTTGTCATTTTGCAAACCAGCAGAGAAAACAGCTGACTGTCATCATGCCGGGCCGACACCTCTGCATGCATGCATGCGTGTGTGTGTGCGTGCGTGGCCGGCTGAGAACAGCTAATCCCACTCAAGCCCACCGCCAGCGGTGCGGCCTCGTTTAACTGACGTGTCCAAAAATGAGCCTGTGAGGCGGAAACTTCAGTCAGCTGAGGCAGAGCTGCTCCAGGGCGGCGGGGGCGGCGGCTCCGGCTGCTAATGGGCAGCAAACTGAGGCGCGGCTGCACGCTGTGGGACAACACGCGCTGTCGGACCCTCACTGCTACAGCAGAAGATAAACTTTACCTGTTGATCCAGGTTTTGTAATGTGCTATTTCGAAATATTCTGTATGTCATAAATTACATTTTGAATTGTTCATGTTAAAAAAAAGGCAAGAGGACAGAAACAAATGATGGATGAAGCACAGATCCGTTCAGGTCAAAGACTTTGATGATCCGAGCAGACGAATCGATGTCCAAATGGGAATGGGAGACGATTCGCCATCTTCCCGTCTTGCTCGCATTTTTCCCCCCGTTCCTGCTGTGGGAAAGTTTTGATAACAGGACCCCCACAGGGGGAGGACGAGGGTCTTCCTCCCTGCTTGTGCAAAATGAGGGCTTTTTGGGAGCCGTTGGTGGGGGGTGTCGGCTCGGAGAAGAATGAGGACTTCCTGTGGAGGGCCCTTTAAGTGCAGGGCTGAGGCGGCGCTCGCTTGCTCGCTCGCTCTCTCTCTCTCTCGTTCTTGATGTCTCTCACTCACCCTAAATGGGGTTAAGCTTCAAGCCAGGACTTTCAAAGACCCCAAAGAGCAGTTCTCCTCCATCTGCCCTTCCCACCCCTCCGTCCATAACCTTTTCTCCCCCCCGCACTCCCTTTTTTCCTTTCCTTTCTGTTCCAGCCTCTCACTCCAGACTCCTCTTCCTCCCGTCTGCATACACAACTGCCCCCCCACCCCCACCCCCTCAGCGATCCTCTCCCTGCAGCTGACTCCTGATGGACCAAAGGCCACGGGCGCACACGGGGGGTGTTCCGGCATGCGGATCCACCTGAGCAGTGTGCTCAGGGAAGAGTGGGGGGGGAGGCATCATGGGTGACGTCTACTCCCGTTCGGGCCCGGTCCTCCTCAGGTCTTGCAGGAAGGAGCGATGCCAGCGAGACAGCTAAAGACGGGCGAGACCATACGGCGAGGACCCTCCCTCCTCCAGAGGGACCGACATACCTTCTCTCCTCCTCACAGCGCGTGGACGTCGTCACGTGGACGCTTGTTTGTCCACTTCCTGCCTGTGTCCAGGTTCCATCAAGGGGTGAGTAGAACAGTTTTCTCGCCTCAGTTCCCCGCCGGTCCATGACGCCACGTTTTCGTTCGTATTCCACCGCGGACCCGTCCGAGGTCGGCCTGCTCCTTCTCGCCTCCCTCTCCGCCGTCTGCGTCCCCTGGCCGGCTCGCTCCGGCGCTGCCGCCGACGGCCAGCGCGCCTCTCTGCCGCCCTCCGGCCCGTCGTGGGGTTTTATTTAATTTGTGCCTATAATGGAGGTGAATGAAGCCCCGGGTTTAGGGCTGCGCGGGAAGAGAAAGCCACAGAGGAGGGAGGGGCGGCCCGCTCAGCAATGTGTGTCAGAGGAGAAACAATAAGTGCCATTATTTTTGATTGGCTTCCCTTTCTGAAAATTACTTCCAAAGTGTGATGTCCCATTGTGGGGGCAGAATAACGGCGGACAATGCAGCGGGGGGGGGGGGGCAGCGGGGGCAGTCTTACACATGCAGGCTAATATTCAAGTGAGCTCTGGCCAATGCCGGCGGTCCGGCGCCGCAGCAGCCCGCGGCGCTGCCGCTGGGCCCGGGGTTAGCCTCATAATGGGAGGCATTGGGAGGCCTTTAGTCCCCATTGTGGCGGCTATGTCAACAGAGGGGCCGCTGGGAGCTGGCATGTGGAGGGGGGGGGGGCTTTATCCTCGACCAGGGAGAGAGATGTTATCGGCAGCCCGATGCTGTCCGTCTCCCCCCACAAAGGGAGCCAATCATGTGCAACATGTTGTCATAGAGAGGAGGTGGTGGTGGTGGTGGTGGTTCGGCGCCCCCTCTGGCTGCAGTCACTGCTGGCTGCTGGACTTCACCCGTCCACCTGGGAGAGAGACGAGGACACGTCACGCTCGTCTCCTGAACAAATAAGAGACACGCAGGCAAACACACGCTCATGAACACCTAAACAAACAAACGGCGCTCATGACCGCCGAGCAACAGTTCGCCAATGTCCAGACGCACACAGGGGTATCTTCTTCTCACTGTGTATTTAAGACCCCCCCCCTCAACCTCCCCCCCGGCAGCATAGTTTTATTTGCTGTGCTCCTGCGGTTGAGTTTCAGGCCGCGTGTGACAGAAGCGCGGCGAGGCTGGTGGACGACTCTAGATCCAGTTTGTTTACTCCAACAGCATCAGCAGTTTCCCATTGGTTCCTATTGTTCCACTGACACAGATGGAGCACCTGCGGGAGGGGGGAGGTGGGGGGAGGGAGGGGGGGGAGAGAAAGCGCTCTGCGTGGAAAGCAGCAGAAGGGAACAGCCTGGCAGTGTGACGTGAGGCTCCCGCTCGTGTTGGATGAGATCTTCGACGGTGTTCCACGGCCTTCAGGTTGCAGACGTCTCCTCCTGGACTTCACCCCCCCCCCTCGTCCCCCTGCTGCCCCCCACCCTGTCATTAAAGGCCTTGTTATCTTGTGTACACCTGTGCACTCTTCACAGAGACATGCACCCTCCCAGCTAATGACAAGCCCCCCGCGCTGACCCTCTGACCCTCATCAGGATGACAAAAGGAAAGCAGATAGCGGCAGCGGCACAATGCGATGAAGAGGTTGCGTCGGGTGACGGGATAAATGCGGCGACGTGACAGGAGCGATTGCGCCGGGGCTGATGGAGGGGGGGGGGTTCCACCCTGGACGGAGCAGAGCTGAGGAGGGTGGGGGGGAGACACTCGGCTACGGACCCCGTCGTGTCAGTCACTTGCCGGCAGGTGTGGCGGGACGGCGACGCGGAGCTCCATCGGTGGGACCGGACAGATGATCAGGATAAGAGCCGCAAACCGCCGCGTCCATCACGCCGTCTACAACATACATTATCATCTCATCACTGTGCTGTCAGCAGTCTACTCTCCGTGCCCCCCCCCCCCAATCCCTCCCTCCTCCCTCACACACACACACACACACACACGTGCAGTGGTACATACTGTCACTTCACACTGATAAGATGTCCATTAGGCTTCTTTCAGTCTGACAGACAACATAGGCGTATTTTTAGGGACATAAAATCACTCTGCAGCTGCAGCAACTCGTCCCAGCTAATCTCACCTTTTTATCATATTTGCTGGGAGTCTCAGAGCCCCCCCCAAGCGCGCCCCCCCCCCCCAGGTAGGATTCCCCAAAACTCAAAAGGAAAGACCACAAGACTGCAGGGAATTACTTTATGAATCGCAACGAAATTAAGGAATCCGGAGGTTGGAGGGAGTGTTGTGGCCTGGACGAAGGTGCACGTGAGCATGCAGTGCAAGTGATTGGTGGGGATTGGGGAGCGTGAACCTCTGACTGGCTGTGAAACCTATAAGAGTCCCTCCAAGGTCTTCCGGTCCTTAATTCTTTTACTTAGAGACACAAAACTTTACTGTTGCAGTCGGAATTTATTAACAAAGGCAGTGCTTTCCTTTAGTATCTACTGGAAGCATGACCCCCCCCCCCCCCGCTCCCCCCTTACCAACCTGGAACAGAGAGATCGGCCACTTCTGAATGTTCTTTCCAGCCTGGAACTCAAGTTACATCTTTTTTGTGGAGGAAAGAGACAAAACAACAAACCTGATCCAGAACGTGCCTGCAGGAGTCGCTGCCTTGATTAGACACACACACACACACACACACACACACACACACACACACGCTCTCTCCCGTCTGTGTGTGTGTGCTCCTCTTACCTCCAACTTGCACCGCCTCCCTTTACCTTGACTCAAGAAACAACGCGCGCCGTCACAAAAGGCTCCATTCAAAGCGCTCCGTCTTCCTCGCGCACCTCCGTCTCCACCTCCATCCTCTCGTCTCGCCCAAGGTCTCGGGGAGATAATGGCCGACGGCGGAGTAGCGTTCGCCTCCTTGCGCCGGCGGACGGAAAGACGAGCGCGGGCTGGCTGCGGCGAGGCCGCTTCCCTCGACCTCCCGCGGTTAGTTAAAAGCCGCTGCAATCACAACAGGTCAACACACACACAGGTACACAACTCATACACGTTTGGTCAAGCTCAAGCTGAGCGTGGGAGTCATTAACTTCTTGTCAGTGTTGTGCAAACAGAGAGCGAGGCTGGGGGAGCCTTCACTGCGTCCTCTGAGGGTCCGCTGCAAGCCCCCCCCCCGGCTGTTCACTCACTGGCGCCGAGCACACACGGCCGATTCCTGCGACGCGTCGTTTCTGAGACGTCGTCAGCCATCAGACGCTCACACGAGGAGGAGAGATGGAGCCATTCTTGAATGCCACTCGCCGCCGCCGCCGCACGCCTCCCCCCAGCTCGCCTGACCCCCCGCCGTCTCCCCTCGCCGCTCGCCATCACTCCTTTTAATATCTCACAGATGGTTTCACTTATTAAATAGAAACGTAAATCAATAGCATGTCAATGTCTGTCTGTCAGCACTCTGCTGCGCTCCTGCATCTGTGTGAAACTGATGGTGCTATTCAGCCAGCAACCTTTCACTCACACACACACACACACACACACACACACACACACACACACACACACACGAAATCTCAGGGCACCGTGTGGGAGCGACAAAGAGGCCAAGAGACGCCGATGGTTATCAGCCGCTGTAGGAAATTAAAGGGACGGTCCAGTGTTAATATGCAGATATGCAGATTGGTGATAGAGGCCTCTCACTGTCTGTCATTCATGTGCACGCGCACGCACGCACACACACACACACACACACACACACACACACACACAAAAACGTACACACAGGTACAGTGTGCATCAGCAGCAGATGGGACAAGCAGGTTGATTAATCTCCGTGACTCGAATATCAAATCAGAGGCGAAAAACTGTGTGTGGGGGGGCCGTGATGATGATGAGGAGGAGGATGAAGGTGTCAGACGTGATGCAAACATTCCTCCTTCATTCAGTCACAGTGGATCTCCAGACGAGCGTGTGTGTGCGCAACAGGGAGACACAAGATGCTACTCTGTGGAGGAAGAAGAAGAAGTGATTAGGCATTTAGAATTGAATGTAAAACTGCGTTAAAACAAAGTTGAACCTGCTCCTAATGTGGTTTCAACAGGACGGGTTTAAAAGCGTCGCCTCACAGCAACTAACCAAACTCTACTTATTCCATTAAGCTGATTAGCTGCAGAGAGTCGCTGCTTCGCTTTCCACCCTCAGTCGTTTTCGGCGTCGTTCGGCGTCCCCACGAGATGCTCTGCTTACACGTTTCCTGCCAGGACTTTAAAGCGCGCGTCGAAGAAAAACTTGAACAGCGGCGGGGCGGGAATAACGGGTGACAGGCAAGCGGTGCGTAACAAAAGCATTCCAGGTGTCAAACAGGGCGAAGGAGCGACGGCAAACACGCGCGCATCGCCGAGGGGGAGGCAGTGACGCCCCGTCATGACACGGGCCACCTTCCACTCGCCGATTTCTATACGTTTTCACTTCGAAACGGCAGAGGAAAAAAAAAAAAGCCACGAACAACGGCGAGAGCGGAGAGTAACGTGAGCGACACATTTAGACAGAGCGAGAAAGCGAGCGGGAGAACAGGGGACAAACGGGGAGCCACGACGGCGAGACGTGAAAGGCAGAGTGAGTCCGGGCTGCCGTGTTGTTATTCCAGATTGATATACTCTCGGCTCTCTTTTATTCAAACGGCTCACCTCTCAAAATCAGATGCTCGCCGCTCTTTTGATGACTACTTTGAGCTGAATGTGTGTTATTACAGGTATTACGTGAAATTGCCCGCGTTAGCTGGAGGGGATTATGGTGCTTTTGGGTCAATACTTCCTCCGAGCTGTTTGGCTGCTGGAGACGAGGAGCGATTAGGCCTTTGTCTGTCAATCCGACTTCATCGAGGCGCTCCGAACGTGCGCACGCGCACGGCCAAATACGCACGCACACACACCCCTGTGGTGATTACGGCCTTAGGTATATGAGGCCCTTTCAGTGCGCTGAGAGGTGTCAGATGTGGCGGCGGCTCGGTGGGACGGGCCGCCGCCGCCGCTCGGTTTGTTGCCGAGAGGCAGGGTGACAGGTGAGGGATGAAAGTGCAGCGCCGGGGCTCGAATGATGGCTTGAGCGGCTCAGATGTCAGGCCAAACTATAGGTATTCATCAGTTTACTGGCTCCTACTACCGACGGCGCCGACCCTCCCAGTCACCTGACAGGGCGGCAAATTAGAGCGCGGCGAGAAATCCCCCACCCCTCCCCACCCCTCGTCCTTTTTAATGACCCAGCTCGCCGCCGACGTGCGGGAATTACGGTGGTAGTTTGAGATTTCCTGCTTGGATATTTTGCAGTTTGGCCATAAACCAAAGCTGCTCAACTCACACCTGTTACACTTCAAACTCAAGCTTCTCGTCACGCTTGATCTGCAGGAAATCTTCCTCTTTATGTGATCGTTTGAGCCGGTTTGATTCAAAAAGCAAAGCGTGGTTCCATTTCTTTATTTTCGGAGTCCATTAACGTAGTTTTTTTTTTGCAAGTCTCTCGTAATAATGCTGCTGCTGAGTGACATTATTAGGGGGGGGCCCAGTCAGGCTCACAGTGGGGGTTGCGCCGACTGGGGACGCTGATTTCCACTTTACTTTTGTGTGGGTTAATAAAAACACACACAACGGGAAAAAAAAGCCCCTGAGCCTAATGGGATTCGGTGATAAGGAATTACCAGCGCCAGGTCCTTCTCCTTTGTCTCTCGCCGGGAGTTCAGTGGCTCAGCCAATAAAGAGGCAGCTCAGGGCCCGCCGTTACCGTAGAGACGGGAGAACACAGGGCACGGCGTCGCCATGGTAAACAGGAAGGGGGGGGGGGCTGTTTGTCAAAGTTCTTTCGGCACACGAGCGCTCATCCCAGAAAACTGGTTTGAGAGCAGACGATTCAAAGACTGAGACAACTAATTGAGAGGAATAAACGAGGAAAATAGCTGAATTTAGACGGTTTCGGACACCAGAACATCGATTCACCCTCTGAAAGGGGCCATACGGCAGATTTCAGTGATGCCACAAGACCACCGGAAGGCGCTAACGAGTCTGACGCTCCTTCCAACTAAGCATGATGGCATCCAGCTGTTAACATGTCACGAATTCGGCCAGAAGTTGCTTCCACACTGAAGCCGCACTCTCGCCTTCACAATAAAAGCGTCGAGAATGTTGTTCTGCTCGACTGCCTTCAACTTTAACGTTACAGATTGCATCTTTAAATCCAAACAAACAGATCAACAAAAATCTCGGTTATTCTACTTTTTTTGGATGCAAATATTGTGCATTTTGAGGCCTTGTTAATGCAGTAAATACTGTTCCAGCTCCTGCTCGCCGCGCAGCGTCTTCAAGTCAGTGCGGGAGACCCGAGTGAGTCTGCGGCACACATTAGGCTCCGATTTCCGTGCTGGTTGCAGCCTGTGTTTTTCTTTTTAACTCGGAGGCCACCGAGCTGAGCTGAACAACACAATGACAACAATAGGGGACGAGCGCACCCGGAGCAAATGGGCGAGCGAGCGCCGCGAAGTGACGGGAAGAGCGAGGGGGGGGGGGGGTGGAGGAGGAAGAGGGGGAGGGAGGAGAGAGTAGGAGCCGCTCCTCGGCTCCTCGCCCGCCCGCCCGCTCCTGCACTGCGTCAGCTCCATGGCGGAGTGGAAAACAAGCAAATTACAGAGCAGCGGCGCAGAGACAGTGGCCTTGTCATCTCAACCTGCAAGTAAGGATTTCCGAAATTACCAGAGGAGCACTGGGAGGGCTGCCCTACTGCTGATCTGAGAGAGAGAGACATACATGCACCAACACACACACACACACACACAGTGCTGTTTCTGCAAAAGGTCAGCCCACTTTTCGACATGGAGCCAATAAAGCCGACGTCCTCCCGTCAGCAGGAAGTGAAAAGTAACTAAATGCATCGACTTAAACACATCTTAACCTCCTGTTTTTTTAACTTTTGCTCCCAAAACTTTCGACTGTAAAATTCGGCACGGATGCTGTGAGAACGTGGATCACGTCGCGTGGACTTACGGTAAGTCTGGGCCCCAACACGGCCCACTTTTCAGGTTTCGGCACGCTGTTGCGCACTGGCCTTTTACCGCTTGCACGGTAAACAAACGGTGGAGGGAGCCTGGATTCATGGCACAAAGGCAGAACTCTTTAAAACTCAACATTGTCACTGTGGCGGCTTCAGAGAGCGAACGCCGGTAATTTCACATCGTGGAGAGACACACAAAAAAGACAATTGAATGGGCCTTGTGAATGTACTGATCACACACACACACACACACACACACACACGCAGAGACACACGCGCACACTCGGAGCCCTACAGTAATGACATTTAAATGGCTCATTTGAAGATAAAAGGCCTGCTGACATCAAATGGATCCTTGTTATCATAATAGCAAACAACTAACAAGAAATGAAGCGGCAGAAAAGCGCCGCGCCTCCTGTTTGTCTCGGTGAATACAATAACCAGGCAAACAAACGTTAACAAACAGCGATCTAAACTGTCGGTTGGCGTGAACACATCGTGCCCCCGCCCCTGCCCCCCACCGCCCCCCACATCCCCCCGGTTCGCCAATTTGGGCGCCGGCAAAAAGCCGCAGGAAACGAGCGCCACGGAGCCGCCGACTCCGCTCGGATCCTCAATTAATTTCCTTAAATAAGCGTGACAAAACGACGCGGCGTCGGTGTCACGCCGGCTGCATTCCTCGTCAGACGTCGTCCTCCGATTTGAAAAGATTCATTAAGCGTGTTTTTTCTTTATTATTTTTATCCTAAATAGCGATAAAAATGAGCCTGAACATCCAGAATGGCCTTTGGAGCCGCTAAATTGATACTTAGGAGCCTGAACGCGCAGATTTAGATGGAGCTCAGACTGGATTCGTCTTTGATGTTTCAGCACATCGTTTCAGATCAATGGTTCAGTTAGTGATGAGGAAAACCTAAAGACTGATTGGCTGCTTTGTCATTTTAACTGATTATTGAAGCCTTTAATAAATATTCTGATTCCTTATTGTTGCAATTTTGTTTGATTCAATTAAAAAAACATAACTCCATCAATCCGTGTTTAGCCTTTAATTTAAATGAAAAAATTCAAACATTTCAGCGACTAAATATTGGAAACAGCTGGAAAAGGACACGAAACTCGACAAAATGTCATTTATTTCTTACATTACTCTCAGAAGACTTCACCAGATGGAATCAGAAACTCTACCTCAGCACATCAGAGTGTGAAATGCACCAAGTCCCAACTCAGGAAGTTGGATCGCCAATAAAAACAGAAACTTTCACCTGCTGCTTCCTCTTTCCTGCAGCACGTTCATCCTCCTCCTCCTCCTCCTCCTCTCCCTCTTTTCACCTCCTCCTTCCTCCTCCTCCTGCTGCTACCCTCTCGGAGGGTCTTGCTGTAATAGGCGGGTAATTTCCCCCTCCCATTACACGGCGGTACATTAGTCTCTGCCTGCACTATTTACACAAGTTAGCGGTCTGACCGAGCCATTTACAGGGGGGATCATTACAGCATGTGGTGTCCCGATACGCTCGGGAATTCCAAGATGAAATGATGGCTTGAATGCATTATTCCGAGAGAGAGAGAGAGAGGGAGGGAGGGAGGGAGGGAGAGAAGGAGGGAGCGAGAGAAGGAGGGAGGGAGAGAGAGAGAGAGAGAGGGAGAGAGAGAGATCAAGGCAAGATCTCACAATAGATCCTTTTAAAAGCCCTGCTCAAGATATATGATACTATTAAGAGTTTGGAGGACCAATTACACCACCACTACCTTAAGTGGCATTCCAGCCATTCAATTTTGTTACATTATGAAGATGGTTTCATATATTATACCCGGAGCTTCTTTAAGATGTTCCGCAGCTGACGGCAAGACCTCAAAGTGCTGCCGGCAATTTGACAAAATTATCAATCCCGCTGCATTCGCTGCCCCCTTTTTTCTACCCCCCCCCCCCCCCCCATGGCAGTGATATCATCTTAAATGAGTGCACCCCCCCTCCCCCCCTCCTACGCCTCCCACCTGACACTATCTTAACACCATTTACTGCTAACAATGTGTGATCCTGCCATCAGATGACACGGGACCACGTTAGGGTGACACGCCGTCGCCCCCCCCCCTCCCGGATGCGAGGGAGGGGTTTGTTCAACGGCGGGACGGCCAGTCCAAGAGAAGCCTCCGTCAGGTCGGAGTCGCGCAGTGTTGGCGCTGTGTTGATGCTGCAGCGGTCTCATGTGGATTGGTGATGGCAGCAAGTTGGAGATGGTGGATTAAAACAAACTTGGGGGTCCTGGATCCAGAGGAGGGGGCGCCAGGTTGGGAGCGAAGCCTTTGAAGGGTCCCGTTTGGCTCCACTGTCGCGTTCTGAGCCTCAAAGAGGAAGTCGCCGAGGCCAAACGTCCCCCCGGTTATAATGACTCCTCGGAGGGGTTCCCTGCTTGGAAGAAAAGGGTGGGATAGACCCACCGACCACACACACACACACGCACAGAGACACACACACACGGGCAGAATGGCCTCCCATGGCCGTATCAGTGGGACATTGTCAGGCCCAACAAAGGGTCTTATCTGGCGTCCCCCTTTCAGTCTGGCTGATTGGCCACGAGAAACGAGCAGAAAAGGCCATGTCCTCAGCAGAGGCACCACAAATGTCAGCCACCTTCCTATCTCCATGCAGACACGTACGTGTGTGTGTGTGTGTGTGTGTGTGTGTGTGTGTGTTCTACAACGATCACTGCTCTTTCGGAGGAAACTGTCCTTGAATGTAAGCAACACACACAAACTCTGCAGCTTCTTTCTGTGCCATAAATCCCAAGTTGATTTCTTGTGAAATCTCCAAACAGACTTTCATTTTGACGGGCTTAAACACACGCTTCGTTATATTCTATTCAATTGTTTGTCCAGAACCAGAGAAATCCAGAAGAACAAGTAGAATCAAGCCAACAACACACAATTTCCGTCCGAGTTTCCATCCGTGACGTAAAGACAAACGCCAAGAATTTAACAGGCTTTTCCTTCCCGACGTCTCTTTTTTCCCGCTCTCTGCCTCTGAACTCCCACCTCACTCTCACTCTCCCCCCAAACTTTCCCTGCTGTCCGTCACGTCCCGCTCTCTCTTCATGAGCTTTCCGTTGCTAATTGAAGGATCATTTTAGCCACAGGATATAACCGAAGACACTAATCAAGACCTTGTTAAGGGCCGTTAAAGGACAATTGCCCCTAATTCCTCTAATCCAGTGGATATTTAATTAATTAACCGCCAATTAGAGTCCAACAGCTGTACAGCTGGCGCGTCGGGGGCAGACAGCCCGTCTCAGATTGGCTGCGCGCTGCCATTAATTACTATTTGAAGTAATTCCCAATCAGAGATCTGCCTGTTATGAGTCCCGCTGCGGCCGGGAGGAGGACTCCTTCGCGCCTGATCAGCGGGATCGCAGCGCCGCTTCCCAGACGCCCTGTGGCCGCGCACCGTCCACGACGATCCCCCCCCCCCAGTAATTACGGAATAATCAAAAACGGAACTTTCCACAATTCAGAAGGGTCTCGCTTGGCTCCTGGGACCACCTTGGAGAAGTTTGCACGCTCGCCCTCCTGCACTGACGTCCACTTTCGAACCGCACTGAGAAACACTGGGCGACAGCTGAGGGAAGGCCGTCTGGGGAGCCGGAGGGTCTCGGCCCACCTGGGTCACTCGACTGAAAAGGACGAGCTGTAAACAATGGCGGGACAACAAGAGGGGGGGGGGCGCACACAAGTCGTTCGAGTGTGTTACTAATGTGTCTCTGCAGCAGGTGGGAAATCTCTGGCTGCCGTTTTGTAGACGCCTCTCAGGGCAAACAATTAGAGGCAGCCGGGGGGGGGGGGGGAGTGCTACAGAATCAATTAGTCCTGTTTGGAGTAAGTTCAGCTTTCTCTCTCTCTCTCTCTCACACACACACACACACACACACACACACACACACACACACACACCTGCCCCCTCCCTCAGCCCCTCCCATGCAGCGAGGGCCACCCGCGGACCTTCCGCCATCACAAAAGAGAGCCGAGAGGAGGCGGAGGGGGTTTATCTCCCCCCCTCCCCGCTCTTTCTCTCTCTCTCTCTCTCGCCCCACTTGCTCCCCTCTCCCACTCTGTCTGCTTCTTGAAAGTACGGGCTTCATCAGCCCCCCCGCCGAGATCATTCATCCACACAGGAACACACACACAGAGTTTTTTACGCTAATTAGCGCTCAGTCCGCCTGCCCAATTATTACCAGCCGAGCTCTAATTAGGACTTATTTAAAGTGTGCGTCAATTAGTCTTTAACATCGTTGTCTGCTTCGGGGAGCCGCTCCGCTTAACACTTCCTAAACTGGAGGCCTCAACAGTTGGGCTTCAGAACGGACGCATTTCAAACAACACCTCTCTCTCTTTCCTTGCAAAGCATTCTGGGAATCTGGTCCACCGAGACCCCCCCACATCAGCCGACATGCGTCCTCCCGGACAGAGAGCCCCGAGGTTTTGCCTGCAGGTGGCAGGAAGAGAAAAGTGTAGAAAAAATCCAGAATAAAGCGTGTTTTGGACTCTGTTTTTTTCTTCGGGACCACTCAGTGTTCGAGTGACTGCGGGGGTCCACAGGCCTTCTGCAGTGTGGCTGCTGAGCCACAGACAAGATTCCCCAGCGTGACGGTTAAAAAAAAACCAACAAGCAGCAACGCTGGCTGACCGCCAGCTCATCAAAGTTCAAGTTATCGCACAAAAAATGCACTTCATGCACTTTTTTTTGAACAACTGTTTATTCGTTTACTGCCGAGTGTCCCAGTTGTTCTATGTTAAAATGTAAATATCATGCTGAACTGTTTATTTCAGGGAACTGCTGATCAACAGCGTCTCAATCAAACCCTGAACGGCGCCGCTGTGATCACTGACATGCAGGGTTACACGGGGTGCAGCAGTTGGTCGTCGACCGTCCCCCCCCGCCCCTCCACCCCCTCCCAGCGCAACCCCCCCCCTCCCTCCAGAGAGCAGTAATCTGTCTGTCAGTGTGTTGCCAGTGGCTCTCTGTGGGCGGCTGTCTGTTTGAGGCTGTTTTAATTAATTTTCAATCAGAGCAAAGTAAATTCATTAAGCACTCACAGCTCTGTTTGAAGACACACACACACACACGCGCGCGCGCGCACACACACACAGTCTATGCTGGCAGAGGTGAGCATTAACATGATACTCGCTAATAATACTGTGTCACTTTTTTCAGGTGTGCACTCAGACTTTCACTTAGAGGAAAGAAGTCAGCGAGATCGCCTCAAATGGGGCCAAATGAAGCGTTAAAATGTGACACGAGCGGCTCCAAACTTTGGATAAAAACTGCTGAAGAAAAGGTTAAAAAAAAAAGAGAGGACATTCCCGCATGAAGACGCGTTCCGACTGTCGGAGCGGAGGAGGAAACCGGGCAGGATTTCAATGACAATTTCGTCAGTAATCGAATGCATCAGCCGCTCCTGACCTCCTTTTATCTGGCGTGAGCCTTCAAATTAAAAGCACCGGGGTCGGATTTCTGCGTCTTTTCGACTGAGGTGGAAAGAGGGAACCCCCCCCCCTCCTCCCGATATCGCCGCATAAAACCTTCCTAAACTTTGGGGAAATGAACCTGGAGGAATGTTCTCAGACAGCGGGATGAGCAGCGTAGGAGGGAGGAGGCTGAGCGAGGCTGGTTTGGCTTTAAAAGGAGGATTTATCAGGCCTAATCTCTGCAAACCAAGCAGATCAATCTCCTCTTAACGCATAGATACACACACACACACACTGGCATGTATATTTAGCTCAGCAGCTCTCCATCTCTCTCCCCTCGTCCTCGCCGCTCGAGAGACAGAGTGGAAAACAATGTTGTCAGGCAGGAGGAGAAAGAGGAGAAGAATGATTGAAGAAGCGGGCCTGGAAGAGAAAAAGAGAAGAGGAGGAGAGTCTTCTTAGAAGGCTAAAAGGATTAGCCCTCTCATCTCTCCTGGATCACAATGTTTCCTGGGCTATGTTTGATCAGCGAGCGCGCACGTGTGCGTGCGTGCGTGCGCGCGTGTGTGTGTGTGAGACGGAGCGAGTGTGAGATGTTTGCTCTGATATTGACGCTGCCTCATCCTGATCCTATTACACGGCAATAAACATCAGCTACCAACATGGGGATTACCCAGTGTGTGTGTGTGTGTGTGTGTGTGTTTGCGCACAGATATGTGTGCAACACTTATGGGTTTTTTGGCTGGACCTTTTATAATCCTTACAGTCTTTTTCATTCCCTGACACACACACACGGTTTCTGTTCCTATCTCTGTGAGGACCCCTTGCTGCGCTTTCCTGTCGCTGTGACTCTGACTTCTGATCCCAGCAGGAACTTTTCTCCTCTTTCTGCCACAAAAACGCTGTAAAAATAAAAGATTTTCTGGAGAATTTCCTGAAATTTAACAGTCAAGAGATTCACAACCTTCACCAGACTTGTGACGGGTTCTTGAATATCATGGCGCTCTGGCGGCTTCACAAGAAGCAGGTTGAACGCTGCAGCTTTCCCGGCGCAACATCATCATTCGCAGCAAACTTGCCTCGTCGCACAAAAGCTCGCTGAAAAACCAACAGCAGCGCTTCGGGAACAATGAGCTCCTCCATCAGGATGACATTTGATTGTCAGGAAGCACCGGACGGCTGCGCTCGTTGGAGGATTTTGACTTTCTCCAAAAACAAAAGCACAAAAAGCCACTCGGCTGAAGTGACACGAAGCCGCCCGGCGGCACGCTCGCGCTGCCGTTCTGACAACACGAGAGCGGCTCCACCCCGCGCCGACTGGGGTCTCTGCTGTGTTTGCGAGCGAGACCACCTCAGCCTCACAGGAAGCTCGTGTTGGCTTTTTAAAACCACTTGGTGGACTTTCAGGGCACCAGAAATAAGACTTTTAAACCAATCCGTCTGTCGTCACACTCCCTCACTTCTTCCTTTCTTATTCCTCTTCCTTCGCTCCATCCCTCCTCCCCTCTCCCTCCCTCGCCCCCCCCCTTCCCCCCCCATCCCTCCCATCACCTTTCTTTCTTACAGAAAATCTAAAAGGCTGACATGCAAATGGGGCTTATTAAATCCTATTAGGCCGTCTGTCACAAGCCAAAAGAGAGAGAGAGAGGGAGAGAAGGAGGGAGGGAGGGAGGGAGGAGAGGGGGAGCGTTACAATTAGAGGAAGGGGAAAAACCCAACCATGAGATGAGAAGAGGAGGAGGAGGAGGAGGAGGAGGTGAAGAAGTGAGGTTTTTTTTTTACTACCAGCTGCAGGCGAGCGGCCGTGGCCCCTCGTGAAGGTACAGCGGAGAGAAAGAGGGAGAGAGGGAGGGGGAGAGAGAGAGAGAGAGACTTGGGGGGGGGGGGATAACTGAATTCGTCTCAGTGATTGTGCACATTCCCGCACTGTTGAGACGGGAGCGTCTTTGTGTCTGTATCGCTGGGATCAGTGGGAAGGAAACGGAGCCCCCCCCCCTCGCCGCCGCTACATTCAGGCTCCTTCACGCCAACTCCAACTTTCACGTCTGCGTTGCAAGACTTGAACTTTCCCTCAACGACAACGCCGCCCGTTTCCTTTCTAATCACAACTCTCTCTCTTCGGGGGGGGGGGGGGGGGGGGGGGGGGGGGGGGGGGGGGGGGGG
>JASSRZ010000056.1:1755280-1766190 GCA_032164315.1 Malacoctenus gilli
CCCCCCCCCCCCCCCCCCCCCCCCCCCCCCCCCCCCCCCCCCCCCCCCCCCCCCCCCCCCGCCCCCCGCCCCCCCCCCCCCCCCCCCCCCTTACATGTCTGAGCCCTGAGGCCTCATTGCCTCTACGTCCACCCATGAAATCAAGCAGAAACGTGTGTGTCCTGGTGGGACATGGGGACACATGTGGACAGCGGCCAGGCGGGTGAGAGTGTGATGGAAATGGCGTCCTCAAACAAGCCGCCGGCTGCATTAGGAGGACGTCCTCGGGGTCTCTGTTTGCAGAGGACATCCGGCATCATAAAGCCACAGCTTCGTATTTGTCAGGCTTTTAACAGGCTCTTAACACTCTCACTGTGTACAGAGGGGACACACACACGCACACTGTCCATCCCACCGCTGTCCAATGAGGAGGTCTCCAGTCAGCTGTCCTCCTGCTGCATTCAGGGACAATCTGAAACAGGAAGCCTATTAATCATTAGTTCAATACAGACACTTCGCCACCCTGATGCGTTTACGAGGGACAATCAGTCGCTCTTTATCCAGCTAATAAAAAGGTTATCTGCAATCTGACGCCGTGGGGACACAAACTGCGCACCAAGTGAGGACAGAAAGACACAAACAGTCCAAAGATTGGTCTAAACTCACCGAACCAGCAGAAGTAAGAGCTACTTTCAAGTGACACTCAGACTCCTGAGGACCCTGATCATCAAATACTCAGCAGTACACGCAGGCAGGCAGGCAGTCCTTGTTTTCGTCTGTTTGGAGTTTGGAGGCTGCGCGCACTTGTGCCGCGCTGCGCTGCGCGCGTCGTGTGAATGGATGGCTCCGCTCCGGGATCAGCCCGCTCTCACTTCCTCAAAGCGCTTCAAGAAAACGTGCCGAACTTTACTCCTCCGCTCATGCACGCTCCGACCTTTGAAACCTCCCCGCGGATATTAACCAGCGCCGCGCGCACGCCCGCATAACTGCAGTGCCGCCCGCGTCGCTCCGTGCCGCCGTGATCCCGACTGGTCGCTGATCGATCCACCGCGCGGACGCTCCAACATGGTTAGTGGCGGGTGTTCCCGCAAGCGCCGTACGTCGGGGTGACGGCCGCGCCGCTGACTCTTCCCTCCCGCGCAGGTTTCCATCGCCAAGGTGCTGCTGGGGGTCTTCGGGGTGGCCGTGGTGGTCATCCTGATCGCGGTGCCCACTGCCCTCTATCTCAGCGGTGAGTGGTCGCGCTTCCGCCACATGTTGGCATCACCGGCGCGCTCGCGTCGACTTGACGCGCGTCCTGACGCACGGAGCGTTTGGACGGAAACGACGGCTTCAGATCGGTTTGTTGTGTCAGACGCCGTCCAACCTTATCGGCCGCGGGCCCTGCGGGGCCGACGCTCCTTTATGGGGCCCCTGATAGGGCGCATGGACCCTGTAACTGTCGGCGTGTTGCGTTGCAGAGGAGGAGGAGGTGGAGGTGCAGCACAGGACCTTCAGCCTGGCGGACGCCTTCAACAGCTCGCTGAAGCCGCGCTCCTACAACCTGAGGTGGATCTCAGGTGTGGACACGCACACGCGCGCCCACACACACACACACACACACAGGTGTCACACACCTGAGGAACCCTTTGGTTACTGATTCACAGGCGTTTCAATTCCTCCAAGTGTGTTTGACCCCCAAGAACTCTCATGAAGACAGCCTTCAAAATAAAAGCGCTTCATGTGATCATGTTTGACGGGCTGAAACCAGAAGTGTGGTCCACTCCCTGCATGACTCATGTCTTGGTCATTCCCACATGTTGTTTTTCCTCCCCGATGACGGGCGGTTTCGCTCGCTGACCTCCTGCTGTCTCCGCACAGACTTCGAGTATCTGCACAGGTCCAACGGCTCCGTGTTCCTCCACAACGTGCTCTTCCGGAACGCCACCGACTTCCTGAGCCGCGACACCTTCGTGAGTAGCGTCCTCGCGGCCTGAATCGCCGCGGCTCCGCCCGCTTCGCTCTGACTCTGTCCGCCTTCGATGCGCAGGACGCAAAAGAGGCCGACGACTACCTGCTGTCGGCTGACCGCAGGTACGCCGCGTTCGTGAGCAACCGCACCAAGGTATGGCGCCGCGGCGGGGAGAAGGGGGGTCTAAACGCCGGTGGGCCTGAGACTCCAAGCTCACCTTGTTTTGTCTTCCCGCCCCCAGCTGTGGAGACACTCGTTCACAGCTTCCTACTCCCTTTACGACATCCAGTCAAAGTAAGTCCGCCGGCCCTGGATCTCTGGGTTTTGGTTCCCTTCGGGAAAAGGAACCAAAACCTGGGCACTGACGTGGACCGCGTCTCTTCCAGGACCTTCGTCCCCACCCCGGACATTCCTCATGAGGTCGAGTACTTCGCCTGGGCCCCTGAAGGCAACAAAATGGTAAACAAAAGAGACACAAACAACCGCTCGCTGCTTGATGAATCGCCTCCCGGAAGCCTTTTGCAAACACTCCTTCTGCAAAAGGAAGTGGGCCCTTCAGTCTCCTGCCTGTGTGCGTTTACGCTCTCCAGGCGTTCGTGTGGGGGAACAACGTGTACGTGAAGGCCGGCCCCACGTTGGCGGCCCAGCAGGTCACGTTCGACGGCAAATACAACCTCATTTTCAACGGCCACCCGGACTGGGTGTACGAGGGTGAGACGTCCGACTCGTCCCTTCCTCTCCGGAGGAGCAACGAATCTTGGCAGGAGCCGGGCGAACCTGATCGCCCCCCAGATGCGGTGTGGCTGACGTTCCTCTGCCGCCGACATGACGCAGCCAATCCGAGTCGTCGCAGCGACAGACACACGCGGTGGATGACCTATCGCGTGATCGCGAGGCACCCGCCAATTAACCAACACACGCACCTCAACATCGGAGGGTCCGCACGAAGCTCGAAGTCGTGAGGACGGGCCGCGCGCTCCTGGTCGATGTCTCTCTGTTGCCGCAGCAACGGCGGCTTCGTCACACTTGCATTAGCGGAGCCATAACTGACCGACTGACCATAAATGACGGCGCTCGTAAACACCCGTAATGTCGTTGGGCCTTCAGAGGTGCTGATTTCCAGATTAGGGTTTCCACGGTAACCGTGCACTTTCCCCCTCCAGAGGAGATGTTCGGCTCCAACCAGGGCCTGTGGTGGTCTCCCGGCGGGAGGTTCGTGGCCTTCGCCCACTTCAACGACACCCTGGTCCACAACATCGAGTACAGCTGGTTCGGGGACCAGCAGTACCCCAGCACCGTCTCCATCCCGTACCCAAAGGTGGGACGCACGGTTGTGTGGGGGGGGGGTGATCAGGGAACGCTGTCTTGACGCCGCGCTGTCCCTGCAGCCGGGGACGCCCAACCCCGAGGTCAAGCTGTTCGTCGTGGACACCGTGGACCCCACGGTGGTCAGGGAGGTCTTGGTCCCGGACGCCTTCCGCTCAGAGTACGGTAACGGTCTCCGTCCCGTTCGGGCCGCTCGGGACGCACCGTTTTCACTCTTGTCTTCCGACACCGGCCCCCCAGAGAGCACTACCTGGCCACCGTCACCTGGGCCTCCGACCGCCGGCTGGCCGTCCAGTGGCTGAAGCGACTCCAGAACCACCTCCTCCTCCAGATCTACGACTTCAACGCGCCCGACTGGGTCCCCGCCGCGGTACGACGCCACGTCGGGAACTCAAGTTCAGCTGCTTTACAGCTCTGGTTAAACATTTTGGCTGACAGAGGAGTTGCTGAGCTGCGTCTCCGAGGCCGATAAGGCCGTCGTATTGCTGTAAAGTGTGACTCAGTGCTGCTGTAAACACGCGCACGTTATCGTTTGACAGCTCCAGGAGGTGAAGAGCTCCAGCGGCTGGATTGGACGGGTACGTCGGCACACTGATAAGATACGATGTTATCGCTTTTCCTCGCCGTTTCTCCTCGTCACCGTGCCGTCCTTCCCAGTTCTCTCCCTCAGAGCCGGTGTTCGCCGCAGACCAGCTCACCTACTACCTGCTGATGAGCGACGGCGAAGGCTACAAGCACATCCACAACGTCACCGGGGTACGTCTGGCCCCGCCCTCCTCCCCGAACACTCGATTCGGTGACGTGCACTCGCTGACGTCCCGCTTTCACGCAGGGCGCCGCGACCCCCGTCACCTCTGGGAAGTGGGAAGTCGTGAACATCCTGAAAGTCACCGCGGACGCGGTGTAAGTTTGGAGGACCTTTCGCACCAAGCTGGGACATCGTAGACACCAAAACACACAACAGCGGCTTCATGAACCCGATTAAAACGACCGTTTTCAGCCAATCAGATTCGTCCTCTTCGCAGGTATTTCTCCAGTAACGAGGAAGGAGGAGCCCCAGGAGGAAGAAACGTGTACAGGTGAGCGGCGTCACCGAGGCGTCTCGGCGCCACAGCCGTCAGAGAGTGAACCGTGTTCGTGTGTCAGGTGGAGCAGTGAAGGCGGCACCACGTGTCTGACCTGCGCGTACCACAAGGACTGTCAGTACAACTCGGCCTCCTTCAGCCACAACGCCTCCTTCTACCGGCTGAGCTGCAGCGGTCAGTCCCTCTTCCTCGCCGCCTCTCGCCGCCTCGCGCTCTGTCCGTCGCACCTCAGTGACGTCCGCTCCTTTTCTCCGAAGGTCCCGGTGTCCCTCGCCATGTTCTTATGGACAACATTCACCACAAAGGTACGCCACGGTGTCCACGCTTGCGAGGAAGGCGGCCGGCGCTGATCGGGTGTCTGTTTTTCCAGAGCACCAAGTTCTGGAGGACAACAAGGTCTTCACCGATCTGATCTCCGGCATCCAGATGCCCTCCGTGACGCGAGGCACCATCAAGATCGCCGGACTGGGTGCGTCGGCGAGCTTCGGCGCTTCCTGAACGTGTTGAAGGACGAAAGCTTGAAGGGTTTCCTTTCCTCCCGCAGACCTCTGGTACCAGATGACTTTGCCTCCGGGCTTCGATAAATCCAAGAAGTACCCTCTGCTGATCTACGTGTAAGAGCTGGTCCACGGGAAAGGTAAGGGGGCGTGTCCGACGAGGCCTCACCGAACGCTTCCTCCTCCAGGTACGGCGGCCCCTGCAGCCAGGAGGTCAACCTGGCCTACAGCGTGGGCTGGGAGTCCTACCTGGCCAGCACCGAGAAAGTCATCGTGGCCAGCTTCGACGGCCGGGGCAGCGGTTACCAGGGCGACAAGATAATGCACCAGATCTACAAACGTCTGGGAACCTATGAGGTGGAAGATCAGATAGCGGCGGCCAGGTGAGGAAGGCGGCGGCGGCGGCGGCGGCGGCGGTTCCGCGCCGACGGCCGGTGCGTCAGAACAAACAGATCCAGATTTCGCCGGTTTCCGAGGTGGAAGCGCGGCGATGGCGAGCGTCGTGACCACGATGACCTCATCTCCTCTTTCTCAAAGGGAATTCATCAACATGGGCTTCGTGGACCAACACAGAATGGCCATTTGGGGATGGGTGAGTGCTGGCGGCGGTTTGGGGCCTCCTCATTGGCTGGAGAGTTTTCTAGAGTTTCCGTCCGTCCCCCGCAGTCCTACGGCGGCTACGTGACGTCCATGGTGCTCGGCTCGGGCAGCGGCGTCTTCCAGTGCGGCATGGCGGTGGCGCCGGTCTCCAAGTGGATGTATTACGGTACTCGAACCCTCCTCGATGTCCCACTTCCTCCATCGCCACAGCGGGATGTCCTCATTTGTCCACCCGCTCTTTGCAGACTCCATCTACACCGAGCGCTACATGCAGCAGCCTTCGGAGAACCCCGGCTTTTACGCTGTGAGTGCCTCCGCCGCCTCGCTCGCTTTCCCTCTCCGTGCACGAACGCTCGATAACGCTTGATGTGTGCAGAACACGACGGTGACCGCTCGGGCCAAGAACTTCCACTCGGTGAAGTATCTGCTGATCCACGGGACGGCCGACGGTGAGGGAAGCTCCTTCGCGCTCCGTCGAGAACCGGACGGCGGGTTCCTTCACCGTCTCCTCTTCTGTTCCAGACAACGTCCACTTCCAGCAGGCGGCCGAGATCTCCGAGGCGCTGGTGGAGGAGCAGGTGGACTTCGAGGCCATGGTGAGTGAGCCGGACCACCCAGACCCCCCCCTCCCCCCTCCAGGTCCCTCGAACCTGTCCCTGACTTTCTGCCCGCCTTCTTTCAGTGGTACACGGACAAAGACCACGGACTCGCCGGCGCCGCCTACGAACACGTCTACACCCACATGAGCCACTTCCTGAAGAGATGCTTCGCATAACGGCCTTTGATCCAAATCAAAGAACACAATCAAAGTGCAACAAGTCCTGCGTGCAGCAAGTTTAAATACATTTCTTTACCTTTGACATACCTTCAGGAAAGCGTGCTCTCTTCTTTACACTCCGTGAATCCCAAGTTTTCCGACAGAAACGCAGAAATGTGACGGATCCGCCTGAATCTGATGAGCCACAACAAAGTTGAAATTAAAGCTTCGCTCCTTTTTCAGGAAATGAATGTATATTTTAAGTGTTTTATAAAAGAATAAACAGCTAAAAGATGCTGCTGCCTTCAAGGACCCTCTTTGTTCCCGGTAGAGCGCACACCTCCGCATAGACGACAGCCAAACGTCTCCGGTTAACTTCCTTAAAGGGCCACACACACCAAAAACACGACGCAGAAACGTTGGATAAAGAGTTCGAGGACTTTCGGAGTCGTCTTGTTCAAAGTTAACCAGATAAACGTGAGCGAAACGTGAACTTGTTTAACAGAGAGATGAGTGAGGTGGTCAGTACCGCTGCCTCGCTGCAGGGGGCAGTGCTGAGCACAAGGAATTAGACTGGGAAAACTCCCCAAACGCATCTTTTATCTCCCCTCCTTATCAAAGCCGCTGGTCGAGCCCAAAGAGGTCGATACCTCCGACTGGAAAGAATGTACAAATACTGCGCGATGACCCAGTAGCACATTAAAGCTGGCCGCCCGCTTTGTTTGACAGGATGAGCGGCGCTTGTTTGAGCTCGACACCTAAGTACCAGCTGCCGTCACGCTTGAGCGGCGCCCTTCCTCCCCTGAACAAACGCTCGCTTCGTTGGTTCTGCTGATGTGGCGGGGCCTCGCCGGCTAATGGCTTGAGAGTAACAGGTGGTAAAATTGACCCACCTGAGCCGCCCCGGGGCCTCCTCTGTCCGCATATAAGGCGGCGGCGCCGGAGGGGCCGGTCAGATCGCGGCGCCGGCGACGAGCAGAAGGACTAAACAGCGTCGTCTGCAAAGAAAAAGCAAAGGTGAGTGGGACACGCCGAGCGAGCGCCCGCCCGCCCGCCCGCCCGCCCGCCGGCCGGCCGCGCCGACTCTGAGTGACTGTGATCCTCGCCGCAGGTCACCGCCATGACGAGCATCCACTCCCTGGCCGGCTTCCTCCTGGTCTGCAGCCTGGTGCAGAGCAGCTGGCAGGTTCCCGCCGCCGCCGGCGATGGCGGCGCCAGGTAGGAGCCCCTCTGGATTACTGCGGCGCCCCCCAGGGGAAGCACAAACATGTTAAAGCAGGACGAAGCAGCGAAAAATTGTAGCTTCCTTTTTAAAATCTTGTTTTTGATCGTCCGTGTAAGAGGTCATAAAACTGTAAAAAGGAAAATATTAGGTCTGAAGTGTTGCAGGAGTTTCCTGCTGGTTCTCCGTGGTTCCAGAGGAACCTTTCCCTCCTTTGATCCCACGAAAGGAAGACGACACTTGCGTCGCGTCACCTGTTGACTGTCTCCGCAGCTACGAGTCGGAGGAGACGCGAGCGGCGGAGCGCGAGGAGCCGTCGGACGTGAAGCGTCACTCGGAGGGGACCTTCTCCAACGACTACAGCAAGTACCTGGAGGACAGGAAGGCCCAGGACTTCGTCCAGTGGCTGGTGAACAGCAAGCGGAGCGGCGGGTCAGTGTGGGGGAGGAGAGGGGGGGGGGGGGGGTCGAGTCTCCTTCCATGTCTGTTTGGTCGTGACAGAGTCGTTCCTCTCTGCAGTGGCGCCGCGGCGGCGGCGAAGCGCCACGCCGACGGCACCTTCACCAGCGACGTGAGCTCCTACCTCAGCGACCAGGCAATCAAAGACTTTGTGGCCCGGCTCAAATCGGGACAAGTCCGAAGAGCGTAGGCTGCCCTCCCTCCCTCCCTCCCCCGCCTCCCCCCCTTCCTCCCCCACCCCCCCGCAGCCCCGACGCGTCCCGCCTGTGTCTGATTCCAGAGACCTCCAGCTAATCAATGGCTTCCTGTTGCTGCCACTCTTCTTCTCTGCTTTTGTTTCTTGTGCTCGTGCAGAAAATAAATCACCTCAACTTTTCTCTTGCGTTGATTGATGTGTCAGTGCGGCGCCGCCGCGGCGAGGGGAGGGGCTAAATCACACAATGAGGCCACCTTGACGTGATTACGCGCCGATCTCGCGGCGGGAAATGATCAGAGGAGCTGATTTCCAGGTGAAATCCAACCAATCCAGGCGTCAGAGTGCGGCGGGCCACCGAGGGGGGCGGAGCTCACGTTGTGCACCTGTGTACAGATCGGAAACGGACGGGTGGGGCGGCGGCAAGAGGCACGTGGACGGAAGCTTCACCAGCGACGTGAACAAGGTGCTGGACTCCATGGCCGCCAAGGAGTACTTGCAGTGGGTCATGACCTCCAAAGCGTCGGGACAAAGGTAAACGGATCGCGCCGATGCCGCGTGGCGCCGCCGTCCCGCCCTCCTGACGGCGCCCGTCTCTCTTTTTCAGTCAGAAACGAGGAGAGGACCAATGAGGGCGCCGCGGAGGACGCCGTCCCCCGCCAGGAACTGAAAGCCATACCGCTTTGCGTCGTCCCACCTGAGCGTTTCACGTCGGGTCGGCGGCGAACGCAAAGACACAAAAACCCCTCCGACATCCAGGTTGTTTTCTACGAATCTAAGTTATTTTCTATATTTTTAGAAGGGTGAAAAAAACAAAACAACACTCGTCTACTCTGCTGAATAAACTCTTCCTTCATCCCGTGCTCTGTGGCTCTCATGTCCTAACAAACACCATTGAAAACACCGCAGTGACTCGCGACACCACCTGGTGGCCCAAAGAGGGATTGCAAGACTTTTTTTGGCCTCTTTCCCACGTACCTTCCTTCCTGACAGCGCCTATCCCTGCTTGTCCCTGTCCTGACCCGCGAGCTCACCTGTCCAGGAGACTCCGCCCACTCCTGACCTCCCTGCGGGAAAAAGAAGGGTTAAAATGAGGCGCCACGTGGTCGGGGCGGTTTTTTATTCTTTTATTGATGCTCCCACTCTCTCAAGCGCTCCCTCTCACTCCGGTGAAACGAACCACGGTGGAACGACAGATCGGAACCGATCGGCTTCTATACAGGTGACTGAGATGATCCAACAGAAAGTGTACAGCTAGTACTACCAAATTTAAGGCAGAATTCCACACAGAAGTGGTCAAAAGAGCTGATACTGATATACGTTTTGACCCATTAGTAGTTTCGCTAATCAACTAAGAACCATCGACAATGGGAAAAGAACATCTACAACAGAAACCTGAATTCAACACTGACTTCTTGTTAGTAATATATTAGTAACATTTTACATCAATAAAATATACTATGTATAATACATTGTTAAGATTCTTTACCGTTTATTACATGTTGCCCTTCCCAGAAAAAAGGTATTATTGCATCTCCAGAAGTAACCGCGGCGGTCCTGCGGCGAGACCGCCTCGCCTCGCCGTCATGCAGGTGTCTAATCTTTTAAAAAAAACAATTCGCTTCGGATGCAAACACGCTGAGGGTCATTCGGAGAGGAGATCACGTGTCCACGGGCGGGAGGACGACGAGCACGCGGGCGGGAGACGTACAGCGTTGGCAAAGTCCGAGAAGCTTCGTTTATCTTTTTTGTTCGTTTTGTCGCGAATGAACGGATGAATCAGACTCAGGGCGTCGCGAGTGCTCACGTTTAGCGGTTCAAGAAAAGTATTTGTGCGGCTGAGAGAAGTGTGCGTGCGAATGAACGCCAACGACGGTGACGGAGAGGTGCGGCAGCTGCTCGCCCTCCAGTGAAAACGCGTCAAAACACCAAAAACACCGAAGCCTGATCGCGGGAATAAAACACGGCAGCGGGATACAAGTACAAGCCAGCAAGCATTAGCTTCAGTTTGAGCATTCGCACGGCGGAAGGTTCCCAGGAACTGGTTCCTTCGCTCGGCGAGGACGCGCTTCACGG
This sequence comes from Malacoctenus gilli, assembly GCA_032164315.1. Taxonomy (NCBI): domain Eukaryota; kingdom Metazoa; phylum Chordata; class Actinopteri; order Blenniiformes; family Labrisomidae; genus Malacoctenus; species Malacoctenus gilli. The sequence continues at coordinate 1,765,426 of JASSRZ010000056.1, forward strand.
GAGGAGACGCATTCAGATGCGGAACAGCGATGGAGAAAGACGAGTGGTCACGTCACAGGAAACATTTAGATATACAGAATATAGAAAAATGTCGGTTCAATACTTCCAGAACAAAAAGAACGACTGGAGTCACTTCGTAGCCATCTCCTCTAGATACCAGTCAAATCGATCCGTGTTGGCAAATATCGAGGCGTCGCACGCTCCCCCCGTAAAGCCCCCCCCCCCCCTCCCTCCCCCTCCCTCCGAGTGGGTCGCCGTGGCAGGATTTTCCAAAGGACAACTCGCAGTTGTTGCTGGAAAAATATAAAAACATACAAAATACAAATCAAGCTTTAGAAACCGTTGAAAATTTTTCCAGGAATTGGCCCACGGACGCAGCAGACTGCAGTCGCTGTCGTTGAGTTCCGGCTTTCTTCTGTTTGCTGGTATCACCGAACACTGATATACATAGAAAAAAGCCCACCGGCGGGTGTCGGCCTGCTAATACTGACGCTAACAGATTCTTCGTTGATTTACACGACTTGCACACAGACTTACATGACAGAAAACACAGTGTAGCACAGTACAAAGGTGGTCGAGTGTGGCACGTTTTTTTTCGTGGGTTTTTTCGGGGTCTACGGACTGACAGCGCGGCGGCACCGCCAGTGTGCGTCATCACAAACTTGTCTCCCGGTCCAAGCTCTTGTCATGCCTCCGTCGCTTGTGTCGCTTCTCGCCGCTTCTGGGACAACTGCGGGGGGGGGGGGGGGGGGGGGGGACACAGAC
>JASSRZ010000056.1:1773519-1787875 GCA_032164315.1 Malacoctenus gilli
AGATCCGTCACTCCGTTGGGGACGGGGGGAATCTTCCGCTTTTCCTGCCAGGTGAAGATCACTGTCACTCATCTGTCGCCGGGGCAACGCGGCGGTGGACTGATCCCCCACGGACACCCCCCCCCACACACACACGGCTGCTTATATTCAGCCCAGATTCAGCGTGTTCGTCTGCAGCCTGACGGCGCGGTGGCGTGTCATTACCTCACTGCAGGGTCCTAATGACTGAAAAGAGGGAAGGAAAACAACAACCCGAACAAAGATGGCGCCTCGCCAACCAAAATAACGCTTCGGATCGAGAGCGGCGCCCCGGGGAGCCGCATGGAAGCGCCGAGACGACAGACAGAAAGGCGGCGGGAACGCTGGGAAGACGCCGCGTTTACCTGAGAGGGCACGTTTTTCGGGGGCTCTATCCGGATGGAGGGGTCCCACTCGCCGGGCGGCAACACCGTCACCTGGTCCAGGAACTCGTCGATGCCCGCCACCAGGTCGTTCCTGTCTTTGGCCTTGTACGCGACGTCGTGGAAAACCTGCGACACAACGCAGAGCTGGTTTGAGACTTAAGGAGGAAGATGCTCTAAAGAGGGGATGTAAAACCCTCGTTCAGCAGGCGAAACATCAAAAAGTCAGAAATTGCTCTCGTTTTTCCCGTCGTTCACCGAACCGGTTCACATCTGTACTCGTCTATTTTCAAGCCTCCCAAAGGGGGAGGAAAAAAAAAACAACATCTGGCTCGGATGACGGCGAGTAACGTTAGCTCGCCGCCGCGCTGTGGGAAATCACGTGGCGGGGTTTTCATGTCGTACTCAGCTGATCCCCGAAGGCCCTTTTTTTCCCCCTCCTCCTTGTTGGTTTTTCTGCTTTTTTTAAGCAGAGGTCAAAGGTCAGGGTCATTTATACATAAGCAGAGGAACTCTCCTAAAGTTTGATGGAAGAGAGTCGATTCGAAGAATCCACGACTTCAAAGTTCGAGTCCCGTCTTTGGTCTCACCTCGTCGGTCATCAGCGTGGCGATGGACCGGCCGATCTCGTGATACTGCGGGCCTTTTCCCAGAGGCCCGAGGAGGATGAAGAGGAACCTGGCAACGCAAAAGAAGATCAGAATCCTCCGGCTTGCCGTCCGTTCATCGGCGGATAAACGGCGATTGAAACGGCGAGCGCCCACCTGGTGGTGATGGGAACTTCGGCCAGGCCGTTGAGGAGCACGGCGGGAGCCAGGCGCACGAAGGCCACCACGGGCCGCTCCAGGAACTCCAGCTCGCCCACCAGGACGTTGGACGCCTCGGCGCCGGGAGGGATCTTCTTCATGAAGTGGAGGTCGATCTGCGGCGCCAAAAGAAGCGGAAAGTCTCCGGTGAGAAGGCCTCCTTCCGTTTTCCCAGGACGGACGCCGGCGGCGGCCATCCCCCACGTAACCCAAGCTCGCTTAAGCACACAGCGCTGGCTGCGTGTCCCGCGATCAGTGGCGGTGGATCAACAGCGGCGCCGGCAGTGGGTCCAGACGCTCACCTTGCTGAAGTCCACGGCGCTGTTTTCCCGGCTGACGTCTTGTTTGCCCTCGTTGTTGGCCGGCTGGGACTGCGGCGAGACCGTTTGGCCTGCGGGGGGGGGGAGCGGGACACCCACGTGAGTTTTCGCAGCCCGCAAAACGTGTTCTTTTCCCACGCGGAGACAAAGGTTTCCCGTGAGCGGCGGCGGGGTACAGTTACGCTTCTCTGAAACTCGGGAGACCAGCGCTGCGCCTTTCTGCGGCGGGTGTTCGAACAGAGCGCCTCAGAGCTGTATCCTTTTTCAGAGACGAGGGAGAAACTCCCCGAGCGAGACACGTGAGAAAACAAAGACGCTACGAGGTGAGAGCGAAGTTTTATTGCTCCACGAAAGAGCCCAAAGTTTTTCTGTCCAGGACAGCAAAACGAGTCGTTAAGAGGTTAACGTTCGTTAGTAACCAGCTAATTATTAGTGACAATTGGAGTCTTTGTTTTAGGGCATTAAGACACACTGATGTCACGAAAAGTAGAGAGTCTTATCATGCTTGCAGAACCACTTCGCAGCAGTTTATTCCCAGAGGTTAAAAGTACTCAAAGCAGGAAGGACTTTGGGACGTTTTGGTGCTCGGAAGTGTTTCCTCCTGATTTTTTCATGGTTTTGCTCCACTTTGAAGTCGCAGAAACGGCGCATAAAGTGAAGCTTTCAGAGGTTTTGGTGATTATTTACCGCCTTCACGATAAAACTCTCCTCTTTGTCGACATTCTAGCTCTACTTTCAGCGCTCCGGTTGCCTGTGCAGCCCTCCTGCTCTGCGTCTTCCTGCGAGATGGGCCAGTAGCCCTGCGCGACGGCCTGCAGGGCGCTAAGGCGTTTGGTCTTGGTCTCGCCGCGGGGCGGGGCGGCGGGGACGTGGCGTCCCGGGGCCGGTGGACGGGCGGACAGACGAGACACGCAACGTACGCATCGCTGGTACACCCTGCGGGAAAAGGCCTGCGTGGGCTTCGCCGCTTTCTCACAGGGCGCGTTTTCGTGCACACGCCGGGAAGATTTGAGGGCTGGATTACACGTTTCATTTACTGGGCCAGTAAATGGCGCGCATGCACGCACGCACATGCACGCACGCACATGCAGGACGGGGACAAACACAACGGGGAGAAACACAAACAAGAGGAGAAAATGAGAATCTCACACAGCGATAAAACGGCAGGTCACAGATGGATTGGCGTCGGAAAAACCATGCGAAGGATTACAACGTCACACGGAGGAACACGGCCCATTTGTTGACACACGACATGTCGGATCACGGAGCGCCGCGCCGCGCCACGCCGCGCTCACCGTTCTTGTCCATGGAATGAGGCTCCGACTGCTTCTTGCCGATGTCGGCGAAGGAGCGCACGATGGGGATGCGGTTGGCCAGCTTCTTGTGGTTCTGGTGGTGGTGCTGCTTGAGCAGCGCCTCGCGGATCCTCCGCCTGGCGTCCTGGCCCACGGCGCCGGACGCCTCGTGCTGGTCCAGGACCATGTCTGGGGACGCAAGACGCGCACAGATGTGGTTCCCGTGGCGGCGGCGGCGGACGCTAAGCTGATTACCAGCGCCAAAAAAACGCGCCCTGCTGGCGATTTAATCGCACGGAACCAGGTTAAGTTCAGCAGATCTGTGTGCCACCATCAGATAAACGCTCTCTTCACTGACCTACAAAAAATCCAAACTCCTTTCTCTTGACGGACGTCTAAGCTTAACGCTTTGGACGTCAGAGGCCCCGGAGCGGCGCCCTGGGGGACGCCACGTGGCGCCGCCTCACCTGCGATCTCCTCCAGCGAGTTGGCCCTCATGTCCAGCATCACCGTGCCGTTCATGATGCAGCTGCGCAGCTCGAACAGGCTGTGCAGGGACAGAGTGGCCACGTAGGGTTTACTCCACCGCTCGCCGCCGTCCTCCACGTCCTCCTCGAACTTCAGCCACCTGGAGGGAGGAGACGCGCCCGTTTTGATGTGTCTTTTTGGAGACTGCGTTTGGAAAATTTTGTCCCAGACAAACAAGAGCCTCAGGTGCGGCCGAGGGAACGGACCCCAGGTGTGCGGGCGCCGCCGTACCTGGCTGTCTCTTTCCATTCGGCGTCCTCGCCCTCCCTGAGGCAGATCTCGTCCAGCTCGGTGAACAGGGCGTGCGGGATGTGCTCCTCGTCGCCGTCCTCCGTCCCCAGCAGGAACTGCACCCTCTGAGCCGGCGTGTCTGCTGCGGCCGGCGGCAACGCGAAGCGCAGGAGGACACGAGAAGAAGAGACGGACGGTATGACGGGAGGTCAGGAGCGTCGGGAGTGTCTCCCGTCCCCCGGGACACCTACTGTGAGACGGGGACTCCCGTCCATCGTCGGCCGAGGAGTCCCTCTCCTTGGACCTCTTGCGGTGTCTGTGGCCGTGGTGGCGGTGGCGCCGGTGCGACCTCCGGCCCAGGGGGACGTGGACGCCGATGTAGAGGGTGCGGTGACCTGGAGCCGGCACGGAGCGACAACGTGAGAAGGGTTTTCCTGCGGACGCCCTTCCTCCCTGTCAGGTGGCTGCCATCGATTCGGGACAGAATGCGGCCCTTTTCGGCGGCCAACTTTCGTCTTACATCACCGCCGAGCGGATAATGGAGGCGGTGCGGCGAGAGGGCACAGCGAGCACAAAGGCCTCCTTCTGATGCCTGTGTGCGAGGACAGGCGAGCGTGCAGCCACGGGGTCACTGTGAAGATAATCCGAGCTGACTTTCTCCTCTTTTATTGCGCTGGAGCTCGCGCGCCCGCTCGCTCGCTTGCCCGCCAGCCCGCCGCTCGCCTCCTTCCCGCCCTCCCCGCCGCTCGCTGGCCGGACACGTTCTCCTGCTTCTGCCTGCCGCAACACCCGAGGCGCCGCCGACACCCGGTTAAAGAAATATGCAAGATGAGCCTCGTTAACGTAGAGCGAGGGAACGATGGGTTTCGCTTGCTTGGGTACGGGACAAATCTCATCACAGCGTTCTGATCGAATCCGAACGATGGAGGGACGCCGCATGAGTCACGGCGTCTCGGGGGGGACGCTCCTCAGCGTCCAGGAAGTAAACCTGGACGTCAGGAAGGATTTGTAGCGTTCTGTCGGCGCGCCGCAGGTGCACCCATCCACGGCAAACCGCTGTTAGTGGCGGGTGAATTATGCATGTCGCAGCAGAGGCGGGAGGAGGGGGGCCGAGGTGAAGTTCAGCGGGCGACGCCGAGCAGCGGAGGGCTTCCCAAAAATAGCCCCCCCCCCCGGGCCGCCACTCGCGAGTGATGTCACGGGTCGTCCCGCCCCTTTTTTTCTCCCGTCCGTGACGCCGCGCGCCGGTTTTCACGGCGGTCGCAGGCTCACTTAGACGACAGCGTTACCACGGCGGCAGACAAAGAGGGAGTCATTCCGGGAAAATAAAGCACGGAGGGTCCTCGAGATGAGAGCGGCGCCGTGTCACAATCGGACATCTTTGACGCCTGTCTTCGTTGCTAGGAAACCGACGCTCCGGTTACGAGTCCCCTCAAGGTTGTCTTCTCGTTCCTACTTCCTGTTCCTACTTCAGCCTAATAAAACACGATCATACAGTGACGATACTCGAGTACAGTTCTTCGCTACTTCCGCCTCCGAGTCGCCTCGTTGCGCCCGCTGTCAGGAAAGATGTCTGACTGCGAGCATCGTTACGTTTGCGTCTGTCGGCATGAATTAAGTGGATCACGCCGGCGCACAACGTGTGAGATATTTTCAGACACTTCTCGCCGCGAATCCCCTCGGACTGAACCCAGAAACCTTTTTTATTCCTCCGTCGCCAAGAACCAACGGTCCCTATTCCGGCATCGCTGGAACTCGGACCTTCGGTGAACATATTCGGACCTTTTTTCTTTCTGTGTTTATTCGGGAGCGAAAATAGTCGTCGGCTCCCTTTTTGGTGACGTCTGTTGGTGGAGAAAAGAGCGCTCGCTCGGCCTTTGATGCCGCTCCGCGCACATCAAAACCAAATCAGGCTTTTGTGCCGGTTTGGACAGGTGGGCTTTCCTGCCAGCGCCGCCGCCGCCAAACCTGCACAGTGGACGGACGATGGACGGTCGTCTTACCTTCGAGTTCCTCCTTCTCAAAGTTGGTGTTGAGCATGGAGCGCGTCCCCCCGCGGTCCACCACCGCCTCCTCATCGGTCCTCTGCACGACACACACACACACACACACACACACACACACACAGAGTTTTGTATTAACGCTTCAGAACCACCAGAGGAACCAGCGAATAGTTCCTGGTACTCGTGTCCGTGCGGCGTCCACATTGCTACGAGTGGTTACATAAGAGCGCGTTTGCCTCGTGGAAAGAAGTGTCCTCGCATAAATACACCCGCAGACCCTGGGCATTATGAGGCTGTCGCCATGGCAACAGAGGCGGTGTTTTGAAAAAAAAAAAAAAAAAGAGCTGCGCTCATCCGCCGAGTGCCAGATTACGGCGTTTCTGAGTCACGGTTTTAATGCTTCGGCGGCGCTCTAAGCCGGGAGTCGTGCGAGTGCGCCGTCACCCACCGGCCGGCCACAACATTAGGACCACCGCCCTCGTTCCCGACACCTTTCCAGGCCTCCAACACCGGAACCAGTTGCCATGGCGACGCCCCCTCAACCGCCTCCTCCGGCTCCATCTGTGCGTGCCGGAGGACGCGTGGCGGCGTGGCCGGCCTGTTCTTCCCGGCGTCCTCTGCGAGTTGGGCGGAAGGTCGTCGCGGCGCTCATTTGCATCAGCAATTATTTCACTGCCCGCCGGTTCTTCCCGCGAAAAGTCAGCGACTCACCTTGTGGCACATAGAAACCAGGAGGACACGGAAAACTGTCTCGCTGCGGTATCCTAGCAACACTAACGGCACCTGTCCGGCCAGTGCTTGACCTCCGAGGTGCGTTCAAGAACGTAGGATATACGAACACTCACGTGAACGAACAACAACAAAGGCGTTCTAACAGTTACTAAAGGATGTTGTGGCCTCTACATCCCTGATACACGACTTTACTACTTTGTAGTGAGTACTTGTACTTCAATCACACGTCAGAAAATTTGGAGTAAACAACAGCGAAGAGGAAAAGGCGTCCCAGGATGTCGGCAGGAGAAACCTCATCCTTGCTGCTCATCAATCTCTGATCCTGCCAGATTAAAGCACTGACTGTACAACACTCGCAGGCCCTCGCGCGCCCACACACATGGACGACCACGTGAGGAAGGAGGCGGCGCATCGACGGCGAGCGTTGCGCTGGGAGCGGGCCGAGCGGCCTCGCCGGAAGGCAGACGTGCGCGGACACACATGAGGCTGCGTCGAGGGTCCCTGCGGACGACGCTTCCCCTCATTTCCCCTGGGAGACGTTTAACGGCGATCCGCCTGCTCGGACGTTCTCACGCCGGGTAATTCAGTCTCCGGATCCTCGTTTTCGTGCCGGCTGGAGTCGAGAGAGAGCGCCAACGACCCAACTCCAGGCCGAGACATTCGTGACGAGGCCGGGGTTCGACACCGCCGGGAACTCCCTGCGGCCACACACGTCCAAGCCAGCGAGTCGACACCACCTGTCATCTCGCGTCTCCTCTGCATTTTTTACTGCAGAGGCCGCTGCAGCAAGCCGGCAGGAACCTTTTTTTACGACATGAGAGACTCGACAATGCGGCGAATACCCGCAGCTTGAGCGGCTCTCTTTACACCGAGAACTGTGACTGTCTTCCTGTAACCTTTGACTTCTAACCAAAGGATGTAAAAAATGTCACTTTTTTACACGCAAAGTCGAAAATCTAGTTCATCTGATTTCCTAAAATCAGATTACTGTCATAATCTGATCAATCATATATTATATGATCGCTGCAGTAATCTGATAACTCCAGAAATTGGGAAATGATCAAGTTATTTTGTGAACCAGGAGCAGGAACTTTATTCCAGCTGCTGGCGAGGCCTCCAAGTGCCTAATCTGATTCGACGACTGGATCGCCGTCCAGCGATCGCGCCGAGACTTTGGCGCTTCAATCGCCACCTGGACGGCTGCAGGTGCGACTCGTCCGGAGATTCTGGCAGTCGGCTGTCGCGATGATTCAGAAAAAAACAGATTGTGCGTCGAACAACACGGAGCGCGAGCGACACAAACAGAGAGCCGGCTGTGAAACCGCGGCGATTCTCGCGTCTTCTTTTCTTTTCGGACCGTTATATTTTTAGAGCATCGACTGGTCGCAGGTGACGAGTGTTTATCCGGCGGAAGCCCCGCCCCTCTCCGCCGGGTCCCAAACAAAGCTTGAGCCCGCGATGACAGATGAGCCTGAATCTCCTGCCTGCAGGTCCCTGCAGCTATTTATAGCCACCGGTTTCTCCGCCTCGTGTTGCTGACCCCACACCAGCCCGGGGAGCCGCGTCCCAGCGCTCCAATCTGGGTTGGGATTAATCCGCCAGCCTCCGCGGCGGGATAAAGCCGCCTCGTCTGTGGCCGCGGGATCAGCGGCGGAGCGATGGAGCGCTCCCGCCATCGCCGCCGCTGCCGCAAGCCGCCGTGCCGGGGAATTAAATCAGCCGTTTCCCCGCTCGGTCCGCCGGTTCGTCGGCGGCGAGCGGGGGAGCACGTGACCGAGGAGGAGGGAGGGGGGGGAGGGGGGGAGGGGTGGCATGTGACCAGGCATGATGTACAGGCATGCCGAGAGTAACATCAGCGTCTGTCATGTCGGCGTGCGTTAACCTTGAGGCTCTTTTCTCATCTTCCCGTCGCAACTTATGAGCTTTTCATGCAGTCGTCACATGTAGCAGCACACGGAGCCACCAGCCAGGCGGTACCGTGCACACGCCACATGTATGGACTTGCTGGTGCATACAGAGATGCGATGGGGGGTGGGGGTGGGGGGGGCAGCGTGGATGAATGAGCAACACGCTGCAGAAAAGAGCAAAAAGGCTCCGGGCCCGGACACGAACGGAGGACCGGGCGACGTCCCGCCGTCACATGTTGTTCGGAGCGTGCGCGGCGAGGGGCGGCGCAGACGAGCACCGTGACCTTCAGGGGAGCGCGCCGACATTGGGCCTCCTCTCATTTCCATGCGCCTGCTACAGCCAGAAGCAGCTTGAAGCGAGCAGCGACTGAGGACACCTCGACCCAGAAAGGGACGGCGCGATCCAGATAAAATCTCTGGCAGCGCTTCTCTTTCTGAAGAAGAAGAAGAAGAGCGGCTGCGCTCAGTGGTCCCAGGAGGTCCCGGCTCGGCTAACAATGAGCCTGTGATGTTCGGCGACCGCCTCGCTTTGAAGCCGCGGTGATATCTCGCACACAACATCTTGTCCCAAAAACAAACAGAGGCCGGCGGTGCGAGCGGACGCCGCCCGAACATCCTGCTCAGAGACGCCGCCCACGTCAGCTCGCCGCGGCGCCCCGAGCGTGAAACTCTGAGCGCGACGGTTCGGCGGTTCGGCTTCCTTCGAGTCCGCGATCTCATCAGATCAGACGGCCTCGTTGGTCACGTGATCGTGACTGCGTGGCGGCATCGTTTACACAGAGTAATCCTCTCACTCCTATACATTCACTCTCTCACGCCATGTATTTATTCTCCAGATGCAATCTGCTTTAAATCTGATGCTTACAGTATTAGAGACGTTGGTGAGGATTACTGCGGGAAACTTTCCCTTCAGCCCCTTCAGCGGGAACCGACGCACACGCAGCGCCTTCGGACCGTCGCGCTGAAGCCGTTCGAACCCGCAGGAGCTTCACCCTCAGGTGTGTCCTTGTTTCCAGCTGTCTTGGCAGCGAAACATCTCCGATGGATCGAACGTGACCCGGTTTCAGCGTTTCCTCGGATCCCTCCAGAGGATTTAACGGCAGCGCCGCTGATGAATGTTTACGTTGCCGCACCTCGCCATCTAGGCCAGGAGGTGCGCGTCAAAATAAATCCTCTCGGACGGCTGAAACAGGTGGCGGTTTCGGACGAATCAGGTCACGCCGCCGTCTCTCTCTCTCTTCCGACACGTGTCAGAAATCTGGGTGATTCTATAGCTTGTCGGTAGCCGGAGATGAGAGATGGATTACCAGCAGCGGGACGAGCGCCGCCATTGGCCGGCTGCTGCTGTTGTCATGGTTTTCAGCCCTACAGATGGCCGCGGTTACCGTGGTAATGGCCGCGGGCTCAGCATCACCGGCATCGCGGGGAAGGACCGCGTAACATCTCAACAATACAACTTCGCAGACATGACACAAAGACGGAGGAGGAGGAGGGGCGGCGGCGGCGGCGGCGGCGGCGGGGTGTCAAAATCAAACGGATCTGGAGCTCAGCGGCTCCCGTCCGCCCGCGTCTCCCCCTCCGGAGATCAGCGGGGTCAGCGCCGCGGCCATAAGCTCCTCTCCCACCCCAGAAGGGCGACCCATCTGTCAGCCGAGCCCGGGACGGCAGCACGCCGCCACGTCCGGCGGCGGAGCGGCTCCGCCAACACGCGTCAAGCGGCAGCAGATCCGTCCTACCTGGAAAACGAATCCTTTACTCAGGTCCACTGACAGCATCTTGCGCCTCCTGTCAGGCAGCGGCAGGACGCCCGCTGACTCCCCGAGCGCTGGCGGCGGCGGCGGCGGCGGCGGGATGGGAGGCTGAGGCTCAGGGCCCGAGCCCCGCGCGGAGTCTGACTGTGGTGGCGGGAGTCGGAGGAGAAAGATGGAGTCGGCGCGTCTGTCTGCGCCTCTCAGTCGAAGCGTCTCCTCCTCCTCCCGTCAGCCGCTCTGCCCATGCCGGAACACGGCAGCGACCTCGCTCCGACGCGACATGGGAACAAAAGCGAGAGGAAGGAGGTGGGGAGGTGGGGAGGTGGGGGGAGTCTCAGCTGGGCTCCGGCGCTGCCTCGCTCTCTCCGCCTGCGACGGCTCTCATCCAGGGTAGCGTCCAATGTTTCTGACAAGCGTCCATCCGCCAATCCCCCCAGAGAGATTAGTGCTGTGACATCACCGATGCTGCGCCGCCGCCGCCACCGCCGCCGCGCACAGTTCTGCTCAGCTCAGCCTCCCGGCGCTGTTACCTAAGAGGCGTCTCGGGTCGCCGCGAGTCAAACCGCGGCGACCGGTCCCAGCGAGGGTCACCTGATCGGGGGGCTTGACAGCCGCCGCCGCCGCGCAGCTGTGCGCAGCGCCAGCAACTCTGCAGAACCTACCTGAGGCGAAGGAGCCGCGCGCTGGCCGGAGTGCATCGTCAGCAGAAGCGATCAAGACGTGGCGTGCTGGGAACGCGTATTTCTGCCGCGCTGCATCACGCGACTGTCAGAGGAGGTTCCGACGCCGCCGTCGTGCCGGGGCAGAGTCGCTGAAAGTCCTCAGGTGAGGACGGCGCGGCGCGACGAGCAGCCAGCGCTCCCACTTCCTGTGAAGCTGCGTCTTCTTCTTCTTCTTCTCACCATCTGTCCTCCAGCGCCGGAGTCTCCTCCTCCCTCACCTTCCTCCGTGCCCTCCTCACCCCCCTCTCCTCTCACACCGCTATAATTATCCGTGGAAAGGAGCACAGCCGGTCTCAGCTCCTGACTGCGGCGGGGAGGGGGAGAGGGGTGAGGGGAGGGGAGGGGGGGGCGAGGGGCGGGGGGGCTTCCTGCCTCCCTCCGCCTGCCAGTTCTGCACAGTCGGACCGCCGAGTCGGACGGAGATTTCACGCCGATCCAGGAACGCGGCGCTCCAGAGAAGGAGCCTCCGAGCGGGCGTCCGCCGTCTGTTCTCGCCGATCTTCTCCAAGATCCACCGGCCTGGTGGGAGGAGTGGGGGAGGTGGAGGAGGGGGGGGTGGGGTGGTGCTCGGACCACCGACAGCCGCAGATCAGATCTCCGTCCGTAATCACGCTTCAAAGCGGGACGAATAATTGATGGGACGTGACAGGAGCGCTTGAGCGGCCGCGCGCTCGGTTTTCCAACTCTGCAGTCGTGTCGGATCAACGCTCCGCCGCTGACGAGCAGCGACGGGAATCGCCGGCGGCTGATGGCAGCGTTTGTCCCCAGGTCGCGGAAAGTGGAGGGCTCGCCGTTGGGCCGGCGGCGGCGGCCACTTTGTACTCGCTCTTGTCCTCAGCCTGGCTGGCCGCCCGCTGTTGCATAAGCAATATTTAGTCAGCGCTGTTGACACGCGAGCATCAACCCTCGGCGGTCTGCCTCCGTCCAGGCCCCTCAAACGCCCCTCCGTCCGTCCGTCAGCGGCCCGTTCGTGGCCGCCAGACGCACCGTGACACGTGTGCGCATTGTCCTCTAAAAATACTGGACATCTGCCGAGCGAGCCGGCTAATTACAGACAGAAACCAACTACAGCTGTGGGACATTACTGTAGATTAGACCACACAGAAAGGTGGATTAGCTGAGGAACGCGTCCCGGCTTCCTGTCTCACAAAACGACTCCCGCAACACGCTTTCGTCTCACATCAACTCTGCATCTCGAGCTTCAAGTCAACTCAGAGCGCTTCAGACACGACAGACGCAAACACGCGAACGAGACGAGCAAGCGAGCGAGCGAGGCCGGGCGCCGACAGACGATCGTATGGAGAGGGACGGGCAGGAACAACAGCTGAGAGCGAGAAGATACGCAGCAGAAACGCAGTATGAATGCAGTACGAATGTAGTACGAACGCAGTATAAACACTCTCATCAGATCATGAACATTTAGTCCATTGAACATTCTTATGAAATGAGCACTGCTTCATAATCGAATCACGTTGAGACTCATCACAACGTAACGGATCACATAATGTTGTCTCTTGCTATATAGACAATATATATTTATCCTTAATATCACTTAAACTTGATCACCTCTTGTAATAACTGCATTATATTGAACAGAACTACATGAGTTTGTTGTTTTTGTTCATCAAATTGAGTCTTGTCACAATTTATGTCAAAATCAACACATTCCAGATCTGAAATGTGTTTTAAATGAATGTTTTGGAGCTTTAATGGTGATACTTGATGTATTTTGGTAGTTTTTTGGGACACAAGGAACCCTTTTCTCTGCTCTTCATGTCTGACTTTACTGACTGGATTGATGCAGCGCTTCTTGAGGCCCCAGAAACAAGAGGAAGAGGGAGGAAGTGGACTCACCACGTCTTTGTTTTCTTGGGGACTTTGTTCCTGCAAGACAGAGAAGAGGGAGAAATCAGGCGCTGCGTCTCTGTCACATGTTGTCTCGCGGGCCGACACGCATTCACGCGCGCGCCTTCCTGCTGTAAATCTGACATGCTTCCCGCTGTGACCTTGGGAACCCGGTAACCTGCCGGTGGAGGAGCGCCCGGGATTCTCACGCCACCAACACCTCACATACTCGCGCACGCCGCCGCTGCAACCATGGCGACGCTCGCTGCTTGCTGCGTGGGCGGAGGGATGAGGTGGATGGAGAGAGGGAGGGAGGGAGGGGAGGGGAGGGGAGGTGAGTTACAGTGATGGAGGGAGAGAGGAGGGGGGGGGGGACTGCAGGGGCAACAGTGGAGGCGTCCCACTAATACATCCCCCCCCCCCCTCCTCCAAAACAAAACTCAGCCCTCACGCAACACGTCCACAAATAGCAGGCGGCATCGATCTGCCTCCGGGGGAATCCTTCAAACGTGGCACAGCGCTCGGCAAATATGTTGGCCGTCTCTCCGCCTCCTCCGGCGCTCGCCAGTGGCAGCGGTCTCACCTGAATGTAGATGAGGCCGAGCGCAGGAGCGGGCCCTGGGGAGGAGGCGGCCCCCCTGGGGAGGAGGAGAGGAGAGGCTAGGGGAGGGGAGGGGGGAGGGGGGTATCTGGCCCTGGTGACGGCCCACCTGTACCCTGCCAGCAGGAGAGTGTCTCAGGTGACATTGGGATGGAGCAGGAAAAGATGGATGCTGGTGGAGCTTATGAAACCGTCTGAGGGAGACAAATAGGTCATGGGGATGAGGATGCTCCTCCAGACACCGAGGTGGCTGCACCTCCGGGGCCGCCGCGGAGCAACAGCTTGACAGCAGCCCGCACACGCTGACTAAACTGGGTCGCTCAGTTCCGACGCACGCAGGGCCAGCGGCGCGTCATGAAGCCCGCGGAGCGCGGCTGAAGCCTGCGTGACAGACAATGGCATTACTGAGAAATCATCCGCGTTGTAGTGCGCAGCATCCAGGCCACACGCGCCGGCAAAGCCGCGTCCGGCATTGGCGCTAATTCTAAAGAGAAATAACCCGAAAAGCGAAGCGAGCGGCACCGCGGCGCGTCCATCCGGGCTTACCGTCGGTAAAAGCGGCTCCATTTGGGCTCCTTGGTCCGTGATGTCCATCTTTGCTTCTCCTTGGCTTCACTAATAGGCGAGTCGTGATGCGCTCCGCTGTCAAACGCGAGAGAGAATGATTCGGGCTGCCTCTCTCTTCCTCCTCTTCCTCTTCTCCTCCTCTCTCGTGTTGATCTGCTCCGTCGCTCCTTCCTCCGCTCTCCCCTCCTTCACGTTCACCGGTCGGCTTCTCACCAATGGAGGTAGCAACGCATTCCCGTCCTGTCCTACATAATTTACGCATGAAGGAGGGAGGCAGAGCTTCCCATTGAAACACCAGTTCACGGCGGCGAGGAGGCGCACGAGTCAGCCTGCGCGCACAGTTTATGCAGGAATTCAATAGTGGGGGGGCGGAAGGGAGGGGGGGGGCGTCCCTGCATGAATATATATCCCCATTCATACAGGCCTACATATGGGGACACTGGAGCTTCAGATTACACGGTGCGATCACGGCGACAGCGGCCAGATTCCGCTTTAAAAACCCAGATTACAGCCACAGCAGCGCCTCGCTGTGCGTGTCACACATGTGGAGCCGCTCCAAGCGCGGCCAGCGCGTCACACACACACACACACACACACACACACACACACACACACACACACACACACACACACACACACACACACAC
>JASSRZ010000056.1:1794133-1856215 GCA_032164315.1 Malacoctenus gilli
CGAGGGGGGTGGGCTGGGTGGGGGGCTGGGTGGGGTGGGCGGGGAGGGGAGGGGAGGGGAGGGGAGGGGGGGGGCGTCGCCATGCTGTACATGTGAACACGTCGCGGGAAGAAGAATCACTGTGTACAAAATGGGCGCGCGCATTTTGTAGATACCGATAAAGTTCCCGGGCGGAAGGTTCGACGTTGCTGGGACAGAAGATGCCTTCGCCTTCTCCACGTGCACACGCTGCGGTTCTTCTTCTTCTTCTTCTTCTCCTTCTTCTTCTTCTTCTTCTTCTCGGTTCGCTTCGACACTCATCAGTATTGTTTCTCCAGACGTGACTGAGCTCCCGCCTTTCATTTCAATCACCTGCTGAACAGTGGAACTAACCCGTACTAAGCTGGCGTAGAGGCACCACCCTTTCTTCGTAGTGGCGGCGTCTGCGGAGCGTACGTCCCCTCCGGCAGACGGCGGCAATCGCGCGCTGGCCAAACCGGACGAATCCTCGCCGCTGGACGCTTGTTTTTCGCACCGCCACGCTTTAGAAGTGCCATGTCCTCTTCGACGCGCTCGCCACACGTTTGTAGTATGATTTGCACCTTTTTATTTTTCTCTAATTTCCAGATCAGTCGTTTGTTTTTTTTTCCGTTCTTCTTTTCGTTGCACTTTGAAAGTGTCGAGTATTTAAGGAAAGACCTGAACAAAACCAACCAGAGTTGCTAATAGCCATGTTTTACTATATATGTTTACTTAAGAGTTCCAGAATTTACTACTGTGCTAATGCAGCAATAATGTTGAGGAGTTGCATCAAGTGGCACTTATCAACACAGGGATGGAGAGAAATGAAGAAATATCTGATATTTTTATAACTGCAGAGTTACGTATGGAAATGTGGAATGCTTTATGGATACGGGCAACAAATATCTATACCTTACAGAACAACATATGCTATGGAAATAACTACAAGATGTGTACATTTGGTCTCCTCTATCATAGCTGACAGTTTATAGTACTGTATATAATCTTTGCTTGTGTCATTCGAGAATTCCCGACTTAAATGTAAGCTCCTTGTAAGCTTTCAAAGTGACATGAGAAATAAAGATCTAATGCTAACTGACGCGCCGCCGCCGCCACCGGGCTCCGCGTTTCGTTCCCGCCCACCCGAACGTTTCCGCCGCGGGTCCAACTCACCGGAAGTCTTGTTCGCCCTGCCTGACTGTCCCTCGTCTGTCTTTGGCTCTCTGCGCTCGGCTTTGCCTGACAACAACAGTTCGGAGGAGGAACCTGCCTAGACTGCGGCGGCGGCGGCGAATGTCCTGCCCGCGTCCTCCGTCCTTCTGACTGGGTTTGTGGTCCTGAGAGGACAGAAAAAGGCAGAACTCACTCAGTTTGTTTCCCACGTTGTTGTTGTTTGTGCCCCTCGAGTGAATAAGTGAGAAAAGAGTGCAAACGAGACGATAAAAAGGTGAGGTGACACGGTGAGGTTTCGGTCAACTGACGTGTTGGAGCGGACGCACATGTCAAAACATTCATATACACAATATATTACAATACAAACAACTCTGCTCGGCAATAAATACAAATATCTGGATGTCAATTAATAAAACTACGATGGTGCAAAACAATCTACGAGCACAAACTACGATCCGATGAAGATCCGGCGCATCAAGAAACAAGGGAACCTCTGAAGAGAAGTCAGAGGGACGTTCGGACGCCGCGGCCCGTCGCTCCTCCCTCGCCGCCGGCTCTCTGGGCCCGTCCGTCCACTGAGCGCTACGTCTCCCGCCGGGCGGGGAAAAAACAGCACCGAGAAGCGCGTCCGCTTCACATCTTGGTGCTCCTGCCGCCGTCGTCTTCGTCCTCGCTGGCGTGGGAGCCCTTCCTCCCCCCGTGGTCGCCGACGGGCTTCTTGACCATCTCCAGGCTCTTCTTCCGCTTCTGCTCGTCGGGGTCGCCGTGCGCGAACTGCGCCTCGATCTTGGCGGGGTCGGTGTAGGTGTAGAAGTAGGACATGATGGCGAAGATGAAGCACACCAGCACCAGCAGCGAGGCGAACAGGATGTACTCCGCCCACTAGTGGAGAAGAGCGGAACGGTCACGCGGCGGCAGAAAGACCCTCAGAGCGCAGCCATGGAGGCGGGGTCTTTACCTGATCCTCCAGAGTTTTGGCTTCGGCCACAATCAACACGATGATGTTGCCGACGGCGACGGTCAACAACCAACCAGCTTGCAGCACCGACTTCATGTTGCTGGGTGCCTGCAGACACACACACGTGTTTGGAGGATTTCTCGTGAGCGAGCGGCGTCGGACGAGCGAGGACGGCGCCGCCTACCTGTGAGTAGGAGAACTCCAGGCCCGTGACGGAGAACACCACCTCCCCTGCGGTCATGAGGAAGTACTGCGGGATCTGCAGGGCCATGTGGACGGAGTTCGGACTGATGTCCATCACGGGACGGATGCTCTGAGCGCACTGAGGGAACAGAGACGCGGAAACGGTCAGCGAGGCGTTCCGGGATCATTCCGACCGTCTTCCTGCTCGCCATGGGCTCGTGGAGGTCTTTACATCTGCTCCGAAGGCGAAGGTCGACGGGATGACCATGGTGTACGAGCTGCCGAAGCCCAGCGACTGGGTGAGGACGCATTCGCTTCCGGCGGGATTCATGATGTGGAACTTCGCTCTGTGGTTCAATAAAGAGACAGTGAGAGGAAAGGACTCCCCCTGGTGGCAGCTCACGGCAGAGGGAAGGAGGGGCCCTTACTCTCCCTGCGGGACTTCCACGTAGGCGGACATGTTGTTGGAGACGATGTCCCCGAAGCTGCTGCCGCCCACGGTCACGTTCAGGACGGAGCCGAAACCGTTCAGGAATCTGCCGAGCGAAGCGGTGAAATGCTGTAAAAGGCTCCGTTTGACACGCCGAGGCGTTGGACGGGTCGGCGTCCGACGAACCTGATTGAATTGGCTCCTTTCTCCGGCTTTTTGGTGGTGTCTGAGAACTGCAACCAGAAAGAAAAAAAAACGTGTCACCAAGTCTCCTTTTCGTCAACATGTCGCGTGACGGTTTGACGGTGACGCCGCTCACCTTTTTCGTCCAGGGCAGCGCGCCGTTCTTGAAGATGACGATGGTGTTGCGCGATCCGTCTGGCAGGTCCTCCGTTTGAGTCACCCCCGGCGCCAGAGTCAGAGCGAACGGTTCAGTGAAGGTGAAATACTCTGGACTGGCCTGTCGGAGCAAAGTCCCCGTCACGACACTGGAACACCAGCTCAAAGTGTGTGTGTGTGTGTGTGTGTGTGTGTGTGTGTGTGTCTTGTGTCGCACCGAGAAAGGCGCGAGCGTTTGCTGGTATTCGCCCGCCTGGAGGGAGACGGTCTCGCCGCCGATCATGTTGATGAACTTGACTTGGCCTTCGGTGCCTTGCGGGAACGTCGGCAGGGTTTGCTGCAGGAGAGCGAAGCCTCGTCAGAGACGACGTCGGCGCGTGTTTGCCTTCGATTTACCGCGCGCTCACACTCACGTCGATCTGTAACTGGACGAGGCCGGCGCACACGAAGGCCAGAGCCGCGAGGAACATCCCCACCGTCATCCTCTTCAAAGAGCTGCAAGACATAGAGAAAAACAGGCGTTCAGACGGACGGTGGAACGAAAAGAAGTGGCTGATTCCAGGTCAGGAAACTCACGTGAAGTTTAACTTGCACTTGGCGATCAGCGGGTAGATCGCACTGTCCATGATGGGCACCAAGACCAGGATGAGGATGGGGTTGACGGTCTGGTGGTGGAGGAGGAGGAGGAGGAGGAGGAGAGAAGGAGGAGGAGAAGAAGAAGAAGAAGAAGAAGAAGAAGAAGAAGAAGAAGAAATGAGGAGAAGAAGAGAAGGAGGAGGAGGAGGGGAGGAGGAGAAGAAGAAGAAGAAGAAGAAGAAGAAGAAGAAGAAGAAGAAGAAGAAGAAGAAGAGGTGGTTACTCATGGAGGGTCACTGTCATGGTCACGGTGGGACGAGAGATCGGTGTGAGTGTCTCACCTGCATCTGATCGGGCTGGATGGTGAGGAGACCCTGTTGGGGAGAGAAAGGAGGGTTAATATCTGAACGGACCCCCGCTGTGGTCAGAGGTCGCTAAGGAAACGGACGCTTACAAAGTCTCCGTTCATGGTGGTGGCCTGGAGGGTCCATCTGGAGCCCTGTGGAGGAGACACGCCCACATTTACAGTCCACAGTTACAGCCAGCTTTAGAGCGAGTTCTGGGTTTGCGTCACACACACACACACACACACACCTGCTGGTCGAACAGCGCCCAGAACATGGGCAGCGGGATGTAGAGGAACAGCACCTTCAGCACCATCTTCACCTGAGCAATCAGGAGTTTCTACAAACAAACACCAGCAGCATCAGTGAGCGTCCTCGCCTCGCCCGCCCTGCGTCGTCCAGCCCGCCGGCGCCGCAGACTCACGTCGTACTTCTCCTCGGCCCAGTCCATCCAGTGCTCCCTTTTCGGGTAGGCGGAGCTCCGGTGCCTGTAGCGGTTCTTGATGGCGAACTGCGAGAAGCGACAGCGTGAACGCGGCGCCCACATCCAGGCGGAGGCACGTCGATGGGCGCGGCGTTGACTCGACTTACCCCAACGCACTTGCAGACTTTCACCAGGATGTTGCCCTGAGGCGCCGTCTTGTTGTACATCCCGCTTCCGACGATAAACACGACTGCAGACAGAGAGCAACGACTGTTTGGTGCACAATTTTCTTTCATTTTCGACACTTTCTTTGACTAAAAAAACACTCTTTATAGAGTGAAAGTTGCCAGCTGCTGTTTTATCTTTACGTAGGGCCATAAAAGAGAAACTTTGCAGTCGCAGGCGGCAGAATCGATAACCTCTAATGACCTCCAGGCTTGTTTGTGTGAGACTAAGGCAACGACGCTGCCCTCTAGTGGTGGAAGGGATGAATTAAAGTCCTTACTCAGAGCGACCACCATGAGCGCAGCAGGGACTCCGAAGGCCAGCGGGTAGCACTCCCTCTTTGAGTTAATGCCACACTCCTGAGCTGCAACACACACACACACACAGACACACACACGCCGTGAGTTTCAGCTGGATGTGCGACTCGGTGGGTGTTTGTGCAAACGGGAGCTGCTGCAGAGGCGCTACCTCTGAGGATGGGGGTGATGACGGTGGACAGCAGGCTGCCGGCGTTGATGGACAGGTAGAAGATGGAGAAGAAGGTGGCTCTCTGCTTCTCCTGCGGGACACACACCGAGTCACACCCTGACCTCACCTTACACAACAACACGGCGGCGGCGGTGGTGGCGTTTTTTTTAATTTCGCTCCACGTTCGGCGTGATCTTTGTCCCGGCCTTGAACGGCGTTATAAAATCGGAGCGGCAGGTGTGCGCGCAGAGATTAGTTAATGAGCAACCGGCGAGGATGTAACCGAGATAGAAGAAGTGCTGAGCAGATGTAAACGATAGCGGAGTGACGCGTCCGTTTCACTGTCGCGAACGGGAAGGTCACGGTGTGTGTGCACAGCGTGCACGCCTCAGTGGCTTGTTTCGGACTTCAGAGATCTGTGTGTGCACGTCACGAGGCTCTTACATGTGCAGTGTGTGTGTGTGTGTGTGTGTTTGAGTGACGTCCAACCTGATGATCCTCAAACTGGTCGCCACCAAAAGCGGCCACGCAGGGTTTGATGCCTCCCGTTCCCAAGGCGATGAGGATCAACCCCACCATGGACAGAGAGCTGAGGAGGACACACAGCGTCACAGCCTGGTTCAGACAACCTCTGTGTGTGTGTGTGTGTGAGTGTGTGTGTGTGTGTGTGTGTGTGTGTGTGTGTGTGTGTTCAACTCACACGTGGAAAGTCATGTTGTCGGGGGTGCCGTCATGGTCGGTGTCGGTGATGTCGTGGATGGCGCTCACGGCCAGGACGACCTGTCCCGCCGCGTAGACGATGGACAGGTAAACGATGGTCCTGTGAAGAGCGAAGACGAGCAAAATGAGAAAGATGAAAGAAAGAACGTCCTAAACTTAATTTATTGGCTTCATTTAGACTTTTTTAAGAGACTCACTTAAACTTGCCGAGCCACGAGTCGGCCACGATGGCTCCCAGGATGGGCGTCAGGTAGCACAGAGCCACGAAGGTGTGGTAGATGGTGGTGGCGAAGTCGTCGTCCCAGCCCAAGAAGTACTTGAAGTACAACACCAGCACGGCTGCAGGGAGCGAGGGAAGAAGAGGAGGTGAAGCGGAGGTGAAGCGGAGGTGAAGCGGAGCCCCCCAGGTGGACCTGCGACGCCTCGGTCTCTTCCTCCCGACTCACCTCGCATGCCATAGTAGGAGAACCGCTCGCAGAACTCGTTGACCACGATGAAGAAGATGCTGATGGGGAAACCACAGATGGTGGCCTGCGAGGAGAGAACGAAGCGTTTTAGGGCTGAAACATCGCCGACACGTTTCACGCTGCGGGAGAGAAGAACTCACCGATCTTTTCTTGGGCTTCTTCAGCTCTTCTTTGTCTGCAGAAACAAAAGCACATGAGGGGAAACGTTCGTTCTGGCGGCGCCGGGACGCGAGCGGACGGCTGGGCGCTCACCTGCCATGACTCCTCAGCTCCCAGAACGCACACGGTAGAATCCTTCTGCACAGCAACGGGCGGCGAGAGACGAGCGATCGCACTCTTGAAGCACAGCACCAAGACAGAGCCCGGGGGGGGCCCGCCGGCCCCTTTTGTAACCTCCCATCACGCCCTGCCGACGCCCACTGATGCTGGACTGTGGAACCAGCCGGTGCACCGTGACTCCAGCTCCACATCCCCCTCGCTCTTATCGCAAACGTGTGTGTGTGTGATTATTTTACGACCCACAAATATTGTGTGTCATCAGTGAGTCTCGGCTTCCAGATAAACACTATTAGTTTATGCAGCTGATCGTCCTTTTTTTGCGTCTCCTTCAAATAAATGTTTGTTTACTGTTATTAACTGAATGCGGGGTCAAATTAGACGAAGGGATGCGAGAGCAGCCGGTCCTCCCAGGACCTTTAAACCTGTTTTACAAGAGTGTGTGTGTGTGTGTGTACATGTGATTGTTAAAGAGTCCATGTGTGTTCAGGCCCGGTGAACGTTCTCGACATGTGATGGGAAGAAGCTGCAGCAGCAGCAGCAGCGGCAGCACATCCACCGCCAGCGAGCCTGCCGACGTCCTCCTGCCTTCATACTCACACAGCTGTAAACATCTGGAGCAGCTGGACTCAGCCTGACACTGACTCTACCGCCTCGCTCTGACCCTGCTGCTCCTTCCTGCCGAGCAGAGAAAGCAACCGACAAGTATCACAGATTTGGTTTATTTGTACGTCTGTAACATATTTACACGAGTAAAAACGTGTTGTTTTTCTTAATGGACCTCAGAGATAATAAAAGGCATCAACATGACAGAAAACAAAGGGGTAGATCACAAATTGCCACGCCCTTTTCTTGCATTGCACAGCCGTTTTGGAAGAGTCTTTGGCAGAGGGAGGCAGGGGGGACTCTGTGCAGTCGGTAGCCTAATAGAAAATATTGCACACACTTTATTTCATACAGAAAATAGGTTCAAACGTTGTGGTTCACTTGGCTTGAGGCAACTTTTAAACACGTCCATTGGCCTAAAATAGAAGGAGGAGCTCCTCTGACAGTCGAAAGTGGGCTAAAAAGACGCCGGAGTGCAGGAGAGGAGGGCGCGGCCGCCGTCACCGAGCGAGTAGAAAACGCAGGAGTAAAAATACCGTGACGGCGAGCCGTGGGTGCGATTCTGTCTCTTACGAGCGCCGCGCAGAGAAACCGAGAAGTGGCGCCGGTCCCGGTGAAGCGGGACGGGCGACCTCGGGGGGGTCCTGACGGGGGTCTCCATAGGAAACAAGGACGGAGCGGAGCGGAGCGGAGCCGGAGCCTCGTCAGAGGGCGGCGCCCGAGCTGGTGGGCGTGCCGCTGATGGCGTTGAAGATGCCCATGGAGTCGGACAGGGCGCCCCTTGAGCCGTCCTCCACCGGGTTGATCTGCGGGGTGACAAACAGTCTGCTGTGGTACATGCTGCATTCAGGGAGCGTAGGAAAACACCCTCACAGGCGACACTAACGAGCGGAGAAGCGTTACCATCCGATCTGCTCGCGCAGCACAAAGACAGCAGGAGATAAGAGACGGTTAGTAACGAGGAGGCGGTCGCAACGGGCAGATCTTCGCAGCACAGTGTTTCTAGAAGCATCCATGAGCGTGGCGGGAAGCTGCGGCTACCTGCTCGTGCATGATGCTGGACAGCTCCCTGGTCAGGTCCCTGTAGTTGGCCTTCATCTCGTCGTGATACTCCTGCTGGTCCTCCTTGATCAGCCGCTCGTTCACGCCCAGGCCGTGACCGCAGGCCTCCACGAACTGCCTGAGGAGGAAGGAGGCAACGGCAACCTTCAGGACGGGACGCCCACTTTCAGGGCAGCGAAATCCTCACATGAGGAAACCGAGTCTGTGCTCGTTCTGTCAGCGTTTCACACCTGAAGACCTCTTTCAGCTGTTTGACTTTGTTATCTGGGTACTTTTTGGCACTGCTGTCGTCCAGGAAGGCTCTGGCGTAGGCCAGAGGACCAGCGTTCACCTGGAAGTGAGAGACACGATCAGCAAGTTCCAGGAACCGAACCTGAGCGCGGCCGACGGTTCCCCGTCCGGTACCTGAACGCTGATGCTGCCCTGCAGCTTGAGCTGCAGCCGGATCATGTCGACCTCGGCGGCGGCGCAGAGGAGGCGCAGCTCGGCCACCTTGGCGCTCATCTCGTCGATGGCGACCTCGATGGGGCTCAGGTCGCTCTGGTGCTGGTACATGACGGCGATGCGCTTCTTCACGTAAGGGAAACAGTGAGTGGCTGCAGGAGGAAGAGGAGGAGGAAGAGGAGGAGGAGGAGGAGGTGTGAGCGTCAGCACAGACTCGCGTGTCCTCGGCTGGTTCCTCTAATCTTTCATTGTGGAGTGATCCGTCAGCAGGATTAATAGCGAGCTGCGATAACGGCTGAACCTTGGGATGGACGGCACAATCTTCACCCTTATCTGATTAACGCCGCTGATTAAACGCTCAACAATCGCCCGCGACAACCCGGAGGAGCCGATCCACTCCTTCCTGCGCGAAAACACGGGACCTACTGGTCAGGATGGTGCGGCGCTTGCACTGCTCCTCCACGCCGCCCTGCTTCTTGCCCGACACGGTGAAAGGCGTCTCGAAGACGAAGCGCCGGATGTTGTGGCACTTCTCGAAGTCGGTCTTGCGGTCCTCCAGCTCCTTGTCGTCCAGGTACGGCGTGACGTGCGTCACCTGGATGTAGGCGTACTTGGAGTCCAGGTCCTTGGGGTTCACCTGAGGGTGCAAAAAACTGCATCAAGTCATGTCACCAATCAGATTGCGGCCTCTTGGCGAAGGGGCTGCTCCACGTGCGCCCACCTTGCCGGAGTCCTGGATGATCTTGACGTTCTCCTGGCCGAATTTGTCGGAGTAGAGCTTGAGGAGCCTCTGGGAGATCTCGGAGAGCGGCGTGAACTTGGGCTCCTTGTAGATGTACTCCTTCCCATCCTCGTCCTCAAAGAAGCCCTGCGACACGGCGAGGAAGAAGGATGTGCTGCAGTTTATGCTTATTAAACGTTATTTACGCTCATAGACCAGGAATATGGACGCATGCGTGACGTTTATGAAGAAAAAACCCACAAAAACGCTTTTTCAGGGGTATTTTTACAGAGAAACCTCACACAGGGCAGCGTGCAGGGCAGGGGAGGTGCTGCTGGTGATTTTGCGACTCAAAAACAACAACTTAAACGAGTTGTTTTCATATCGTCAACACACACGAGGTCCAGAGCTCGTCACACTTACCGCAGCCTTGAAACGAGCAGCAGAAACGGAGACAAAAACCAAAACAACAACACGGTTTCAGATCCAAAGTTCGAGCGTGCGCCGGTGTGTTTGGGCGTTTTCCTCTTACGGCAGATAAGATGCTGCCGTGGTTATCAGGAGGCGTTCGCCGCTGCCTCACCTGTCCGAAGAAAGCCACCCTGAAGTAGGTTCCCAGCAGCCTCTTGCCCGTCTGCATCACCTCCATCACTTTGGTGTAGGCGCCGTGCAGCGTCTTGTACAGACGCGTCAGTTTCTGCCGCACACGGTGCAAAACGTCTCAGGAGTTTGAACGGCAGCTCGAGTTTTATTTACAACTGAATTTAGAGGTCACGTTATTGTTTCGACTGGTGATTAAATGTTAGAAAACAAGGTGTTTGTCGCTTACGGATGATAAAATGTGTGTCATTTCAGTTTGGCCTTTGTTACATTGAGGATAAAAGTACCTCGAAGTCTCGGCGCTGCTCGTAGATGGGGATGATGAGCCTGTAGACGTCGGCGATGAGCTCGTATCGCTCCGCCTTCCAGAGGCCGTCGCCACACTCCTCTAACAGCTCCATCAGCACCTCCTGAACACACACAGAGCGACACACTGCTGCTGGTTCTCGTTTAACTGTGAGCGGGATGTTCCCGCAGAGGAAATGGAGCCATCAGCGCCGCTCTGTTTACTGGGGCGCGTCCGGCTCATAAAGAGGAAGCGGCCGAGGCCGGCTGAAAGTGCTCTGCGGACGTGTTGACCGACTCATAAAAGGTGTCTGCGGTCGCCACTTTCAGTTTGACGGGGACGTCCGAGCTGCCGTGTCAACAGAGGATGAGCTCCTCGAGGCGTTCCGCTCCAAACGCACCTTCAGAAAGCTCCTGAACTGCTGAAGTCACTCTGTCAATAAGCATTAAGCTGCGATGCATTCGCTGCCCGCACACCTCGTTAAAGTGGACGTCCTGCATGCCCACGTCCTCCATCATGGCCGCCTCCTCGTCGATGTTGGGCGTGATGACGCGGAAGGCCGAGCAGCCCTGCCGGAACATGCCTGCGACGACAGAGATGTGAGACTAAACACTCTGAATTCATCCACGACCAATTAATAACATGTTGAGGCTGGATGTGAGCGAGGAAATCGTCGACTGAGGGAGTTTGAGTGACAGCAACGTGTTTTCCGGAGTTCACTTGGAAGCAATGTGACCCTGCAATCAGCTGTGGGAGATAACGGCCCCTCGTTACACAACAGAGCTCCTGCGGGGGACAAAGGACGGCACGGAGGGGCTTATCTCAGGCCTGCAGGTGTGGGAGTGTTTTTGAAGGAGGGTTGGGGGGGTGGGGGGGGGGGGGCCTTTGGACCGGCAGGTGGAGGAGCTGTGAGTGACGGCTGTGTGTCCCAGACGAAGGACACAGCGGTCGTAACGTCCCAAATTGATGCGATTTCTGTTTCCTGCTTAGGGAAAATGTTTGATTTGACAAATAAAGTTTTTTTGAATCTTTAATGGACTCTGGGGATCTTTGCACCGACACACGTGGCAGCTGATTTACTGCCTTATTGATCACCTGGAACTTTCCCCATCGTCTCGTTTTATTGCTTCTGAATTGGAGTTCAAACAGAAGCCAGAACACACGAGGGCGACACCTCGTTATCCTGGGCTCACCTTTCCTCCACAGGTATTCGGCCACCAGCGCGGCGACGTGCACGTAGCACATGGCGGCCTCGGACAGGTCGCCGTTCTTGTTGTGGATGCGCGCCATGCTGTCCAGCCAGGTCTTGCGCAGCTCGGGCGTGCTGGTGTAGGACTTGGCCAGGCTGTACTGCAGGTCCACCAGCATCTCGGGGTCGTTCTCGTGCTCCTTCATCTGCTCGGTCGCCATCAGCACCGTGCGGATGCGCTTGGTCAGGTCCTTCACGTCCGACGGGAACGCCGTGTGCTGCAGAGAGCCGCCGCAGCGCGTCAGGATGCCGTGTTTTGGGGTTTCAGACGCGTTTCTTCGCTCGACTCACCTTGATGGTCTTGTCGCTGTTGGCGCAGTTGTTGATGATGGAAAGCGAGTGCTGGAAACGGGTTCCCCCGATGCCGATGACGTCGGCAATTAGCTGACTGACGGCGATGACCACCTGAGTGACGGTAAAAACAAAGGCGTCAGCCTGACAGCGTGACGGTGGTCACGGGAGTCACCTGGGACGGAGACGTGCCTGCAGGTGCGTTCGCACGAAGGACCGCCGTCCCGTGTAGTCGAAGTTGCTCTTCATGAGGAAGTAGAGGAGGTGCGCCGCGTCGCCGCGGATGCAGCTCAGCTTGGAGTTGCAGCACTTGAGGATTTCGTAGCACAGAGAGGCACACATGTCGGCCCGGCCGTCGAAGAAGGTGCACGGGAACTGGAGGGCGGGAGGAGAGCCGTGAGACGACCGCAGGAGACGAGTGGGAGTGAAACTCTCAGAGGGAGAGGAGCACCTTGTAGATGAAGGTCCTGAGGGAGGCGAAGACCTGCTTGAGGGCGCTCTCGGACTGAGGGATCTGCAGGAAGCACAGGTGCACCTGGAAGACCTTCTTCATCAGCGGGTTGTGGCCCAGGTCTGAATTGAGCTGAGTCTGAGGGCAAAAAGGAGGAGATGAGATGAGGGGGGGGGGGGCGGCAGGATGGAGGTGGGTGTGAAGGGGCCTGTTGGTGCGCTCACCTTGAAGCCCATGATGAAGGTGCTGAGCGTGTCCAGCACGGTCAGACACACCTCAGTGGACACGTTGGCCTCCAGCAGACACTGGCTGCTCACGTCAGCCTCGGAGTGGGGGTACACTGCGCAGAAAACACCGACCTGTAGTTACTACACTCTACCACTAGAGGTCAGTAACCAGCCGGTCACAGACTGAGTAAATCCTGACTGATGGGTTCAGACGAGAAGGTTTCCTGCCGTTCTTACTGTTGTTGAAGGTGTGCGCGTTCTCCAGAGTGCCGAGCTGCTGCAGCCGGGCGTGCAGGATCCCCGCCCTGTTGCGAGACACGGGCAGAGTCAGAGACTTCCTGTCCGGCGTCACAGGCCCCGCCCCCTCCTGGCTCCTGTTGGAGAGAGAGCGAGAGAGAGCAGAAAGTCTTTTAAGTCGATTGTTTTGACAAGCTTCGGTCTGGCTGGTTTAACAGAAACAGAGCAGACAAACAGACGCGTCATGCATCGATTGAGGCAAACTCTGAGGTCTTACCCATGCAGGGGGGGCCGGGGACGCAATATTAACCACTAACAACTTTGCAGCAGTGTTACAGACGAGAGAAGAGACCAGGAGAGAAGGTTAGAAGAGTCAGAGCGGATTAAAGTCTGTATGTGTGCCAGAAAGCATCAGCTGAGTTAATACAGAATTAGCTTGAAGGCGTGCGACTGAGGTGCGACTGTACCTGGCGATGAATCTCTTGCCCATGTATCGGAACTGATGGAGGCAGACTCTGCAAAGAGACCACAGGAGTTTCTCTCTGCTGTGATGATCACCGAGACGTCGTTTGTGTCGCTACTCACTCGATCAGCGTGAAGAAGTCCATAACCTCGGACGGCGCCGCTTTGTTCCAGTAAGCGAACAGCGCCTCTGGAGGGAGAAGAAGGAAGTTACCGGCAGGAAGTCAGAGCGCGGGGTCGACGGAGACGGGCGGGTTTTGACGTCCTACCGTCCGACATGCTCTTGAGGATGTGCAGGAAGCACATGAGCAGGTTTCTGATCTCGTCCCGGTCCAGTTTGTCGCATCTCAGCACCGTGCTGCCCAGCGCCGACACGCACTGATTCTGACACACACACAGAGGAAAGAAACGACAGGATTTAGCGTTCAGGAAGGGAGAAAATCAAACTGACGCCACTCAAACTGCAGACGCTCAGACACAAATCGGTAGAACGAAGGAGGAGACAAAGATCGAAGCACCGTCACTCCCTGAGGGACACTCGGAAGAAAAGGACGGAGCCGCGGGGCTCGCAGAGGCCCAAACCAAACGCAGTACTTGTTCGGGTTTGTTTTCCTTGTCCGGCTCGCTGCGGCGGTCCCGCGGCAGCCCGCCCAGCGGCACCGTGAGCACCGAGAAGTCCACCGTCACCCGCTTGGCCACGCGGCTCGGCGGCGGCTCGGCGGGGGCGAGCGGCGGCACGTTGACTGAGTGCCTCCTGGTGAACCTCTCCTTTTGGTGGGAGGCCACAGAGCGGAGGGAGGGGCTCTGGCAGCCCTGAGGAGGCGAGCGGGGGTCCGTGTCCGAGATAGTGCAAAGTGGGAAGGCATCACGGCTTGTTACAGTGGTGTTACACTCTGAGCATCGTCACCACACAAGTTTACAGTTGATTCGAGGCTCAAAGGAGGGACTGAGTTGCCTCCTTTTGATCTAAAGCCTTTTAACGTCCATCACCTTTTCCAGCGAGTTGGTCTTGTCGCTGCTCTTGTCCAGCAGGCTGTTTCCCGAGTCGGTGGAGACCAGCGAGCCTCTGGAGTCGGCGTGATGGACAGCGCTGACGTTGGGAGTGGAGCTGTGAGGCGAAGCTGCAGACAAGGTCACTTTTACAGGAGGAGCGATGAAGGAAAGCCCCCCCCCCCGCACAACATCCACGCTCTAATTAGCCGACTGATTATCACAGAAGACACGGACGTCTCCTGTGAACTGAGGCAGTGATGAGGTTTCTCCCAATGGACACTGAATGAGTGGGTGAGAGGGGGGGAGAAGGGGGAGTCACCTGTTCCAGAAATGACGCCAAACACATCTTTATGCAGAGCGTTTTCGATGCAGCTCCCCGGTTTCTGAGGCATCACCGTGGAGGTGGGAGCCAGGGAGTCGTCCCTCACGTTCTGTCACAGGAACAAATGAAGAAGAGAGGGAGAGAGAGCGAGTGAGAGAGAGAGACAGAGAGAGAGAGAGAGAGAGAGAGAGAGAGCAAGAGAGAGAGATTGGTTGCTGCAGTTTCAAACTCTCCTCCTGGATCTTTAACTGCACGCCTGCATGTTGTTGCAGTTCCCTAACCCACCACTAGGCGCCAGGCTTACACTGTGGTTGCCGAGCGGAGCCGGGTCCTTGGTGTCCAGTCTGTAGACGTTGTCCTGCAGCAGGCCGAACACAGGGAGGTAGAGGGTGGCCAGGCGGGCTTGTTGGCTCTGGAGTGACGCACATAAACAGACAAAGGGGTAAATAAACAAACAAGCAAATCACAGAAAGAAAACAAATGAATAACGTCGCTCAGGAAGTCGGGGGTCTCACTTTGGCAGCGTAGCGGTCGTCAAACGTGTGCTTGATCATCAGGCCCTTCAGCACCTGGATGGCGATCAGACGGACCTCCCTGTACTCCTGCAGGGCCCCGCCCACCTCCCGCAGCAGCAGGCCCACCATGAAGTGGTTGCGACAGAAGTCGTCGGTCAGCGAGTAGTCCAGCTGCAGATCTGCGGCAGAGGGAGAGATTAGTTTCATGTCACGCGGCGTCACGGCGACGCGAGCTGCGCGAGATCTGCACCTTGAAACCTCTGGATTCGTCCTTTGCCGAAGGGCATGGGCAGATTGAGCGGCACGTAGTGCTCGTGGTGGCAAACCACGCGCAGGAACTCAAACTTGAACTCGTACAGAGTCTGCGAGGAAGACGACAGAGGCCTCGGTTAGCTTTGACCTTCGTTCACAGCTTGTGTGAAACACCTGAGAGGAGAAGACGCCACCTTCGGGTCGCCGGGGACGAAACAGTTCATGTAGTTGTTGATCTGCTTGAAGACGAAGCCTCTGTCCATGAAGGTGAAGCAGCGCTGAGGGCGGAAACAGGCGTTGAGTTTTGGGGCACAAGTCAGAGCGTGAGTGTGCGTCACAGGGGCGGCGCCGACCTTGATGAAGACCGCCAGGCTGTGGTTGGCGTTGCGAGCGGCGTCCAGGTTGTCCTTGTACTTCTGGGTGATGTGCGGCATCAGCATGTTGACCAGCGTCTCCACGGCGTGGTAGAAGGAGGCGCAGAAGCGCTGGTTCCTGGACAGCTGCACAGACACACCGAGGTGAGGTGAGGAGGGAACGCAGGTGGGAGGAGACGAGGCGTGAGAGGAGGTGGACCCACCTTCACCTTCCCGCTCTCCATCAGGTAGTGAGCCATCGACTTCACCAGCGCCTCGAAGAAATACCAGGAGTGCTGCGACACACACAGACGAGCAGGCAGCTGTGAGACGCCGCCGCTCTTTTCTGGGGGAAAACACCTCCCGGATTTACCTTCAGCAGCTTGTTGCTGGTCAGGAAGTCGGTGGACGGCTTCAAGATGGCCGTCATGGCTTTGGCCAGCTCCTCGTGGACGGTTTTCACGCCGGCGGCGGAGTACGTCTCCGGCTTCAGCACGAACTGAAGAGAACGCGAGGAGTCGGTTAGCAGTCAGAGTAAGGAGAACGCCGGAAAAGGGGGAGGAGCTTCGGCGTCACCTTGACGTAGGATCTGAGGTAATGCTCCAGGCCCTCTTCGTGGCACTGCGCCACCACGTGCACCATCACCCTGAAGAGGAGGAGAGAGCCTCAGGTGAGACGGCGGCGGGACGTTCTCGCCCCGTCCGCTGCTCGGCGCCGGGCTCACCTGGTCACGTTGACGGCCACGTCCTCGTGCGTCGCTCTGGTGAGCACGCAGAACAGCTGGTTGAGGATGGTGGGCAGGAAGTTGACCATCACGTGGCCCTCCATCGCGTGGAGGCTCTGGTGGGAGGAGCGCAGCACTGAGTCAGTGAGTGGGTGGTGTCTGGCGGGGCGTGGCGAGGAGGGCGTGGCCAGCGTTGCGTACCTTCAGGTATTTCACCAGCTCGCCCTCTGAGGCTTGTTCGGACAGCTCCATGCTCTGACAGTGGTGGAAGAAGTTGTGCAAGTGCTGATCCTGGAGCAGACGGGAGGAAACGCAACACGTGTCGGCGTTAGTGTCCGAATCCGGCACGCGGGGACGTCACGTGACCTTCGAGCGGCGTCTACCTGAGTGTAGACGGTGGAGACGAGGTGGGTGGAGACTTTGAAGAGCGGCTTCCCTCCATCCACCCATTTGATCTCCGAGCCGGAGTGCTGCGGAGTGAAACAGTCGCCGTTAAGGCCAAATTACTCTGGACGCCCGCTCTTTCAGAGGCATCGTGCGCCGCGCCGTACCTTGTTGACGCCGTCCTGAGCGCCGAGGTAGCCGGCGGGGAGGTTGGCGGCCACCGGCAGCTGCTGCTCGTTCATGATGACTCTGCCATCTCGGAGCAGAGGCAGCCACGCCGAGCCCACTGAGGGAGCAGACGGGTAACGTGAAAACAGCACGGCGCTTCAGATTTGACATTCAGACGGAGGAAGCGTCGCTGCACCTGGAGTCTCCACCAGGTCTTTCTTCTTGCTGTTGCTGTCGCAGCTCACGTGGTAGAAGGTGAAAAGAAGGTGATGCTTCTCGTGCAGCTGAGTCGGCAGCTCCAGCTTGATCTGCGGCGAGGAAACAACACGGCGCGCCCGTTAAGCAGAGAACGAAGGGCGAACGATGAAACCTGTTCCGACGACGACGGAGGAGGAAGCGAAGTACCTCGTCGTAAAACTCTGGGTTCTGCTGGTGGTGCAGCACGGCAGCGTAGGCCTGCTTGGTGGACAGAGGTCCTCCTGGACGTCCGTAGAGACACTAGCAGCAGAGCAGAACCCACAATCAGCCCGCTGGGCTTACGAAACGCCAGCAACCGTCGCGTGAAAACGCACCTTCAGCGGCTGAGCTTCGTCCTCGTCCGAGTCCTTAAACTCGATGCAAACGGCGATGTTCCTCGCCTGAGCAGAAGGAGACACCAGAGGCGCAGGCAGGTTGTAACGGGGAAAATAGAACCCATTTAAAATCCCTGTTGGCTGTGGCAATTTTCTGGCAGACACTCTCTCATCTCTCTATTTCAGACGCTTCGGTGAAATCGAGGAAAACGTTGCAGGCGCAGAACGGAGGGAGCGGATTTCAATTAAAACAGGGAGGAGAGAGGCGAGAAAACAACGAGCGCATCGGAGCTAAAAAGTCACGGTGACGCGAAAGATTCTGCCAAACAAAAGCCTCGCAGTGCTGAACTTGTATTCCCGTCGATGCAATTAATTTTAAAGTCTGCAGGCGTTAAACGCTAATTAATAAGGTCAATCGTCTACCTTGGCGAAGGACTTTTGTCCGTCATACTTGAGGTGTTTGGGGTACACGTAGAGGTGGTTCTTGTAGATGGTGAACGGCTGGGAGCACTTGGCGATGCACGGCACGAACTCCTCCACCTCCAGCAGGGCGCCGCCCGGCCCGTTGCCCTCGAAGCCCCTCACGGGGATGTAGGAGGAAGTGACGCAGTCTGGCAAGCAGGAAGTGGGACTCAACGTCAGAGTGGTGGTGGTGGTGGTGGGGGGGGGGGGGTCACAGCGGGGGCGTTGTGTTTAAAAATAGAGCGTTTTGTAAATATTTACTGGTGACGTCCGGCGCCACGCTGTCAATGGTGACGTCCAAGTTCCCGAGGAGCACGGGGAGCTTGGCCATTTTCTCGGGTCTGCGGGAGAAGCGAAGACAGACGCGTCATCGGGTGAAATATCAAAGGAAGTGAGAGCGAGAGGGACGGGGGGAGGGAGGGGGGACGGGGGGCCTACTTTCTGAAGTCAGTGAGCAGTTTGAACATGTCCTCGTCTGACAGCTTGCTGCTGTCCTGCCGGTAAAGCGCCGAGAAACGGGCGCTTTTGTCCAAGGTTCCAGACGCGTCTTTAAACACAGGCCTGCACACACACACACACACACACACACACACACACACACACAGGAAACAGAAGGAAACGGAGAGAATTCACCCAGCCGTCGGTTCGTGCGCGACCAAAACTCGGCATGTGGGACACCAGAGAATATGTGGCTTTTATTCGGAGGCTGACTGAGGAGATCGACTGTGTTGTGGGGAGTGTGAGGTGAATACAAATGCTCGAAATGCAGCAGAAGTTGAGCTCTGGGAGTCGGCGTGACGGTGATTGGATACCTCGCAGCCCAGGCGAACGGCATCCTGTACTGCCCCAGGCGGCTGCAGGCGGTCTTGGCGTTCTTCAGCACCTTCTGAGCCATCTGCGGGAGAGAACGGCTGGTTTGACCTCATCACCAGAGCGAGCGGACGCGCGGTTCGGGCTCCGTACCTTGGTGGAGTCCGAGCTCTTCATGTAGGGCTCGGTGCAGTGCGTGATCCCGCCCTGCAGCACCTTCTCGATCCGGGCCACCAGGAAGATCTCCGGGTGAGGGCACGTGACGGAGAAGACCCCGTGTCGGGGGTACTGGAGGGCCCCTTCCGGGAGCCTGCCGCCCAGCCTGTGGCCCCCCAGCGGACTGCCGCCGCCGCCGCCGCCGCCGTTGATCTGCACGTCGGTTTTACCGCCGTAGCTGGCCGTCATCTGTCGGACCAGAGGGTGGTTGAGGTCCACGTGGAAGTCGGCGGAGATCTTCCTGCTGTTCATGACGTCGAAGAGCGACAGCACGACGTAGAAAGGCTCCACCTTCAGACAGAGAGGAGACGGAGGAGGAGGAGGTGAGAGTGCTTCCTGGTGCACTCCTCCTTTTCCATTCATCGTCCCGTTCACTCTTTCCAGAGCGCTAATAGCCGTGGTTTTCCAGCTGAGAGTCCTTCTGGCAGGAAACCAGCTTCAGACGGGTGCCGATGTGTGGTGGGAGGTCACCATGGTTACCATGGCAGCGGCCCTCCGGCCCGCCAGTTCTGACACGGCGGCGTCGGCTAAGTGGGCCGTCTGAACTGTCTGTGATCTTCTTAAGTGATTTGAATCTGGTTTGCCAAAGGAGAAAAACAAAGCCGTCGGGGTCCTACGTTGGTGGTGGGCCCCTCCTCGTTCTCGGCCACGCAGCCCTGCAGGTTGAAGGACAGGTCGTTGCAGCTGACCAGGACCCGCTTCCCGAACTTCTCCTCGAACTGCCGCACGTCCGGCTCGATGCCGGAGAAGTCCAGTTTCTGCGGAGACGAGGGAGTTCGGTGAGCCGGCTCCGCACGCACAAACAGACCGGCGCTCGCCGCTCGCTGACGCCTCGCTCACCTGCGTGTCGGGGTCCAGAGTGAACAGCTTGAGTCGGGCTTCGCTCCTCATTTTGGACTCGATGTCTCGCGCGGTCTGGCGGAGATAAAAGCAGTAAAAGTGAGACTGCGGCTGGCTCCTGGTGAGACGGGTTGAACGTTGCTTCCGAACGGGAAACAGAGATGAATATTAACGCTTCCTAAACGTGTCTGTCCACTGAAACAACCTCTCTTTTGAGAAACTCGACAAGACTTTTATAAGCAGCTTTACTGACTCATGTTGAAATTTCTAATGGCTTAGATTTAGGGTGTGAATCTGAAAAAGGTTCAGGGGCCATACTGCTTAAATTTAATCAGATTGAGGCCAGATTAGAAGAACAACTGCAATTTAAAGCATCGGGAGCTTCTCAGGCTTCGTTTTCTTGCCAAAAATGATGAAAACATTGAGAAAATATTCATTTTAAATACACTTAGGATGAGAAAAATGACGGGTTTCCTCTGTGCGAGTTGCTACCCTGCGATACAAGCCGACACGTGACTCTGCAGTGTTTTAGCCCCGTCTGGCCTCTACATTTGCAAACACAGCGTCCCAGATGTTTTGCTCGGTGAGCAGCGGGAGGGAGAAGCGTCCTGCAGGAAACACAGCTGCTCAGAGATCCTGCACTTCTAATCAGCGAACTCAAGGGACGTCAAAAGCACCACCGCAGGATGAGCGACGGCGCAGGGGGAACAATTTGTGCTAAGTGGACAAACAGAGCGGGCAAACGTCGACTTCGGGTGAAAGCGGCTACCTGAAAGGTGTCTTGAAAACCTCCGGAGGAAAGGTCTGTTTTTCCGTGCTCCTCGTCTGTCGGAGGATCAACAGGAGAGCTTCGTTAGCCGAGGGAGGGAAAATATCGATAATGATGTTGTTCATCAAGAATGCATGAGGAAACATCCTGCAGAGAGACGATCCCACCAGGGAGCGGGAAACTCCGGCAGCCCGCAGGTGCTGCGAGTCGGGGAAGTTACACAAACAGGCGAGCGTGTAAACACGGCGATCAACCCACCGTCGTGCAGATCGCCGTTCCTCTTCTCCTGCATGGCCTGCTCGAAGCTGCTGTGCAGGATCTTGTTGAGGGTGCCGATCCACTCGTCCATCTCCGCCTCGCCGTCCGCCGCCAGCAGGAACGTGCTCTTGTCCTGCATCTTCAGCTCGAAGGCGAAGCGACGCACTTTGCTGTTCTGGGGGAGCGAGAGAGCCAGCGCGAAGCGTCAGACGCCGGCTGGACGCCGAGATGCCGAGGCGCCGTCGGGCGGACGCGTTACCTGAACGACCCCCATGCAGGAGTCCAGGAAGATGGTTCCTTTGGGTTCCTTGGAGGTGTTCTCGTCTTTGTAGAAGTTGAGGTTGTAGGATCCGTCGCCCAGCTGGGCCAGGTGGAAGTACCTCCTCTTGAAGGACTGCAGGACCGAGGAGGAGACAAAACTGTAGCAGGAGCTCCGTCGTGAACGTCGCTACTCGATCCGTCCATACCCACCCGCATGGTCACGCTGATGGCGCTGTTCATGTTGCCCTTGTAGAGCCAGCCATGTTTGGACACGCCCCCCTTCTGAGAGCCCAGGGACGCCGTGTCCTGGAATAAAACACACACATCTTTATGCACAGGAGGGGAGGAGAAGAATGCTCTGCGTTAAGGTCAGCGTGCAGCTCTGTAATCTCAGGGGGAGGTTTTTTTGGACATGATGGGATGTCCATTAGAGGTGCACGACCTTCGTTTGGACCGCTGCCTGAGGCGAGGTGATTATCGGGAGGGGATGCGCTCTTAAAACTCCACTAATGTCACGAAGACGCCGGCTATTCTTGGAAGCAGCGAGAACGGTCGAGAACAGAGCCGGGGGCTCGTAAAACACCGGCGAAACGAAATAAATGTCGGGCGTTAAATGAAAAGCTGGAGTCTGCGCGTCTTGTAATTGAGTTATTTGAAGGGAGGAGGAGGAGGAGGAGGAGGAGGAGGAGGAGGAGGAGGAGTCACGATTAACTCTTCGAGTCCTCACAGTAGTATGACGGGAAACAAAGATCTCACCTCGTCTTTGTCCACGTCTTCGTCCACCTCGAAGACGTGCGGCGCCAGTTTCTCCGGTCGCACCACCTTACTGGAAGCGCAGGAGGACAAAAAGTCGTCAGGATTGCGATTTCCCACTTCACGCTCACAGCCGTGCTCCCAGTTTTAGCTTCTGCAGCTGCTTCTCCGAGAGCAGCTCCGTCCCCAGACGGCCCGTTTGCCCTTTGACCTCTGGGAGACCCGGCCCGCTCGGGGCCTCGCGGAAACAGTCTCAAGGCCGAGAGCGAAGCCACGTTTACTCGACAGCATCTGCCGAGCTCGTTCCTGTCCTCAAGGAAAGTGTCTCGTCCAAGGACACGCGAGGCATTGTGAGATCTTCCCGTTAGTTTAACGAGGGGAGCCGACGGCGGTCCCAGAATAGTCACGCTTATCCTGCGTAGGAAAACATGGGAAGTCTCCCATTGTTTGCCCGGAGGATCGTTGAGCCTGCGAGACAGACTTCTGTGTTTCGAGGGTTCTGGCTAAATGCTTCCCTGTAAACAGACACAAGTGTCACTGCGCTCAGACAGATTTATCGCAGCACACTCCGGGAGAAAACAGCGTTCGACTTTACTTTCAGACTTCGTGTCTTTTCAGGAGGTTTTTCGGAGAGACGAGTCAGTTTCAGTCACAATAAACGCGTAATAACAGATGTAACGGGACACCAGACGACATCTGAATCGCATTCACTCACTTTGGGAGCTGGCGGAAGTCTCCAGAATACTCCTCATACTTGTAGTTGACCACGTGCCAGTCGGACTTGTAGGTTTTGATGCACTGCGGAGAGAGAGCGAAGGTGAAGGGAGAGGATTTACGTTCCAGAAACGTGGAAACGACTTGATATCGTATCGAATGTCTGCAATCGAATGAAGCTGGAAGGAGTCCGGCTCTTTCCTGTCCAAGCTCATAAAATATAAATGTTCGATAAACATCTGATGCAGCGAAGCAAACAGCCGCCGTCGCTTCAGAGTCGCAGGCGCCGAGCGTCCAGCTGCTTCACATGAACTCATGAAGTCACTCCTGGCTGCGTCCACAGGGGAGCGATCACCTATCAGGCTGCATCGGGGGGCCGCGCCCCAGACGACCCCCGGCCCGCAGCGCCTCTGAAACAACATGACGTGAACCGCCGCTGAACTGACGACTCCATCTGTGAGGGAACGTTCGAGGGCGGAGGACGCAAATGGAAGTTCATCTGGAGGCGAACGGCAACACCGCGGACGTATCGCTTTCCACTTGTTTTAAAAGCGCGCGAGCTAACGTTTGGCTCCTTTTTCGGCTTTCTCTGAAATCTAATCAGCCCCGCTTTGCCCAAACGCCATCAACGAATCCCGGGCCATCCTTGGCCGGAGCTGCGGCGTCCGAAGGCAAAGCACCTGCCTCCGGGTGAGAGGAGAAAACAACATGGCGGCGGTCCAAGCCAAAGGACGGAGGCGGGCTCTGGGCCGGAGGAGGACGAGAACAAAAGCAGGCTGGCGTCCAGGTGCGTGTTGGTTTTACCTCTTGGACAAACAGCGAGTGAGCCTCTTTCTCGGCGGTCTCTGGCACGGTGGAGAAGAGGGTCCGGCCTTGGCGCCGCAGGGTGGAGATCTGAGGGCGAGACACAGAAAACAGGCTCGGAAAACAGACTGGCACCGCTCGGCCGCCCCGCTGAGATGCTCAAACAGGCGTTGTTTGATTTCCTCGTGATTAGATGAGCCCTCACTGATCTCCACAGGGGGGTGACTCTCTGTAGTCGCCTTCAAAGGAGGGTCAGAGGTCAAGGTAAGCAACATACCAGCCTCCCTGAAGATGGAGAGGATCTGCTGGAAGACACACGAGGGACGGTAGGAGCTGTGTCGCCAAAGATTAGTCTCCTGACAGCCCTCAACGTCAAGTAAACGCTTCGTCTCTGTCCCTTTAAGAGGCAGATGCACGGGCATCATGGTCCAATCAGGGGAGACGAATGAATGAATGACTAAAGGAGGAAAAGATCACCGCAGCACAAACGCAGAGTCACATCCTGCTTTCTGTGTATAATTTGGTCTTTTTCACTGCAGATGTTTGATTCTCGACAAGCCGCCGCGTTCAGCCTCAGATCCGCCCGTCCCGAATGTATGGACGCGTTAACGAGTCGGGAGGAGACAATAAAAGATCCAGAAAGCAAAGATGAAGCGGCGCCACCGAGACCTGGACCCGCAGCCCTCCCTCGCTCCCCTGCCAGCCTTATTAGCCGGATCCAGCCGGAGCGAGCGGAGCAAGGATCCGCGGCGGAGGAGCGAAAGGCGCCGCGGGGCATAAACACTGCTGGGCTGGCAGGTCTTCTCATCTATTGGACGCCGCTGCCGCTATTGCGACCACTTAGCGCTCTGCTTTTCTCCTCAGCCCACAAAGGCGAGTCGGAAACGGCGGTTCAATGACCTACTTTGGCTCTTCAGTCTCCTCTTCATCACGGTCTGCACTTTTGCCCCGATTGACCAACTTACAGCAGGCGTCCAAGAGAAATCAACAACCGCAGCTGCACTCGGCTCTGCCCACAGGTCACAGAAAGTTCCTAGAACCGTCGTTGGCGTCCGTCTGCGCGGTGGAAAACAGTCGTTACTGAGGCTGACGAGTCAGAAAGCAGAAGCTGAGCGGCTTCTTTTTCTTTTATCGCTGCACTGGCACAACGAACTATCGTACCTCGATTAAAGCGGGATTGAAGCTCGGTGACGCCGCCACTCTCGCTTTACCCACAACGCATCAGCGTCCATCAGCTGTCAAGCAGGCCTGCTGGCTGCCAATTAACGGCATTCCTCCTGCAGCCATCACACCGCGGCTTTGATGGCTCCCACTGGGTCAGGGCAGCTCGTTCCCACCGGCTGCACCGCCGAGGGGGAACGCGGGGCGACGCCGGGCGGCGTTAAAACTCCCAGCGCGGAGATACCGGAGGAGTTTGGGAAAGAGGGTCTTTAGAAGGGCTTTGAAGGATCAGAGAGGCTGCGGAGGGGCCGCTGGGGTCAACACTTGTCCCCGCAGAAACACAATTCGGAGCATTCAAAAAACGCCATGTGACGGAGCGGCGCTTCACCTCCCTCCACCTCCGTGTGCGGGTGTGTATCCGTGCACACGTTACGCCCATATGTCTGGCCTCGTCCCCCCTCCTCTTCCTCCCTGAGCCCAGTGATGTGAAACATATGGCGGCTTAGACAGACGGACACGAACTGGGCCGGCCCAGACGCACACACACACACACAAACACACGCTCGGCCTCGTAATGAAACCCACCCATCATCGGGTGATTGTGAAAGAGTCCGGAAGCAGATTGCAGGCTGAAGTTTTCCCACTTCGTGCTGTTGTTGCTGTGCAATAACTGCGTGTCTGCAAGTCAGTTTATGTTGGATGTAAACACACACTCACACACACACACACACACACACACACACACAGATCCAGGCTTCTTGAGGAACCCAGGCACGCCTCCCTCCCTGTTTGTGCTCCGACCCTGCTGAGCTCCTTCTCAGCGCCGCAGTGATGTAATGTTGACACAGGCTTCAGGCGGCGTTGAACGCCATCCCAGCATGCGAACGTTGAGTGAACAGCGGCTGATTACGCGACACGGGGTCACCAGGTGAGATGAGGAAGAAGGACCAGGTGAACTGAAGCCCTCCGTCTGCGTCCTCACCTGGAAGTCGTCCGGGGGGAACTGCAGCATGTCTCGCAGCACATCGCTGACGATCTGCGTCTTCCTCTGGACCAGCACGCTCTCGTAGTCCAGCGGCTCGATGATCTTCGGCTTCACCTGGAAGAGGAACAACATCGGTTTGTGACGCCGCACGTGGCTGTGAGATAAGTTACAGAGGGAAACGCGCCCCAACAACAAGCCGCCATTGTGCCGGCGGGCAGACGAGGCAGCGAGCGCGCACATGAGCGTGGGGTAAGTCAGGAGGACCGGGATGAATGAGTGAACCAGAGCCCGTGTGTGCCATTGTACCAGTCACAGCGTCATGCGCTCACAGACGAGCGTTCGCTGCAGCTTTCCCGCTCCCGTAGGAACCCGAACGTCCTGGAGCAGCTCCGACAGTCAGCGAGGTCGCGGGACGCTCGCTCCCGAGACTAAACTCCCCGGACACGGCAGACATCAGCTGTGGCATTCCAGCCGGAGGAGCCGTGGGATTCCTGCCGCACGTCCCGCTTTAGAGAGGCCTGGCGGAGACTTCAGAAAACGCCGCGTCACACGTGACACACGTGTGACTGTGTCCGCCCGCTAACATTTTGAGGAAATAAACACGGCTTTCATCCGATCCCCGCTGAACTTTTGACCCGCTGAGAAGCTGCTCGCGTGTTGGGAACAGCCGACATCTTCAGGGCGGCTTTATAACTCTTCCGTGAAATGTCCACTTCGAATAAGTGCTGCGAGAAAAGTCGTGTCCACCAAAATACAGAGTTATAACAACAAAACTACAAATTATTACAATTAGAAGCAAAAGAAGTGAAAAGAAGGCTTGTTTAAGATGCCGTTTCCAGATTTGACTCTTATCTGACAACTTGGGAACCTAATTTGTCCTCTAAATGAGTCCGTTTACAGCGCTTTCCCGCAGTTTTAGTTCTTTATCTTCACATCGAGCTCCCTGACTTTGAGGTACAGGAAGAGTTAATGAACAAAAGGAGCCCCAAGTGCTCCATTTCCTAAAAAAAGATCAACATTCAACCCCCTGGAGAGGTGTACCCTCGAGCTGCGAGTTCCCATTTCCGTCCAACCTCTTTAAAAAAAAGAGAGAGAGAGACTTCAAAGACGCAGTTGAAAGAAAATCGGGGAGATAAAACGCTTGTTTAAACAATCGGATCACGTCGCTTTCATTCAGCGAGCGGCTGCCAGATTCGCCAGACTCACCGCGGCCACCTGTGACCCCGCCTCCACCTCCGCCTCGATCTCAGCCAGGCTCTTGTACTGCTGCGGGGACTCGATCACCATCTCCCGCTTGGGGGCTTTGCCGGCGCGGCCCTGCATGGCGCTCGCTGCTACAGCCAGGTGGGACGCGGCATGACACGGAGGCGCTGGCGCTCCGTGGACGTCGTGAGATTCCCTCTGCGCTGGATCACGGCGGCCCAGCCTCCCCCTCTCACTCTCTCTCTCTCTCCCTCCTGCTCTGTCTCTCATCAGAGGGGCAGGGCCCCTCCCACCCTCACAGCTGTGCAGCTGTGCGAGCGTTGGGATGTACAGTGTGTGATTTGTGTGAGTGGGAGGGGAGAGAGGAACTCAACCACTCCCCCGGTAAAAAGTTGGAGGAGGCCCAGCGGTCGTGTCGTCATGCAGCGGCCCCACCTGCTTATTGTACGCATGGCAGCCGAGAGCAGCGAGCAGAAGAGCGCGGCGCAAGAAAAAGGCACCTGAAGGCTCCAACATGTCCGAGTAAAACTTGGCCTGGAAGCCAGAGCAGAGCCAGAAAGAATTCTCATCGACTCGAGTGTAAAACTGATGAATGAAGTCGGGGAAGAAAGCACAAACGGCAACCATTCAACAACAAACGCCAGGAAGCAAAAGCCCTCCAAACAACTTCAACTTCATCTTTTTCTGCAGTGAATCCAACACTTTTCTTCTTTACAGTGCAGCAATAACTGCTGATCAGTGGTTTCCATCAGTTTTGATAGTCACACGGACACCAAATTGGCTCCAACTAGCGTTGGAGGGCCTAAAAATAAGTGCGAGCGGCCCCAGTCGGAGTATTTGAACTAGATCTGTGTTGATAAAGCGGCGCTCCCCGCTGCTGCCCTGCTCCGCTTTGAACCGCGGCGACGCTACATCCTCCGCAGCAGGCTCTGTGAAAACACACTTCCCCTTTATCCGGCGCTCTGAAGCAGCGCTCCCTCTCCCGCTGCTTCAGGATCGCAGCGAGTCGTCCGTCCCGTCAGCGCGCCCTCCGAGGACAATCGGCCGCCTTTAATCCCGCAGCAACGGCGGCGCCGCGGCTCAGCTGTTTCCCATCTGAGCGAGTGTTTCGCAGAGATGACATTTCAAGTTTTCAGGAAGAATTACTGAGGAGAAATTTATGCAAATCCCTTTTATTTCGGGGGGGATTTCTCCTCTCCTCTGCGCTCCTCTCGCTCACAGCGATGTTTACAAGCCACGCAATCTTTGGAACTCAACAAGCGTGATTATGAACTCGTCCAATTATCTCCTCGGGCTGAGATCCGGCAGCTTGCTGTTGCTGCAGGGGGGGGGGAGGGTTCGCGGCGGGCTGGATGGCGCCGACACGCCGCCGCTGGCTTCAAAGGCCGTCATCTCTTGGCTGCAGCCGTCGACGCTGACAATACCGCCACAAAAGCATCGTCCAGGTGTGCGCGTGACTCCCGTACACTGTACAGTTGTTTCTACTCCCCTGGCTTCAAAGGGACTTGCTGAGATATTCCCACTCTTTAAAAAACAGAGAAACGATGAACACGGAGGGATTTGCATATTTTGACTGGCCTCCTATCAGTAATTGGACTGAGAGGAGCCTTAAAAGAAACCTCGGAGGAGGTCATAAAAAGACGCCATTGCTTTACTTCGCATTCATCCGCCATCATTCAGCCTCTCGCTCTTCACTTCTTCTATAAAAGCCTTATTACAGAAGCACAGTGGCTGACTG
This sequence comes from Malacoctenus gilli, assembly GCA_032164315.1. NCBI lineage: Eukaryota > Metazoa > Chordata > Actinopteri > Blenniiformes > Labrisomidae > Malacoctenus > Malacoctenus gilli. The sequence continues at coordinate 1,822,610 of JASSRZ010000056.1, forward strand.
TGATGCTGCAGGTGATGGTAAACTCTCATTCCCAGCATTCATCAGTTAAAGAGCCGAGAGGGGTCAGGAAACAAAGATACTTGATGTTGGCTGATAAGCAGCGTCCCTGCCGAGGCCTCAGTGACGGCGTCGCCAGCTCAGCGTGATAATCAGCCTCTTGTCAGGGCCCTCGGCGGCGCTGAGGTCATCCCGCTCGCGTTCACCCACATCTCGGCCAGCGCTGCCTCTCACGCCACCGTCGCGCTTCCCCCGGCTGACGCGGCGAGGAAGCGGCACCGTGAATGGGAGTCGGTTTCCAGGGGCCCGTCTGCACGAGCGGCTCGGGGCGAGTCGGAGGACGGAGCCCGTTTGTTTTCGCCACAGCTTGGACCAATTAGGACATGCGAGGCCTCCACGCCCTTCCCAGGAGGAAGGCGCATACGCGTACAACCAGCGTCGCACAAGTCTGGGGAGAGTTGCCTAAGGGCCGGCTGACGTAATACTAACCAACGCTACGGGCGCCCCGGAGCGCCAGAGTGCGAGGGTGTTGCCTCCAAATGAGGGGAGCTCCCTCTTCAGACTGAGCACAAGGTAGCCCCCCCCCCAAACACATCTGCCTCACAGCTGCAAGCCATTAACAGCTCAACAAGCCGAATATCCCAGAGAAGCCCAACATGTCTCTATCGCTACAGGTGCAGCACATGTGGGACACGGAGGGGGGGGGGGGACACCCCCGCAGGTGCGCTACGCTAAAACCGAGCTTCGCTTCGGTCCGCCAGAACCGCGCACACGCGTGGTCGATTCGCGAGGAGCGTGACCACAAATGATACAGTCGTAAAACAAGGGCGCGAATCGCGGCGCTGTTAAACAAAGTTTGGCTCGACAAAACTCAGCGTTTGACAGCTGCACCTGCCTCTGCAGTGATCACTTTACATGAAGAAGTGGAAATATAGACATTAAATTAGAGCTGCGAACACTTTTTCATCCATTTTTACACACTTAGAATGAACAACTCATTCAGAAACTTCATTTAAACATTTAAAACTGAAGTTTTTTCCTGTTTTTCGTCCAAAAATGCGAAAAGCAACGACAGGTTTCAGGATTTAAAGACTCTACTGTTCTCTGATCCACTGTTATTATTTACATTCTACTGTATAAGTATGCGCTGTGCTATAAATAAGCAGATAATGATGGCAGCTATTCCTGGAGCTCTGATGGTTTTATGGGAATGGATGCAAGAAGCCACTCACGTCCTGGCGGTGGCTGTAGGGGAAACATGGCATTCATAAGTGATAATGGTTGAGTCCTTGACTTCCCAGACCACCAAGGCTTTTTTAACCCCCCCCCCCTCCCCCCCTCCATTGATCGCGCATTAAATCTCCTTGAGCTGAAGGCAGCGCAGCCTGTGTGCTAATGGAGCTAACGTGAGGGAAGTCGCTTAATGCAGCAGAGCATAAATCTCGCCCGCAGACGACAACCGGGCCGGGAAAACAACTTTCCTGGCGGCGCGCAGCAGGCGCAGCCCGCTGCCGCTGTTTTCCTGAACTTTCTGATGTTCTGCACTGATAATTGAGCGATTGGGAGAAATATACTGCAAAACGCTGTTGCTCAGGGGAGTCTATTAGCGAGGTTATGACACCAAACTCAGTTTCAACCAGAAACTCCCCCTCCGAATGTAAATTATTCAGTTTTTCTCCTAATTAGGAAAATGTCTACACGGAAAGGAGAAATATTCCAACTCTGGCGAGAAGGAGAAGCTTTATTCAGTGGTTTTAACACTGATAATTTGTTAATTTCAAGAAGCTGCTCCAGAAAAACAAGCAACACTGAACCCACTCTGAGCCGAGGCTTCATTTGACTGGAAAACAAAGGAACTGCAGCCAGAAGTTAAACTGAGAGGTGTTGTTTTACCAGAGCTGTGGTGGGCATCCAAAGCTGCGAGCCCCTCAGACTCAGCGTCTCCTCGTCCTCCTCCAGGACCCCCAGCTCCACCGCCCCCTTCACGTAGCCACAGTTCCTCTCCAGGATGAGCCGCAGACTTTCCAGCAGGACCACGCTGGTGGTGCATCCCATGATGACAGCCAGGTGGGGGGGGGGGGAGAGAATCCAGACAGGTGCAGCGAGACACCAACTTGTCAAAGTTGAAGCAGAGACCCCGAGGAGGCGTTCAGGTGTCAGACGGAGCCCCGATCGTTCCGCTGGAATCGCAGACGCGACCCACCGCCGCGCATCTCGCCCAGCCGTGTCCTGCGGTGCGAGGCGGCGATGGAGGGATGAGCGGACGAGTGCGGGCGGGCAGACAGAGCAGAGCGCTGAGCCGGAGCAGGGCGTCGACTCTCAGCCTCCTTCCTTCCTCCCTCTGCTGAAGGATGAGGATGCTCGGGTGCACTCGGCTTCCTCCCCCCTCTCTCTCTCCCTCCCCCCTCTCGCTCTCTCTCTGAGCATCCCTCACTCACGCCTGTCACTTTCACTTCTCCTCTCGCTCCCTCCTTCTTCTCGCTCCCTCCCCCTCGCTTACACAGCTTAGTCATCTCTCTGACTCGGCATGCTTTGTCAACGGCAGCAGCGCGCGCACACACACACACACACACTCACACACACACACCCACACGCCCACACAGCTGCTGCGGAGGACACTCTTCTCCCTCCACTCTCTCGCTGAGCTCATTCAGACACATAAAGATGAATGATCCCTCTTCGTTTGACCCTGCGTTGCCAGGCCAGAATGCGTCATCGGACGAGCAGCACAAACCTGGCAACCAGCTCCTAATTAATTACCTCATACTGGTCCCAGAGGCGGCAAGAAGAGGAATACTGCCGTGTTTACATGCAGAGTATTTTTCTAGCATCCTTTGTGGTGGCTGGTGTAAATATTTCATCAGCCGCTGACACACTCACCTACTTTTAAGTGGATGATGCAGCAAAATGGGCAACAAGGGGGGAGAATTATCATTAAAAAGGAGGTTGGGGTTTGGTTTATGCTGCTTGAGGAGATGAATGAAGCCGCGGTGGGACTAAAAAAGAAGCGGAAGTCTATTTCGTGACTCTTAAAACATCGATAGCGAAGCGCAAAACCGCTCCAAAACACATCAAACGCATCACGTCACGTTGTGATCAAGGGGAAAGTGGTGCAATTAGCTAATGAAGTCCGACTGCCTCCCATAATTCAGCCAACGACCTTCACACACAGACAGAAAACCCCTCCCTCAATCAGACAGAAACGCTCCCCTCACGTCTTTGTCTTCACATGTTTGAATTCTTCCTACATGATGGTTTCTTTCCAGCAACATCAACGCTGCCAGCAGCAGAAGCCACGCGTCTCTGCTGCCCCCCGCAGGCAGATCCTGGCACTGCAACAACACGGATGACTCACTGGGAGGGAAAAAAGGCGAGTTGGGCTTCTTCCCTCATCTTTTCTCAACGCAATCACAGCAGGCGGGCTGCCGCAAAGACGCAGCGACCCGGAGGTGTTTCGCGCCAGCAGCTTCACCCAAAACACGCCGTCCCGTGACTCCGAGAGCAGGCGGAGTGCAGCGCTGCAGCCAAGTGACACTGCCTCAGCTCAGACTTTTTGGGCCAAAACTGGGGTTGTTCTTATGACTCATGTTTTATTGATTTTGTCTCGGGATGGGACAAAACAATAGAAGCTGAAAAACAAAGAGAAGAAGCACAAAAAAGGGGCAAATTGTAGCAGCCAGATCATCTGACTAACGTAGGATAGAAACGTCTCGTACTTCATCCTCCGAGTTCTACTACTTCAGCGATTATGTAAATGCAGGCACAGCGTCAACACTGAGAGTGAAACCACATTTTCCAGTTCACCAACCAGCCAGATTCAGCTTTTAAGAAAGAGGATCACACGAGAAGAGGCAAATCATCATCTTGCATTCAAATTTATCACAAATGAAGTTGTGAGTCGTCTCTGCGTCTCGCACGTTTTCGCCCGCGGTCCGCGATCAGGGAGACGAACAGAGGCGGTCTCTAACGAACGCCGGCTGAATCTGGGTTGCGCTGGAGCGATTTGGCGTATTGAGCGCCTCATTAAACGCCTGCAGGTAAACTGGCCGGCTGGGAGAGTCACAGAGACACTCAGACAGCGGTTTGGCCCCAAACCCCCCAGTAATGTGAAAAAAACACTGCCGCTGCCGCCACCGCTGCTAAGCGCTCTAATTCCACCTATTCCTGCTTAACCTCCTCATGGAAGGAATGTTTCCCGCATTAAACGGCTATTTTTACACGCGCTCCGCAGCGCCGCGTGTGCAATTGTGTCAAGTGGGTCAGAGGAAATTTTTTTTTATGGTCACTGCCCATTTTCTGCTCGCACATGGGGCCGACCGGGCTGCCGCTGATTGAAATAGCAACTGTTTGGTTAATCTTCTGAAAAGACGGCGAAAAAAGCCCAAAGGTGAAAGGTCAAGTGGAGCAGTTAAAAGGACATCGGGGGCTCGGGAGCAGCTGACGATGTCGTCAGGACCAGATGAAGTCATTTGGTTGGAGTTTCAAAGGAAACGACTCCTGGATGTTGGACGCAGATGTGGAGAATGATGGGAAGTGGAGGTCGTCGTGCAGCCACACTTCTACGATCGGAACACGCAGGTGTGGCACACGAGTTAAACGGCCAGCGTTGACTTAAAAACGTCTGGTGGCGAGATCGGGGAGGAAGGGGGTGGATGTGGAAATCCCCCGACTTTCCCCAACTCTGTGCGTCTCCACATGTGAAGAGCGGCGTCACAGCTCGGCTTTCCAGCGCTTGTCGAAACTGAACCAGGATCAGAACAACATTATTCTTCCACAAAACCACAGCATCAAAGCGGATGAGCCGTGTGGGAATGTCAGACAACGAGGAGCACATGTGTCCGAAGGCTTCTCAGACTTAATCTACTGACACAATAATAAGAAAGTTCTGTTGGTTTTGCGTGACTGTATCAGGACGGATCTTTCTTTCCCTTAAACCTGAAGCAGATTCCTCCAATAAACAGCAGAAAAAAACGTCCACGCAGCGTGTTGCAATAAGCTGGAACTCTGGCTTGAACCCACAGCGCTGCTTGTGGAGCCCAAACCAAAACAACGTGCTGCAATCACGCTCTAATAAAACAGGCTCTTACAAATGTCAGCCCGCAGGCTGCGCAGAAACACAAGCAGCCCGGTGCGAACATGTCAGGACCGCTTTGGTGAGGCAGGAATTTTGCGTGGCGCTGCCGTGCTGACTCAGTTTTCACTGCGTCTGGAATGGTGTGACCCTCTGGAGGAAGAGCCCGGCACCGCCGACCGCCGGTATTTACGTGGTAGCGACGCGGAGCGCCGAAGCAGCCTAAATAAAGACGGAAAAAGGAAACGGCGGCGGCGGGCGTGGAAAAACTCCGTCCTGGCTGCTGTATCATGACACAGATATAGGTCAGCAGTGCTACAGCATCTGCAAAGCTGCAGATTATCTCAGGCAGGTTTTTGATGCTCTAATCAGACCAAATCCTCTGGAGCGGCGTCGCCTCTCAAGTGGAGGTCCGAGGACTGACGTGCCAGCGGGAGGGGAGGGGTGGAGGTCCTCGTGGCGAGAGCGTGAGAGGCGCGTTTCACACCGGTTATTAACCGGAGGAGCGCTTTGTGTTTACGGAGGTGTAACCGGGAGAGAGAGCCCGCCGCCATCCTCCCCGGACCTCCTCTCGCATTATCCATAATTGATGGTGGCCTGGAGGAGCTCGCTGTGACACCGAGTTACAGGAGAGAAAAGAGGGCGGGTCTATAAATAGCCAGGACACCTACCACACTCCCATCCATTATTAAAGACGACCCAGAGATCCGATCCGGCGTGCATTATGCCGCTCCGCACACCGACAGGCCGCCGCTGACTCCACGAGCCGCTCTGACATCACCAGAAACTACAAAACCTCCCCGACGCTCGCAGGATTCACTCGAAGCTGAAGTCAACGAGCAGCTTCTTGGATGCCCTTCAGACACTTTTATATATATATACACGTATATATTTGCTTTTCTCATACCGGCGTGTCGGCTCCATGTCAGACTGGCCAGAGAAACAGCTGCACAGGGTCCAAAATAGAAGAAGAAGGAGCGAGCGAGCGAGCCAAGCTTGTAATTACTTGTTGCAGCAGGAAATCCAAGCCAACGTAACCTTGAAGATAACAAAGTCAGAGAGAGACGAGTGGGCTGCCGGGACATCAGAGGTCCTGTGACGCCGACGTGAAGTCACTTCAGACTGGGTTCTGGAGACAGTTGCATTGTGGGAAGCTTCTCGTAAGAATCTGGTTGCTTCCTGCAACATTTATGAGGTTATAAAACTCAAGATTTCAATGAGGAAAAAAGCAGGACGAGAGATTTTTGACGTATCAGGACTGAAGACATATTTCAGGATATTCTGACATTCGCTGCTTTGATTGGGACGTTTCCTCGCAAGACGTCCAGATTTCGTGTTCTTGCATCACTGAGCCGCTGAAGCGTCCTTTCATTTACTTCAATTGTGGCGTTTTAACCTTTCTTTGATATCTAACTTGTCGAGGGGCGCCGGCGGAGAGCCGGGGCTACCTCAGTGTGAGCAGACTCTCAAGCTGCCAAACTGCCCAGGAGTTACAGATAGAGTTAGAGCTGGTCAACGAAGCTGACTGAAGAAAGTTAGACACTGATTTACAGAATGATGAGAGGAGTCCAGAAACGCTCAGGTGCAAAGCGTTCGCCTGCGCCGCGAGAAACGAGCCGAACCTCAGCTGTCAGCTCTCATCACAGATGAGGCTAAACTGCTGCTCCTTTTCCACGACTTTCTAATCAGATCACGCGAGCCTGCCGAGACGCACGCGCGCTAATCGACAGGAAAAGGGACGAGGGAAGAGCGAGCACACAATGAGCGAGCGGGGTGATCTCCAAACAACTCAGAGCAACAACACCACACCCCAATACCGAGACAGCTCCGTCATTATCGCCCCGGCGCGGGGAGAAAAAAGCCCCTCTCAGGTTGCAGAGTGCATCTTTGGAGGGGTCAGATGACAGCCAAGGAGAGTGCACGCGTGCACGCATGGCTCTGCGTGTGTGTGCGTGGTCTCACGTCTCTGTGGAGATGCTGGTGTGTGTTTCAGTTACCTGGCAACGTCTTTGAGAAAGTTGTAACAAGAGTATAAACATAAGGAATATGCACCAACATGACTGCACAGAGAGACATGTATGGAGAGTTAGGAGTGGTGGAACATGCACGGACAGGAATTAGATGAGAATAAAAAGGATGGTCATGAATTTATCCCAAAACAGGCAAGAAAGGATAAAATATGAACATCTGTTGGTGTGTTTGCAAGCCTAAAAAGTGATACAATATCATTTTTGTGTAATACAAGAGTAAGTACTACTGTGTGGGTCAGAAAAGAGGAGCAGGGACCCCCCCCCTCCCTCCCTCACCATCAGCACGGAGGTCCTGACAGCCTCGGAGACGCTCTGCCGGAGCTCGGCGGCGGTGCCCGGCTTGTTGAGCCCACGGGTGAACTTCCTGGCTTCAGCCGGAGCAGGGGCCGCCATGGTGCCTTCCAGCTGTCAGCAGACGGCTCCGGAGCTCACGAGTGTCCCGCGGCCGCCCCGACCCGCCGCCGCGTACGTCTATCCACGCCGCGCTCCAGGCTGTCCGACGTGCGTAAAACCGCAGCGCTGGCGCGCTCGTCTCCTCCTTTCTCCTCTATCTCGCCATGACGCGCCCGGTCAACTTTCCCTCGGTCATAACAGACGCTGAAGTCCGGCGGCACCGTGAGAGGACTTTCCTGGGACGCGGGACATCCACAGTCTGCTGCGCTCCGTCCCATCAGCGGAGCTCCGTTGCGCACACTGGCACGCCCCCCTCCTCCCTCGCGCTGCGTCGTGTCGCCCACTAGGACAGCAGCCATTTATCCATCACATCAGGAGCCTGGCAGGATGGCAGCGCGCGGTCTTAAGTGGCCGTCAGATAATCAGCTGGGACGCTTTAGTGCGACACAAAACGCTCGGATGTCGCCTTAAACGTTTCTGAAAAGGATTGCATTGAAATTATAGAAGGAAATCCAAAGTTTAGGTCGATTTAATATTATAATTTATATTCCAATAAACGTAGAAGTGATATAAAAGTGTTGGAGTGCGGCCAAATACTGTTTTTATGTTATATAAGTGCAGTGCGCACATTGCTGTGCCACGGGTGAACACTGCCCCCTGGCGGACTGCTTTTACTCCCTAATACACTGTTATTAGCGTCGCTTCAAACTACGTGCGAAGTATTTTGACCGCACAGAGGCAGTAAAGTTACACTAATAATTACAGACGCTCGTTTCTTGTCATAACTGCAAAAAACACTTCACATAAATAAATAGTAAATAGTCTGTGGTAAAAGGAGCGAGAAAGAGGCGTTTCCGAGAGTTTATTACCTACATTTTTGGCGCTTTATTACAGTTTAATTCGTTTTATTGTCTGTCATCGAAGCAAAAAAGTACATTCTGTCCAAAACCTTACAAAATAGCTCCAGTAATCGTTAATTTTATACTCGAATTTGTACAAAGAATCGTTTCTGTTTCGCTTTTCAGTTTTTTTTTCTGTTTTTTACGTTGACTAAAAATGATTTAATTGTAGTTTTATTTCTTTTTGGGGTCTAAAAGTAATTTTGTTTTGTAAAATATGAGTAAAATACAAGACAACGTGGTTCAAAGAAGTACAACAAAAAGATTTTACGGGTAATATTATGAGTGTATGGGTTGCTATAGATCATATCTGCGTTATTAACGATCTTTTAAGCGCTATTTCCTTCAGTTGCTGCAGTCAGGTTGTTGTGATCCCTGCAGCGTCTCCTGACTGGGGGGGTGCGGCTGGAGCAGAGTTCCCGTTACCGCGGAGCTCCGCTGAATTTACCGGAATAAACACCGGGGGGATTGTAGCACCGGGGGCCCGTCTGCAGCGTGCGCTCCCTCCCAGGCTGCCATATCCCCAGTCTGCGGCACGGCGGCGCTGCGCCGCCCTCCCACCGGCTGGGCAGGACTGTCCTCCTCCTCCTCCTCCTCCTCCACCCCCCCACCGCCAGCCCACAGCAACCTGATACCGGAGACGAGCGGTCCAGACGAGCCTGCGAACGAGGCGTTCCCAGCCGCCCCGATCCCCCCGACCGATACGCATCTCCTCCCCTCCGCCGTCTGTCAGCGCCGCAGGAATGATCTCCACGTACCGCACACCGGGGCCGCTCCGAGGAGGCGCCGACGGCTCCTGAGTCATTTCTCCGCCCGAAGATCGTGAAATGAGACGGGACGCGGAGAACTAACTGGCTAGCTGCGAGGCTAGCGACGGTTAGCATCGCACCCTCCCCGAGCTAAGCGGACTCTGGGGTTGAATTCCGGGCTAAAGTGCGGGAAGAGGGGTGACTTTTACCAGGCGGGCCGCCGGGGCTGGTGGCTGCGTGGATGGGCGAGGCGTGAGCCGCGTTTCGGGGCGATCCGGAGCCTCTTCACCCAAGTTTGGCAGTCCCAGACAGTCGGGCAGCTAGCATGCGCGCTAGCAGGTCTGGACGTTGTTCCCAGGCTGGCTGCAGAGCGCAGACCCGCCGAGCGACTTGGTAGCCCGGGCAGCGCGGAGCGACTCAACTTTGCCGCACGGCCGATGTTGTTTTGCGCGTCGCGGCGGCCGACGCCTACCGGGGAGCGCCTGTTTTCCGCATCTTTTCTCGATGCGTGAGAGCGCGGTTCAAGTTGAGAGATTACAAACTAAGGCGGACAGATAAATAAATAAATAAGGAGGGAAGTGGGAGCCTGCGAAGGAGGAGAGGAGCGCCGCACAGCGAGGAAGGAGCCGCGGAGCAACGCCGATGCCCGGTGTCACCATGGCGGCGGGCCGGATCACCGTGAAATCCCTCGCTAAATTTGGCTTCTGCCTGGCGATTCTGCTGACCTCCGTGGCCGGTGAGTGGCTTATCGGCGCATCGATTCCTGGAGCGGGACGAGAACGAGCGTCTCATGAATGTTTGATGCCTTTTCTGCTGCTTTCTGCCGTATTTCTGCCCAGCTGTTGTTGCCGTAAATAATGCAGCCTGTCCATATTGCATTGTTTGGGTTTGGTGTGGATGTTGTTGTGCAGGAAAACATCATGTTCCTAAGCCATCCCGTGCCCCCTGTGTTTTTTGTGCGTCTGCCTCCCTAATCTGTGTTTCCATCTTGTTGTCTGCATGCCTCCTTTTCTGGACTCATCAGAGCCGCTCTTGACAGAGTGCTTGAGTAAACGTTGCTCTTGCAAAGTGCACCCCTGGCTCCCTTTTAATCATTCTGTGTACAAAGGCCTGGAAGAACACGGCCAAACATACCGCAGTCCTCGTCTGCCAAGTTGTGCCCCCTGTTCAAGACTTTGGGCTGGAGCCAGGCTTCTGTGAGACCTTCAGCGTGATAAGATAGGAGCAGGGCCGCACAGAGATGGAGGCAGTAGCAGGAGGAGGAGGAGGAGGAGGGGGAGGCAGGTGGAATGTGTGGGAAGACAGGGGAAGGTATTTTACAAGATGGGTAATTTAGGTCCTGGAAGTTCAGCAGAGAATAGGTGGTCCCGTCTACGGCGCGAGTGTGTGTGTGTGTGTGTGTGTGTGTGTGTATATGAGGGGCTTTATATCATTTCTGTGTGTGTGTGAGACTGCCGAGGCTCCTCTGTCCATTCATACGCGGGGTGTTATCAGAAACCCTGCAATAATAGCTGCAGCAGAGCCTCGTGAATGCACACTGAGACTCTCAGTGCTGCCGCTGCTCGCTGGCTTTCACCCCGCTTGCATATAAATCTCTCCGAAAAGTGAGAGAGCCGAGCTTATTCAGTGGTAGTAAACACTGAAGGCTTCGCTTTGGATTTATTAATAGAAGTTAGCGTTATTTATGTGTAATTACAAGACAATGTGAGCTATAATTGTGTTTTAGATGACGGCAAAGCGGTCGTTGCACGACTACGTGCTGTAGACACAGCAAAGAGACGAGGAGCTCGGTGTCAAATTACAACGCAGGCTGAGATCAACTAGAAAAGACGAGGCTGGTGCCAAACTACAAGTAATAAGCTGGAGTGAGTTCGAGGAAAGTGTCAGTGTCACTCTGACTCACTCTCTGATGACAGCAGCTTGATGTTCAGACACTGACAGGCGAGTGACGTCCTCTGGCGAGAACTCTGCTGAGCTGTTGCTCGAGCGACGTCACAGGAGGCAGAAAGACGGCCTGAAACTGAGAGGATTTGGCTAAAAAAAAAAAATTGAAGTAAGCAAATCTAGCGGGAGGGGGGGGGAAGGAGGAAGCTGACGTGAGGTGATTCAGCGCAGCAAAAACGGGAGTTGTAGGGATGAGCTGTCGGGCTGTGACGTGAGCAGACTGACAGCGTGTGGTGGTGGGGGGGGGGGGTATGTGTGGAAAAAGTGGAGCAAACTTACTGTCAGCAAAACGCAAAATGTGATGATTCAGCTGAACATCATCACAAAAGATTTTTGCCAGAGGAGGTCTACCTTTGAAGCCCCCCGAAGGAGCCCCTGAACGTCTGAAAAATGATATATTCACTGGATAATCAGCGCCAGGACGATTAATTGGTACTTGTGTGCGTCGTGTAAACAGCCGATAAATCCAAATGGTTGTTCTGTGTGAAATTAATTAGGGCAGCAGTCAGACTCCGTTGGTGTAATGACTGTAAAGAGACGGGGGACAGGCCGCTCACTCCGCGCTGCCGCTGTGTCATGAATGCAAAGCAGGGACCGAGCCTGCGTCTGCCTCTCGCTCGCACTTTGAATTGACGGCGGCGAGAGGAAGCGGGGGACTCTTCGCTCCGACGCAGCGCCAACTACCCGTCGTTTGCGTCTCGTTGTCCCTCCCGCCTGGCCCGTTTCCTCCAGTCGTTTCCCTCCACCTGCCACGTGTTTAACCTGTCTGCAGCTGCGCTCAGGTTGCGCTGCCGCCACCACCGCCGCCGCCGCCGCCGCCTCTCCCCGGTGACTAATCAGCATGTGGGCGTGCGCCTGCTGCTCTCAAATCTGGAGCCGAGGCTCGTCCAATGGCGGCGCGGCGCCTGCAGACGCTACCTGCGGCGTGACCACAGGTGTTCCTGAATGCAGCCGTGAGCTCGGGGCTTTTCCTCGCCCGCCGCTCTCTCCAGCCTGCGACCAATCCGTCCTCCAAACATATGCCACCGCCCACATCCTGGCCAAGTTTCAAATGGGTTTCAAATGAAATGATCCGCTTCTGTTGAACTACTGAAAGTACATAATTTGAGCGCTCGGCTGCTTAAAATTCGGGGCTCGTAGCGTCCGGCGTCCAGGTAAGACAGAGGTTTGGGTTTTGGAGGGGATTAGAGACACCGTATTGTGCCTGGCAGAAAGGGCGCCGTTCATTTTCCCCGCCTGTCCAAACGCCGCCACTGTGTTCAGGGCGCCGCATTCTGTGGCTCTGACAGAGCGACTGTTCATCTTAAAGCCCGGCTCGCTCCCCTCCAGCCTCCCCCGGGCCGCCGCAGAAGGGGGGGGGGGGCGGGGTTTGACCTCTCTGGGCTGTCAGCTCGGCTCCAGATTGAGCGGCGGCGCGGGCGCTTGGCGCGAGTCCTCGCCGGCATTGTTGAGGATTTCAACAGGCCAGGTGAAGACTCGGCGCCGGGCTCTGATTGGTGGGCTTTTTACGGGCGCTCGGCTGGAGGGAGGAAGGACGCTTCACAAGTGGATTATTGTGAATCGTGACACTCGGAACGATTCTCAGAAATGTGCTCGGTGATGCGCACACAGCAAGAAAGAGGATAGAAATCAGCCAGTACATTACGGACTGATGAATACAAAGAGTTTCACATTGAAGGTGAATCTTTCTGCACATTTTCACGGCCGCTTTCCCAACTCTGCCTCGATAAAAGGCAGATAAAACTTCAGCTTCAGCTCGAATGGTTCCACTGGCTTCCGACAGGTTAGCTTTTCAAACTAGCCGACATGATTGCCTGTAATTTGACACCAGCCACATCAACCGTTCTCGCTGCTGGTTTGGAGGCGGATGACTAAGAAGGAAACCGATCTGATGTCGGACGGCGTCCGTACAAAAAGCTTCTGTTCTGCCAGACTGCGGATGTGAAGCGTTTGGCTGCTCTGTTGCTTCACGTGTAATTTTCCCTCCAACATTCGCCGTTTTCTTTTGTCTCTTGTTGTCTCCAAGAAATGACCGCAGGAGGAATTTCTCAGTGAGCTGTGAACTGAGCATTTACAGTCTGAAGCTCCAGCCTCCTCTTCAAAGAAGTTCGTAAAACATCCGTTTAATTTCCTTAATATTTGGCCCTTTGACAGCTCTCGAAAGGAGCTATCGTACTGTGAAATTATGGGATAAAAGGTCTATAACTCAGTCTATAACAGTGTCCTTCTGGAAGTGAGCAGAATTGACGTGAACGCCAGAAGTATTGGAGGAAAACGCTCTGTAACCGGCGTTTTCTCCTGGCGTTGGACGGAGGAGGAAAGATAGAAAAGCGCTCGGTAGACGCGGTTATTTGGGAAGAAGCGACGGGACTGACTGCAGTTACAAACCGGCCAATGAACGCCGGACTGCAGAGGAGGGCGGGAGGCCGTTGGGTCTAATACAGCCAGTGTGGTACTCTATTAGATATAAAAATCAATGCCTGTCTCTCGTACTACCTTTGCTGCGAGATCTGAGTCCAGGCAAAAGACCAGAGTCAGACATACAATAGCACAGTGTTCAGCGAAGCTTCGACTGTGGCAGAAAAGGAGAAATTAGCGGATGTTTTAGAAAACAAAAGGTGCAGCCTTGAGACGGTAACTCGGAGTGACAGCCTCTGATTACCACGAAGCGTTCTCCTTGACCAGCAGAGACAATGAGTCTGGAGCACGCCAAAAATGCCGCTCGGACTTTGAATCGAGCTGTTTGGTTGGATTTTGAAGTTCAGTTTCTTTGCATTAAAACAAAGCTTTTTTTTCTCCTCCTGGTGGCTCCTATAAGGCTCTTCTGGCTCCTATATTTCCTCCTGCTGCCTTTTAAATCTTAAGCCTCGGCTGGTCCTGCCCACACCGGCTTACAGTGGCTGCAGCAGGCGGATAAGGTGCATTTCTGAGGTCCCCGAGTAGCGGGCGACTGTAAATCAATGCACTGTGGCAAAAGGTGGAACTACAGTATTCATACATAACGCCAGAAGTGTGAAGTTCAGTCTGTGTTCCATATATATTCATCATTATCTGAAACCACCCATTGATTTACGGCAGAAGTAACTGGTCGTTGCAGCCGCTTCGCGGCCATTACTGCCGTCTCCAGCCGAGCCGCCCCGTCGCAGCTGTAGTTTAAAAACATATTAAAAATACATTTGAAAAAGATTCTTGATGTTTATGCGCAGCGGGGGTCAAATTAGACCCAGCGGGCCTTCGGGGTTGCCGTACACGAGCTCCTAAATGATTGAACCGTCTGCAGATGGTTGATTAACGACGGCGCTCGCGTGGTTAACGCGTCGAGTTGAAGCAGAAAGTTCCACCAAAAGTTTCCAGCGTTTCTGTGACGTTATCGAGACATCGATTAAACGGGGAAATGATGAGGACTGAACTCAGACGCTGCCCAAAGCCCGACTTTATCTTGTTCATGAATAATCAGGGATTATCCTCCCACAGATTGACAACAAACACCACTTTGGCGTGCTCGCCGCCATCCCTGTTTTCATGACATATTTGGGAAAGTTAAGGTATACAGAGAGGAGTGGCGAGGGTGGGAGGGGTGATGGATTCTGGTCTGAATGCATGGTGGTCAATAATGGAGGCCTCTAAGCTTTGAGGGTCGCATAAGCCGCTGGATTAGCATAACTGTACCAGACCCAGACAGACACAGGCTGAGTGCTGCTGCTGCTGGTGGTGTTTTGGAGGTAAGGGGAGGGGGGGGGCCGTCGCGGGGCAACAGATGGGACAGATTAAAACCCCACCCGCCCACCAATACAACACCCCCTGCCACCCACCCTGTCAACATCTTTAAACTCAACCGGGGGGACTTGGAGAAAAATTGGGGTTGTCAGCAACTCGCCGGCGAATCCCGTCCGTCCTGCCTCAGCAAGCCGCGCGCAGCAGCAGGTCGGGATCAGCGACGTGCTTACGATGCTATCGTGGAGCTTTGTGATGGTGAAAACACCCGGCACCTGGGCACAGGTCGCCCCGGCAGAACAGCTGGAGCGAGCGCCGCCGCCGGCCAATCAGGACGTACACACGAGCTGTGCACGGAAGCGCTGCCTGTCGTCAGGAGGGCCTCCTCTGTTTGGCGTTCTCCTCCCCCCACCGCCTCTAATCTTGGACGTGAACTTGGGGGAGAGGAGCACCGACACACCAGCGCGCCGAGCGACTTCCAGTCAAGTCGCGGGCCGGCGTGTCTCGCGTCTCCCGTGTGAGCCTTGGCGGCGGGGAAAGAGAGGGCGAGAGAGAGCCAGATTAGATCGCTGTTGTTTTTTAGCGACGAGGCTGAGGGGAAGGGGGTGGTCCGGGTAAGGGGGGGTGGAAGGGCGCACCGAAGGCCAGTAGGGGGAGGAGGGAGAGATTAGCAAATAACTGGGCCATGGGTAAACACTCAGCAGTGCCCGGCATCATCCAATGAAGAGGCTCGGAGCAGAAAACTACTCCGAGGCCTTTTGATATGACTAGCCCTCTCCCTCCCCCCTCTGTCTCCCCCCGCCGCGCTCTGTTGGCCTCGCCTGCATACTGTGACCCACAATCCAACAGTGCAGCGCCAGCCAAGATTACATAGTTAGCGCCGTGGAGCAGAACCAGGTACAGAGCGCGGCGCGGCCCGTCGCAGATCAACACGGCAGATTAACCGGCAAAGTCAGAACAACCCACGACGACAAGCTGCACACGAACCAATAAAAAAAAACAGCGTCAGAGGTCTTCGATGGCGCCGACTGCTGTTGTTTTTCTTCATTTTATGCACAAACGTAATAAAGTTGTTATGACACTCCAACATTTACCCAAACTATGAAATAAACTGAGCAAAAATCCGACAAAAGAGCAGATTTATTTTGGGTTTTTTTCAGTATTTTGAACCAAAACTGCAGTAAAACTCGTAAAAAGTAAGACTATTTCAATGATGCTTCTGCCGACTCATTTTTGGGTGATTTCTTTCTTGAATGAAGATGTTTTTTACCCACTTACAAAACAATTCTGGTAGATTTCAGAGGCTGTAAGTGATTCCTTCAGTGTAAAACAGGCTGCAGCTCGTGTGCAGGAGCAGCGAGCGCAGCAGGAGGGACGTTTTCCTGTGGATTCGGGAGGAAACGGGACTTCCAGGAGCTCCCGTGTGATCCTTTTATTTTGGCTTTCGACGAGCTGCTTCTCTTCAGCTCAATGAGACCATTTAATGTGCTGTGTGTCATCATGTTATTTCAGTCAGACAGCCGGTCACGGGTTAGTGGAGGGAGGGGTGTGTGTGTGTGTGTGCGTGTGAGAGAGACTGTGCGTGTGTGTGTGTGTTTGGGGGGCACTGTGGGTCTGTTTGTTGGCATGGTGAGGGTTAAAACCACCACAGAGGCCTTGGGACTTAATAAGCCCTTGTGTTCGGATTACTGCAGCGTAAATGCACTTAAAACTTTTTACTTGAAGTGATTTTGGGGGTAAATTTTAAGCTTCTTTTCTGACTTTTTTCTATTTTTTTTCTTACACCCAAGAGTTTGTGTGCAGAGCATCATCGTAGGGATTCATTTCAGAGCCCTGCGCTGGAGTAAAAGTGTAAATAATTCATGTGTACCTAAGCCAGTTTTTGAGGAAAGTCTTCTGGCCGACTACGGCACACAAGGTCAGTGTGTGTGTGCGTTTGCCTGACTGTCTGTGGGTGTTGTCGCAGGCTCTCGACTTCCTGCCATTGTTCCCTTTCGCATTGTTGCTTTATGTTTCTCCGCCTGCGCGGCTCGGCGTCCTCACCTCCGCCGACGACTCGCAGGAAAGGATCGCTGGACTCTCTTTCCATGAATCCCGTTCGCTGCGGCACACGTCTACTTGAATTTATAGAGACGCTCGGTGAGTTGAGGAGCAAACTTAACAAGGACAGCAGATGCTGCCGCAAGACTACAAACGATAAAGAGTAGAGTAGCACTCCGAGCAAGGTCTTACTGTATAATTTACAACAACACACCACCAGCATGAAATCAGTGTGTTTACCTCTGTTACAACTGTGTATTTACAGCTACAAGCCTTAAAATTCAACCACAGAAATCTGAAGAAATGGACACAAAATTAAGGGGAAAAAATGATAAAATGTTCGAGCTTCGGACCTTGAACGAGGCCCTGAACCGTCGATGATGTGTGGGTGAATGCAACAACAAAGGGTCATAACGAGACTGAACCCAGGCCACAAAAACACGCCGTACAACGGAAGAAACCCACAGCAGCCGCGGCGGGCTCGCAAACACGCTAATCTCTCGTCGTCTTCATAAAGTTACAGTGATGTAATGTGACAAAGTCAAGAGTTGATGCTTATCGTGAGTGATCGCCGACGCGAAGCCAGAGAGTCCACAAACAGGAAGACGAATCAGCCGCTCTCGCAAACCATCCGACGCCCGCATGTCGTTTTTATCCGTAAAACAATCAAACAGGCTGATTATATTTGTGCTTCAGAACAACAGTGGCTGAAGGCAACGTATGAAAACCCTTTAAAGAGTCGTTAAAGTCCATCTGTAGGAAGAGACACGAAACATCAAAATCACAACCATCAGAAAAGGGGCTCGACAGCCAACGCCACAAACGCATTAGCGTCTCCCAACACGCTGCGACTCAGTCACTTTGTTGCCTGGCAACCGTACACCTCGCAGCACAAACAATACAACACGAACACCTGTGTCGCCGCCGATCCTTTCAGCTCTGTAAAAGCTATTTCAGCGGAGCGGCGGGACGACACGCGTGGACTCGGAGCTGACGGCGTTCAAAACCAAAGTTGCCGTGAGTGGCGGCGTGCGACGCGCGCCCTGTGGAACACCAGGAAGCGGGCGAGTCTAAACGAGCGCGTGGTCCGAGATCAGATATTTCTCACATCTTCTGAGCGAATCGCTGGACTCGGGTGCGTGTGGGCTGAGAGGGAAAACACAGCTGTGTCAGAAGGCTGCTTCTCTGCCTTCATCTGCTCAGCATTTCTCTGGCATATTTCTGCCTTTGTGCAGGGTTACTGCTGTGCTATTTTTCTGGTTTGCTGCAGCGAGAACATGTGTAGTTTGACACCACAGGTCACGCGGCGTTTCGACGCAGGAGCGGAGCGGTCAACCTCGCCGGGAATCCAGCGCGACCGAGCGCCGACAGCTCATTGAAATTCTGTTTCCTCATCAAAATAGCGCGTAACCCTCGGCGCGGACTCGTCTCCGCACACCGCAGGGCAGAGGCGGTCCCGCGGAGCGCGGGGCAGCGAGGGCCCCGCGGGCGGAGGGCAGCGGAGGCCCACGGTAGGCCCCGGCTGATAGCTTTATCTGTGGATGGGAGCAGAGGAGGAGCGCTGGCGCCCGGCCCGGCACAGCTACCACTTCCATGGTGTCGCCCTCTGCCCACACAGGCCAGCTCGACCTTGGGCAGGGCTCAGCTAAAGCCTCCTCCCTCCCTCCCTCCCTCCCTCTCTCTCCAGCCCCCCCTGCCGGATGGAGGAAAGGGAGGAGCCGGGAGTGGAGGGAAACAAAGTGGCACATCGTGCTTCCTTTATCTGAAATTACCCTCAACGCTGCCTGTGTACATAAACTCTGACATTCGAGCGCTTCCCCGCTGGCACGGCAGCTTCCAGTCTGGTCCTGCGTCACTGAACGCATTCTGGACGCCGCGTTTTGGGGGCCGAAAAGGCGCCCGTATCTACGAAGCACACGCCGTTTCTCTCTCTGCCTGCGCTGCGTTTTTAATGGTCACTTATGCGTTGATGTTTTTAATTAGGGCTCCTGTGTCCGCCTCCCTTCGACTCCTCTCTGCGCTGTCTGCTCCAGGCTAGAGTTTAAATTGGTGTTTCCATTGATCTTTGGGCTTATGAGAGGCTGCAGTCTTGGCTGGCAGACGGCTCGTTTTCATCCGTGGATTCTTTCTGTATTGACGGACTCTCGAGCAGCATCAATCTGTCGCTGGAGCTCGTGGAGCAGGCGAAAGACGTGCGCTTGTGTACGAATAACCTCAATAAATGATGTGTGAATGTCTGTTTTCTGCTTCTCATTAAAAGTGAGACGAAACGCGCTAAAGCTGGCATAAATGAGCGGCTGCGTACACAAACTTTATGGGCTCGCTTCCTGTCTTCGACTGTTTACATGCCTTCTTTGTTGTGACTGCGAAGTCACCGCGACTGAGCCTCTTCCTGCGTGTCCACAGCGGCGCAGGGCGAGGAGAGGGAGTGCGCCTTCACGGACCAGCAGCAGCAGTTGGAGGTGGAGCGAGTGGCGGGCGGCGAGGGCCGGGTGTCGCCGGAGAACACGACTATACGATGCGCCAAGGGCGGCCATTGTTTCGGGCTGTGGGAGAAGAGTCCGCCGGGCGACGTGCGGCTCGTCAAACAAGGTAACTCGCTTCGCTGACGTCCAGTTTGACCCACGGCGACGTTTGAAAGTCTGACCCTCGCGAAACATTTGAGTTTCTCTTCACCCGGGTGTGTGTGTGTGTGTGTGTGTCCCGTCCTGTTCCCAGGTTGCTGGACTCACCTGGGTGACAACCAGGACTGCCGCGACGACCGCTGCGTGGTCACGAACCTGCCGCCTCAGATCCAGAATGGGACGTACCACTTCTGCTGCTGCAGCAGCGACATGTGCAACGTCAACTTCACCGAGGACTTCCCGCCGCCGAGCCCCACCACGGCGCCCATCTGTGAGGACACCAACACACACACACACAGAGTCACGGTTTAACAACGCAACACGAGACACGAGGTGGAACGTTTTCAAAGAGAACGACGGAGACGTGATGTTGGCTGTAGCGCAGAGATAAAGTGGCAGCTGTAATCTCTTTGAAAACAGCATCCTGAGATCAATTTGGCTGCTTGTTCGAATTTGCTGCCTTTTCTCAGACTGATCGCTTCGCTCGCAGCCTCGGCGGAGCGATTTTGAACATTTCGGTCACGATCGCGTCTTACACAAGCGGCCGCATTCAGCGGGCGGGAGCGGAGTGAATGAAAGAAAGAAATGACTAACAAAGGAAAGTATGGTGGAAAACAAACGCGGGCCTACACAGTTTGGGAGCGCAGAAGAAAAGGATGTTTGATATTATCGGCGCTGCCGATTCCCACACCTACATGGAGCCGCTGCTCCTCTGCTGCATCACTCAGCTCCCGGCGCCTCCATCTACTGTGAACCTCCACAACACTAAAAGAGCATTTGTCTCGTGACTAATCGCTGGATAAAATTGTGATTAACGAAACCAAAAGGCGCCGGAAGTGGATGGCAAAGCAAACAGATCAGCCACGCTGATCGTTCCCTCCTCCCCAGGTTTGGCTGTGAATGAAAGCGGCGCGTTTGCGGCGAGGTGGGGGCGTCGACGCCAGCTCATCGTCCCTCCTGCCTACACTTTTAAACGCGCGCTCCCCGCCGCCCGACGCGGTCTCGCTGCATTCCGCGGATTACGAGGCGTCTGCTGTATCGGTCTGTCTGCGGGCGTGCCGGTGACTGCAGACGGCTCGCCAGACAAAAGAAGAAGAATTAGACTTTTGGCACTAATGGGACGCCGGAGTAATTAGTGAAACTCGAGTTCGGGGCGTATCATAACTCTAAATCCTGTTTCTGTTTTCTCCGTGCGAGTTAATTCCTGACGTGTCTGGGCAGATGTATGGCGGTATTCTTAGGAGGAGGAAATGGTCGCAGCCGTTTAGGCGGCTGAGTGACGCGACGCCAAAGATCACAGCTAATATTCAGACGACGCTCAGTGGGTCAGATCTCACTCTGTGAGTGACGGAGGTTAAAAGATGGAGGAAGACAAAACTGTAAACGATAAATGTCCCGGCCAAACTGCGTCCTTTTGTCGAGTGTCGGATGCTGCTTGCTGGCGGTGAACCCGCTGACCTTGGCGTTTGAGCGGAGCCCGTCAGCCTCCGTGCGTGTGCGCGTGCTCACGCTCACGCTCGCATGTCAGTCAAAGCGGCCCCGGGGCTGCGGGAGCCATCAATTATTGATAAAGCCGGTGTCTCGCGGCGGCGGCGGCCGCCGTGTTGACGGATGTAAGAGATGCAGGCGAGTGTGAACCTCGACGCTTTTTCGGTGGTGCGTTCAAGCCGTACGGAGCAGCAACTTGCTCTTTTCGTTCACCTCCAGCACTCCCCCCTCCCTTCCCCCCCTTTCCTTGTTACTCTGTTGCCTCGTGGCTCTTTGTGTGTGCGCATGTCCACAAACACCCGAGACAGTTAACTGTGTGTCTGCGCGGCCTATAATTTCGAGAGGGAGAATTACGGCGTGCCAAATGACCCTCTTTGCCCGTCTGTTCAAAACATCACACGCAAACGCCCGTTCGGCTGCGGATTCCACTTGCGTTACTTCCTCCTTCCTGTGTGCAAAAGTTAAACCTCCACCGATGTAGACGAAAGGAAACACAACTCAGACGTGTCTCACGTGCACTCCCTCTGAGCACAGCGGCCTCCTGCAAGGAACGTGCGCGCTATCTGTCGTCCCCGGGCTCAGCGTGTGCATCCTTGCATGCACATGCGTGATGCGCTCATAAAAACCGCCGTAAAAACAGGGCTGTTAGCGGGCAAAGGAGTCCGCGGGGGGCATTTAGACGTCACATTTCAGCGGCGGGATGACAACGAAAGAGACTCAGCTCTGCAAACTGGAATAATGAGCTTCTTCATGCTGAGGGACGCTGTAGGAACGGAGCTGCTCTGCAAGCTTCAAGAAACACAGTTTCTGCTTCCGATTTTTTGCGTTTCTATTTATTGAAATGTGCAGTCAATGTTTTTCTCGGGCTCTTTGAACATTTTGTCCTCAGCGTGTTTGCGCGAGTCACTTGAAAAGTACTCGGATTACATCGAGAGCTCGGTTAAATACGGCGCATTGATTGACTGAGTGACTGATGAACTGCTGTCTGAGGTGTTTCCCTCGGCTAGACTGCGCAGCAGAAGGGGAATAAATCATGTAACGTAAACATAACGCGCGCCGCTGTTTTCAGACTGCACCCTAATTGGCCAATTACGCCGCTGCTGCCGCCGCCGTGTGAATTTACCGCTGAAATCTCTGAACTTTGTGAGTGGCGGTCGTCGAAACGGCGAGCGTTCCCCTCCAAATGCTCATGAATATGGATGCGGGGGTCTTATAGAAGCAGAGCTGATGCATTGCACACGCGTGACGTTCGATTACATCAGATTGTGCGAGCGTCCCTGATAAACCGGTGACATGGCGAGCGGATCCGGCGGCCGCGTACCGCGGGTCAGCGAGTGCCTGCCGACCCCCGCCGCACTGAAGCCGCCCTCTGATTGGTACTTTGTGTTTTTGTTGTGTCCCTCTCCCGCTCGCAGACCCTCGCACACTGCGCCACGAAGAGACAGTAATTATCACCCTGGCAACCGTCTCCGTGCTGGCCGTGGTCGCCGTAGCAGCCTTCTTTGGTTACCGCATGATGCACGGTGAGTTACCATGGCACCCCGCTGTGAGGAAGAGCAGGGAACATTCATTATTCAAGGCTGTTTAAATGTTTTTTTGGCAGCGATTTAATTAATTTAGCGCACAGAAGCGGCGCTGAGCTTTTGTTTGAATGCATCTGCATGTTTCGCTTTGGGTGTGACGCGCGCGTGTGTTCGCAGGAGACGGCAAGCAAGGCCTCCACAACCTGAACATGATGGAGGCGGCCGGCTCAGAGAGCTCGCTGGACCTGGACAATCTGAAGCTGCTGGAGGTCAGTGCCCGCATGCCCCCCCACACACACACACGCGTCTGCACCGCTGCCTTTCAACCACAACTTCCCCGCCACTGTTTTCTCCCACTCGGAGCAGAAACTCGCACATCATCGCGCTGTCAGGGAGGAAGTCGATAGCGGATCGCTCTGACTGGAATCTCCATCCCTAGACGAGCCGCGATGTCAACAAAAACAAAATGTACCGTTGTGCAAATTACTCCAGGATTCATTTATATTTAATCGAGGGAGGAAAACGCGCCGAATCTGGTAACCAGTCGTGAGACGTTCCATCGTTGCAGTTTGTTTCGAGGTCCGACTCCAGAATTCAGTCTCCACTCGTGCAGGTCCTGCAAACTGTGCTGTTTTCACTTTCTATATTAAAAGTGCTCCATGCAGCAAAGCAGCGCCTCCTAATCGTACTGCAGCGGCCTGACTAATCAGTCCAGATTACTGCCACAGCAGCGTATTCTTTAATTCTTCGCTGTAACAGTGCTGATGTATGTAAAAGCAGCCCTGCGGCTTTATGAATTCAATCCCTCTCGCCACCTCTTTTATTCCCTAAATCCACTGGATGTTGGCCGGCCTGTTTAGGGGGGATGAGAGGTTTGGATGAGCAGCATTCCCACCAGCCTCAGCATCTCAGCAAGGGAGGGGGGGGGCGCGAAACTGGAGCGGGGATGAAACCAAAGGCGCCCGAGTCACAAATACTCCCGAAATACATCAAGGTTTCCGGTTACATCTGTCGCTTCAATGTGACTTTTATCATCCGATCACGGCAGGATGCGCTCGGTGACGGCGCCGGGCGTTCAAAAATAGGAGTTCGCTTCCACTGACGCGTGATGCGGGACACCCGATGCCGACGGGCGAGAGCTCGCATTGTGATGGGAAGCGGGAGGAGTCGGGACGCGTTCAGCTGACGTGGAGGGTTGTTTTAGCACCACTCACACAAGGTCACTTTTTGGCTTCTCTAACGCAGTAAAAACGAACCGTTTAAGGCTCCGAATAAAGTGTGCATTCAAAGCGAGCTCCGCCTTCTAATGTACAGGAAAAAGCAGGCGCCATGCTGGATTTGTGCACACAATTAACAGACTTCAAAGTCAGAATCGCACCAACAATTGGAAAGCCTTCCAAGTCAACAGACTGGGAGTGTTTCTGTGTGTGTCATTAGAGCCTCGCTGGCAAACACACACCGGGAACGCTTTCTAATGCCGTTCGATTTCTGGTGGTTTGAGGTGAAAAGCCGTCGCGGATCCAAAAGCGGTGCTCTGCGATGACTAAGTGAGACACGTTTACTGATGGCTGAGCGGCGCGTTGGCGGACGAAGGCTGTCGCAAACCGGCCGGAGCTGAAAGTAAATTCGGCGACTTCGCGCCGGCCAATCAGAACTCTTGAGCCGCTCGACCTCTCGGAGCTAAAACGGTGCGAACGATGCAGATGGACGACACGACTGCGGTTGATGCAGTTGCTCCTTGTGTTTACACCCCAGAGTTGTGAGTCAGCGCGGAGTCATCACGCACATCCAACATGCCTCAACACGGCTGAACTGACACACATTATACCCGCCGTTTATACACTGGCGAGATCGCCGCTCGATGCGACCAGCATCGAGGAGCAACTTTGCTGTGGTGTTTTGGAAGAGGCTAAAAATGTGAGAACGCCGGACATGTTTCCCGCATCCGGCACGATGTCGCGGCCGCCCAGGTGCGGCGGCGTTTTTTCCGACATCTTGGGAGTGTGAGAGAAAAGGAAGAGACGGGGACTCTTCTTTCAAGCTGCAGCTGAATTCAGCCCTCCGTCCTTGTGCCTTATCAAAAGCCGACGCTCGTTTTTGTTTTCCACGTTGACGCGAGAGGCTGGCGAGGTTCGCTCGCAGACAAAACAGGCGCCATTGTTTTTCCACGCCGTATTTTGAAGTCGCAGATAAACGTTCGGAGGTGGAAATTACATCCAAATGAAGGCGCTGCAGATTCGCTCTCCTGCTCAGATGCTGAGACTTTTCTGACTCAGTGTTTGGACTTTAATGGCATGCTGTGCTCTGGCTAATTCAGGACTCTAATTGAATGATTTAGGAGCGACTTCGGGCCATTTCAGCTGTTTAAGCCTGCTGTTTGCCTGTAATTCACTTCATTTCCTGTCTCTCCTCTTTGACCACTTCTGTACCTTCCTTTGCCAGTGTCTCTTTCCGTGTCGCTTCACGTCAGGATTCACAAAAGCCTCACGAAACGAAATCGTCCTGCATCTTCTCATGAGACAAGCTCGTCCAAAAACACCAATTCAATATCTGTTAATCATCTTTTTTTTCGCAGCTGATTGGCCGGGGCCGATACGGCGCCGTGTACTGCGGTTCGCTGGACGAGCGGCCCGTCGCCGTGAAGGTGTTCACGGCGGCAAATCGGCAAAACTTCCTCAACGAGTGCTCCATCTACCGCCTGCCGCTGCTGGAGCACGACAACATCGCGCGATTCGTGGCCGCCGACGAGCGCACGGGCCCGGAAGGCCGCACCGAGTACCTGCTGGTCATGGATTACTACCCTCACGTGAGTACCAGCGCCAGTGAGAGGCTTTTACTTTGAAAACCGAGGTAAATCTGCAACCGGCATATCCAGAAAATCTGTTTTATTTCGATTATTTATGAGCTATAAAGAGACAAATCCATCCTCATTGATACAACTGCTTCACTGTCGTCCTCAGTCTGCCTTCTTTTATTATTTAGCGCCTGAATTTGAAGAATTTCTCACTGTAGTCCTAATTATTTGACCTCATTCTTCCTAAAAGGATACAGGATTCAAACTGTGGTGTATTGACCACCTCTTTCTTTCTAATGAACGTATTAATAATGCACGAGTGATCATTTTTAGATTAAATTACCCCCCGCAGGACAGCTGGATACTCGCAGCAATATTAGTGGGGGAAGCTGATCTATCAGTGGGAAGAAATATCCTGTAATAACACAGGATCAGGTGGTTTCTTGTAAACAACGGTGATATTAGTCACCAGGTTTAATCCCGAACAGGACTGACAGACTCCACCTTAAACAGCTTCACAGGGTTGTAAATACAGATGGTGGAATTAGTGAATGGCTGCTGAGGACGCAATTGTAAGTAAATTAAAGCGGCTATGACGGAGCTACAGAGACGTCTGAACGAGGTAATTCGATCAGCGTTATTTACCCAGTCGTATTCCTCCTCTCCTTATTATTCACTCGATAGCAGCCTTTCACTTCTCCAGCCGTCTGAGGCTTTTTATCTGGAGCTTTTTCGGCTCCCACACAGAAGCAACGTCGAACGCGCCCACCGCCGGGACTCTATCGCAGCGCGTTGTGGATTCATGTGCGTTCGCCGCTGCACCAAGACGAGAAAGTTCAGAATCGCGGCCCCGGCTAACTGCTTCATGTCCATTAATCTGTCTCCTGCCTCTTTTTTTTTTAAGACGGTTAAGTCGATAAAACGTCGGATAAAAGCTGTAAGAGTCCCTCTCCTATTCTTGGCACAGAGTCCAAGGTGACGGCGTATTTTTACGCCGTAAATCAAAAGAAAGCAGCGGCTATGCGCCCGTTTAAAAAAAGATTAGAGGAGCGTCTCAGTTAATCATCGTCTGAATTATCTGATCTTCTCTGGACTGAAAAGGACGACGATGAGGCCTGGACGGTGTGTGATAGACACAGACCGAGCCAGAGCGAAAAAGTTGTAATTATTTCAGCCATCGCCCAGTTTTTATTCCCGCAGAGCGATTAACATGCAGCTCGCGCGCATCAACACCAACCGCTCGCAGCTACATGTAGGAACGCTTCAATATTAATGCGGCGGCACCTAAAAGCTCAGTGTGACGGCGCCCCAAACCTGCAGCTAATTACACGTCAGCTGAACCTTACAGGCAGCCGGCGAGAGCGGCCATAATGGATCCGTCTAAATCACATCGTCATGGAAACGCAGTGCAAGCCGGGACAGGACGCGGAGACAACTAATGCATCCGAGTAAATGATGATGGAATTTATTACAAATGAACGGATCTAATTCTCCCGAGCAGCGGATGTGAGAATTAGCCTCTGATTGATTTGCAGGGGGAAACATGGGAGTGTGTGTTTGTGCAGTTAATTGTGCGTTCGAGTCTGCGCTGGGATAATAGAGTCCGGTGAAGTCTGGTGAAGTATCTTCAGAGACTCGCTGCAGATGCTCCCTAACCTTGGCCTGCACTCCGCTCGGCCTCACAGCCGGAGAAAGGAGGCGGAAACAAACCCTCGCTGGAGGGCCGAGCCGGGCGAAATATCAGCTATGAATAAATTAGTCGTGCTGAGAACGAGAGATGAGCGAGACCTTTCCTCTTTAACGCTCGATGGAGGAAATATTTGACCAGTGACCCAGAAATACCAAAATTTTCTCATAAATCGAGGCGCTTTTTGTTGGTTTTTGTCAAAGAAAATTGACTTTTTTAACAACTACAATTACTTTTGTATCATAAAATGTGTTTCCATGAGACCCTTGCTTCTGAAGAGTAATCAGATTACTCCTGTCCCTTCTCCCAGGGCTCCCTGAGTCGCTACTTGAGCGCCACCACCAACGATTGGGTCAACAGCTGCAGGCTGGCCCACTCGGTCACTCGCGGCCTGGCCTACCTGCACACGGAGCTCTTCAAAGGAGGTGAGCGCCGTGTCCACGCGTCCCCCGACGGCGTCTCACGACGGCCTGCTCCGTCTGTCGCTGAAACACAAACACATCGGAGGAGTTGTGGTGGTATTTGGGCAGGCGTTCAGTCCTCTAAGATGAGATTATTTTAAAAGGCTTTCGTCTCTGCGCTCGTGTGTGTGTGTTTGTGGAGCTCGAGCCGTCTTCTGCAGCTCGCAGTCGGTGCGTTTGTCTTGGAACGCTTTGCATCCCCGCATTTTGACAAACACGCTGCGTGCACGCCCTGCCAGGGGTATTTATAGAGCGGCCTCGGAGCGAGCGAGCGAAAGCTGGAGGGAGGCAGGACGGGGATTCAGATAACACGTGAAGATCCCTGTAGCTCGATGAAATCAGTCCCGAGAGGCAGAACTGACAACTGAACCCAGTCTCAACTCGCGTCCCCCTCCTCCTCCTGCTCCTCCCCCTCCTCCTCCTCCTCCTCCCCCTTCATGTCACCAAGTCTCAGTCTCAGCCTCAGCCTCAGCAGACAGACTCCGCGCCCCTCCTCCTTCCTCGTCACCAGCACGGAAACACATCAAACGGGCTCAGATGTGGCGAGGGGAGAAAGTGCAGGGAGAAGACAAGTTGCAAAAGAAAGTGTGGACTCGGAGCGGGGCAGAACGGAGGGAGTGGGAGGAAAGGGGGAGGGCGGGTGAGGAGGGAGCTGCTGTTTGTGAGTTCAGTGTGTGGCTGCTCCCAGCACCCTCTCGGGGGCTTTGCTCCAGCAGCCATCCTCCCCCACTCGCCCTGCACATCAGATAGCTGCGGTGGCTGCCACATGCACCCGCCGCCGTCTGCCTCGCAGCGCCCTCTGCTGGACGGCACCGCGCCGCAGGCCGGGGCTGCTCTCTGATATGGTGCTAATCCCATTGTTGGAGATTAGATTAGAGGGTTTAGCTGTCTGTTGACAGTGCTGCTTGCTCTGGTGAACAATGAGCAACACGAAGGGACACACTGGAAGATATTGTTCATTAGCCCGTCGCACAAAAACTGACTGGGTGTTTTGTAACTGTGAGGCAGAGTGTTTGAATATTTCATGAAAGACAAATTAGCCCCAATTTTGTGTGCTTCTTTTGGTCTGCTTCTGATCCGCTCTGTTTGCATTTGTCCTCCGTCTCCCTCTCCCTCTCTCCGTCTCTCGCTGCTCCTTCAAAGACTTGTACAAGCCAGCGGTTTCCCACAGGGACCTGAACAGCCGCAACGTTCTCGTCAAGGCCGACGGCACGTGTGTCATCATCGATTTCGGCCTGTCCATGAAGCTGACGGGAAACAGGCCGGCGCGCCACGGGGAGGAGGAGAACGCTGCCATCAGTGAGGTGAGAGCGCGGGAGGACGCTGGCTTGTGGGCCTTTCAGAGTAACGAGGCTTTAAACGAGGCTCTTCGCATCCTGTGTGTAACTTAAAGTGTCTTTGACTCACAAAACGACAGTCGTGATTCATCGTTTCAGTGCTCGTATCTCCTGAATACTTGCGGAGATCATTGTCTCCCCTGCAGGTCTCTGATCTTGACATTGAAACTCAGCAATATGCTGATAACGTCCTGTAGTAATACGATAAAGTGCCCCATGGCTCCATGCACCATGATGGATGTCATGATGTGCCGCAAAGGGAGCGTTTGTTTTATGCGCTGCCTGACGGTCGGAGTGTTGCGGCTCGTTACCTGTCTGCAGGTGGGGACGATCCGTTACATGGCGCCGGAGGTACTGGAGGGCGCGGTGAACCTGAGGGACTGCGAGTCGGCGCTGAAGCAGGTGGACATGTACGCCCTGGGCCTGATCTACTGGGAGACCTTCATGCGATGCACCGACCTCTTCCCTGGTGAGACAGAAACAGACGGCACCGTTACGAGCGTAAAAATAGCCGCGGCGGGAGCGGCTCGTTTATTGTGTCTCGCTGACACGCCTGATGAATTTTGCCGCCGCGTCACATCCTTCCTCGCTCTGTCCTTGCCTTCCTGTAGGAGAGTCGGTGCCAGAGTACCAGATGGCCTTCCAAGCGGAGGCAGGGAACCACCCGACGTTCGAGGACATGCAGGTCCTGGTGTCCAGGGAGAAGCAGCGGCCCAAATTCCCCGAGGCCTGGAAAGAGAACAGTCTGGTATGGATGCGTGCGAGGAGAGGAGCCACGAAACCGAGCAGCGCTGCTTTGATTTCACTCGATCCTGACACAGTTTCAAAGAAGCGAAGAAAAAACCCCTCTGTGCAGCTTTAAATTCACAGAATCTACATTTTCTGGGCTTCAGTCAGCTGATCTGAACACAGCATCATAAATATTGAACACTAAAGAGAAGTCTCTCTTCCGTGGCAGAAGTTCAGAACAGCATGAATGCGACACGTTCACCCCTTGGCCTCGTGTCACACACACAGTCGCCTCGCCCCATTCTGGATGAGCTCATCCACCATATGTTGAATTTGGCTGTAAAATTGTGCACCATAAACGGCGAAGCTCCAGCAGGTTAAAAACACTAAAGTCTGCAGGAAAAGCAGCAAACTCCTTGAATCTCTGCAGAGGCAGGAGGAGCTGCTCACATCTCCGCGTTTGTTCGATGTCGTGGACGATTCAAAGAGCGAGCCAGGCAGGCCAGGAGAAAGAAGACAACAATGACAATAGCAACAGTTTCCCAGAAGCAGGAGCAGAATGTAACGTTGGCTTGTTTTGGCTCTCTTGAAACTGTTTAACACTCAGTACAACAAATAGTTGCCACTAAATCTCTATCGTGTGTTTTTGTGACAATGACACTTACGTGTCACTTTGTTTGGTTTGACAGCGCCAACCATCCCAGTTTTTTTCACTCCGACGTGTTTTGAAGTTGTGGTGTGATTGTGTGTCCTGCAGGCGGTTCGCTCCCTCAAAGAGACCATGGAGGACTGCTGGGACCAGGACGCAGAGGCTCGTCTCACGGCGCAGTGTGCCGAGGAGCGCCTGGCCGAGCTGCTGCTCATCTGGGACCGCTCCAAGTCCGTCAGCCCCACGCTCAACCCCATGTCCACCACGCTGCACAACGAGAGGTAGGCTCGTAAACGCGCCGGTCGCTCGTGTCGTGGAGTGACCGCTTCTCGCGTCCTGACCCCCGTTTCCTTCGCCCAACAGAAACCGCATGACGCCAAAGTCTGGCCCATACGCAGACCATCCCTCCACCTACATCGAAGAACACGAAGGTGTTGCCAAGAACACTCAGGTGGACACAAACAGCTCTGTGACGGGTCGATCAGGCGTCGGCACAGGAGAGAGAAACAGGAACTCCATCAACCAGGAGCGCCAGCAGCAAGCCAACGCCCGCCTGCCCAGCCCAGAGGGCAGCAGCACCAGCATGGGGCTGCGAGGAAGCCCCTCGGCCTCCACCACCACCACCACCATCATCTCCGAGTCTGAGGGACCCACGGGGACCGCCACGGTGCCCGTCTGTCTACACCTGACCCAGGAGGACCTGGAGACCACCAAGCTGGACCCGAAAGAGGTGGACAAGAACCTGAAGGAGAGTTCGGACGAGAACCTGATGGAGCACTCGCAGAAGCAGTTCTGCTCGCCGGACCCCCTCAGCCCGGGAAGCTCCAGCCTCCTCTACCCGCTCATCAAGCTGGCCAGCGAAGCCTCAGGCTCGTCGGATGCTCCCGCCGCCATGCCCACCGCCATCTTCCCACTGCCCAAGCAGCAAAACCTGCCCAAGAGGCCGTCCAGTCTGCCTCTACGCAACAAGCCGCCGAAGAAAGAGTCGTCATCGTCTTCGCTCAGATTCAAGTTCGGGCGCTCGGGGAAGTCCAACCTGCGCCAGGTCGAGGGGGCAAAGATCAACACGGGTCCAGCAGCGAGCACAAACACGGCTGTCGACGCTCATCGGGGCCCAGGCACAAACAACGTCCCCTCCCTACGGGAAACACACGTCAACGGCAGCGCCAACGGCGCTATCAACGGTCATGCCAGCGCTGGGATCTCGTCCATCGTGGCCGGCGGAGCTACGGGCTTCGGAGGATCGGCCATCACTCAGAACGGGTCTCTCAGGTCGGACGACAGCCGGCTGAGCCTCGGCGTCATCACGGCCAGCCCCGACGAGCACGAGCCCCTCCTGAGCCGCGAGCAGGAGCAGCTGGATCCCCGCGGCGCGTCCTCGGGCGTCGCCGTGCTGCGCTCGGCCCGGCCCAACACCAACAACAACAACAGCAACACGGGCCACGGCCAGGGGGACGGCGAGAGCGGGGGAGAGAGCGACGGGGGAGAGGACGAGGGCAGCGCCGAGGGAGGCAGCAGGGAAACCACGGGGCCTCCGGGGGAAACCTCGGGGTCCGTCGCGGCCGACGCCCAGGGGGGCGCTTCGGTCACCATGAGAGGAGAGGCCTTGCTCAGGCAGCCCCGAGCCCGCAGACCCGAGAGACCCAACTCCCTGGACCTGTCCTTCACCACGCAGGACTTCGCCTCATTCGGTAAACACACCACACACAACCAGAGAGAGCTGCTGCCCCCTAGAGTTACAAGTATAGAAGCTACAGGAACGATAAAAGGAAATACTCAAAAAATAGCAAACATTTCAGGACTTTTAGGAGGTTTTTTTTAGATGTTTTTTTGTGGGTTGACACACAGGAGGACAGATACTATCAAGTAGACAGGAGTGTCTCCGGTGTGTCTGTCCCCTCAGAGTGGGGCAGCACCCAGTATCATCTTTCTGCAGGTGGGAGATTCACGTGTCTGCTGCATTTCATCACAGGATGTCATCTAAAATGCATTCAGGTCACACTCGGCTCTCAGGGGGACAAAGCGTACGCACGCGGCTCCGGGTCCCACCAAGTTAACTGGGACTGTTTCAAGGACGCGTTTTTTATCATGTGGGTTTCATTCACAGCCATGAAAAAGGAGAGCTAGAGACAAGTTTTAAACACAAGTAGAAAATTGTGGCAAAAAAATCAGGTAAGCATCATGCTGATCGACATGCTGCGCTGTTTTTTTTCCAGGGGAGGGTCTGGTGCAGCCGGACAGCGCCGCGGGGACGGGAGAGAAGATCAAGAAGCGCGTGAAGACGCCGTACTCCCTGAAGAAGTGGCGGCCCACCACCTGGGTGATCTCCACGGACACCCGGGGCCCCGAGGTCAACAACAACGGCTCCGCCCGGGGCCAGGGCCACGGCCAGAGCCGGCCCAAGTCCAGCTCGGCCATCTACCTGCGGGGGGGCAGCCTGGCCAGCGAGCCCAGCGACACGCACGTGTGAACTGGGACTCCGCCCCGCCTTCCCCCCCTCCCTTTTTTTTGTCCTCCTTTGACTAAGACTGGAAAAGAAAAAAGAGAACCAAGCAGAGGAGCCGGGCTGCGTGGAGCTCGCTGCGGCGGCGGATCAGCACGAGGAAGCTACGGAGTGTGTTGTGAACAAAACGGTGGAGTGTGATGGTGTACAGTAACGCGGTCTGTCTCGCTCCTGTGTGTCTTTCTGATGGCATTGCTTTAAATGGAATCCAGCTATGCAGCATTCTCGGTGGCTTCTGTTTCTGCGTTTCGATGAGTCCCCCTCCCTCCCCTCCTCGAGCGCCCTGTTGTTCGGAATGCAAATCCGTTTTGTTTTTATGTTTCCTTTTCTTTTCTACGTGCACTTTGAACCAATTCGAATCAGTGTTCGAGTCCTGTCCGACGCGACCGCGGCGAAAAGTGGTCTCTAAACTTCAGAAGAAAAAACAGAGCGAACGAGGCGGTGAATTACAATCAACTCTTGGAGCGTCGTTTTTTTGAGCGGTCTCGCACTTTGCTGTGTCAAGCGGTGTAAAACAATTGTCGGTCTTAAAAGACGGAACAAACTTCTTTATAATTTCCTTTATTTGTATGCAATACCAATCCTTCTCTTCATGTTTTTGTATCATACTTTTTAATTGTGCAATAGGATGTAGCTGTTAGATGCTTTCCATGTTTTTACTGCTTCCATTATCTTTGTTTTATCTCCTCGTTATTTTTTATATGTTAATCTTTGTTGCACTTATGAGTAGTCACAATCATTTTTTGTAAACAATCCGCCACACACTATCGCAGCCCCCCCCCGTCCATGACAAGAGAGGAGAAAACAGGCGACAATCCTCCTCTCCTTTGCTCCCGTGGACGATCTGGAGGGGATGAAAACACTCTGAACAATCAGGCGAGCTGTCGTGGAGCCTCTCTGCTTGCACAAAAACACTGACCCTCCCTCCGCTGTACAATCCAGGATGGATGGGGGGGGGGGGCGGGGGGGGGGGG
>JASSRZ010000056.1:1856315-1872259 GCA_032164315.1 Malacoctenus gilli
CCCCCACGCGCCACCACCACTACCCCCACCCCCTCCCCGCGGACTGCCCGACTCCCGTCGTCGCCCGCGCCGCTGCCTGACCTCACTGTGGACTCTGTGTGTGTGTGTAGCCGTCTGAGTGTGTGCGACTGAACAGCCAGAAACACTGCTCGAAACTTCGAACGCGGTCACCAACGAGACTCGACAAAAACCAACAACTCCCACTGAAGCACGCTGGATATGATTTCTGCTTCCTCTCCTCGTCTCATCCCTCGATGTCGGAATGATTGAATCCCATGTGTGCGTGCGCGTGAGCGTGCGCCTGTCGTGTTTCTTTTAGCATTAGAGTCGTCCGGGCCTTGGCGCTGTACAGGCGAGCTGACATGTCATCGTATTCATTGTGTGTTTTCAGCGCTGCTTCAGGGCATATTAAAAGATCTCCTTTATGTTTTTGTAATCTGTAATTTGTATGAGAAAAAAAAAGAAAAAACACTCATGTATGTGTATTGAATTAATATTTGCATCATTTTTATGGAATTCTGTTTTGCATTCAATGGACATGGCCTTTGACTCCATTGCTATGCGTCTGCTTGGTACAGTTTCTGTAAACATTTTCGAGTCAATATGGAAGAAAAAAGTCTCAATAAATGTATGAAACCATCGTTGGCTTTTGGTGTTGAAACATCTCGCTGCCTTCGTTCTTGGAAATTCTTGGAAATCACCTTTTTTAGGACTTCTAATAACTTAGAAACAATTGAACCGTAAGGTGGCCCCCCAGCACCTGCAGACTTTATTTTGGAATTTCTGCTGCTTTCTCCAGGAAATAGCCAAATATTTATCTGCAGAACAAGATGCAATAGTGAGGAATTCCTGCAGAAAGTTGCTCTAAACACAACCTTGTTTTTTTTCTCCTATCTGAGCTGAGTTCCTCCCTTCAGAGCTGAATTATGACACATTATTTTGGACACATACATAAAGCAGTTTCCCTCCAGCTGCTGCAGTTGAGAAGAACTAACATACAGCATCAATACTGGTTCCTGTACAGCTTTTGCATCCTCAGGACCAGTTGGTCACAGCTGCAGGAGGACCATCAGTGAATTCAGTCACATTTCAACCAATTAGGCGTCGTTTAGCGTGCACAGCTGGATGTTTCTGCCAGCACGAGAGGCTGCAGCGGACACACGAGGGAGACATTTCGTTGGTTGCACTTGTTTACCTCACCTCTCTTCTCCACCGTCTGCTCCGCGCGCCCTAGCAACTGCAGCATCAGCCCGAGCGGCGCAGCGTTGGAGCGCTACGTCACAGCGCCAGTGCGGCTGCGTCAAGCCAGCGCCGAGCAGGCACCGGAAGTCCAGGGATCTGCGCACAAAATAAAAGCCAGAGTCAGAGCGGACTGGGGAACATTTAGACATCAAATCTGTCTTTAAATAAAACACATCAGGTTATTGAAATTGTTGAAAGTATTAAAAATGTTTTGTGAGATGTTGAATAAAGCACATCTGTATTTAATGCATACTAAAACCCACATAAACAACATGAATCCAATAATTATCACTGATTTCTTTTATTTATGAAGCAAGTCAGACAAAGTGTATGTTTGTCTTATCTCTGTTCATCATTTATCACTCTCTTTCACAAAATCCCTTCAATCATGAATAAAATTAAGTTACAGTGTGTGTTTTTCACGTTTTGCCCTCCAATTTTGGTGTTTAATACATAGAGCAGCAATGTCATTGATCATTAATGTATGTTTATTTAATATTTAACAAGAATATACTGTACAAGGATTATTTCAACAACATTTCTCGTTGATATTGGGAAAGTCTGAGAACCTCAAATGATATTTCTAATATTGACACAACAACGTAGCGGACTTGCTGTTTTATTTTCAAAAGAACAAGCGGAAGCTGCCCTGTCTCTTCCCGCCGCCTTGACGCTGGTCCCCTCTCCCTTCGTGTCAGCCGAGGCTAACCCAGCATCACCACCTTCTTTCTGCCCTCCTGTCTTTTTCTGTCTGTTATTTTTGTCTCCGCCGTGTCCCGGTTCATCCCGGCCTCCGTCTCACGCACGACGCGTCCCCCCTCCGGTCCTCCTCCTTTTCCCGTTTCGGACGGAAAAAACCCGCCCCGGAGAGCCGAGCCGTTCCGCTCCGCGCCGCCGTGTCGCATCAACGGGGAGAGAAAAACATCCATCCACGACGACGGAGGAGGAGGAGGCAGAGAGCGAGGAGCGCAGCAACGCCCATCGCTACACCTCCTGCATGAGCCCCGTGCGCCGCCGCCGTCTTCTCGATGCCCGCCTGTTTACACATGAGAGGGCTCCCCTCGTCCGTCGCCTGCAGCCCCGCCGCCGATGCCCTGCCGCGTCCCGCCGCCTCTTTAGCACCTTGTAGCGCCGAAAAGACGCCGTGCTGCTGAGGAGCTCCGTGCACCGTGCGTGCAGCGCACCTCCACCCCGTTTCTGCAGGTGAGCGAGCTTTTTTATCACGACTCCGTGTTTCTCGGTGATGGAGCAGATGTGTGGGGAGGAAGAGGAGGAGGAGGAGGAGGAGGAGGGGGTGGATGCATGTTTTTGCAGTAAACAAATTTCGGCCTGTGCGTGCTCTTATCTTACACACAGCGAGTATTTCACGCATTCATCACGTTGACGTGATCTCTGTTTACGAACCAGGAGAGACATAACATGCACGGGAAAGACACGGTGTGAATGTGCAGATGTGTAAACAAGAGCTGCTCGATCAACAGGAAAAAAATATGCGTGTTTTCAGCAAAATTTTCTCCAACATAGATGTATTTGAAATAAACAGATGTATCGTTTTGCAGATTATCTTAGATGAATATTCGATTTTTTTTATTCGAGGAAATTGTTTTGAACGCTTGCGTTTCTAAATATTTGTTTATGCTTGCTTTATTTTATTATTCACACGGAAGAAAATCCCATTTTTACACCAGGTTTCACGTTCGGTACACACTGTCTTTTTACCTGAAGGCCTTCTAATACTACCACTACTACTACTACTCCTACTACTACTACTACTGCTACTACCGCAGTGTATCTGTACGCCTGGTTAAAAAACAGCAGTCACAATAAAGCAGGATTTAACCAGCAGACTGCAAACCCCTGTTTACTCTCTGGCACGCGCACGCACGCAGACGCACGCACGGCCACGGAGGGCAGTCGGCACCTCGTTCCCTAGCAACAGCGCCGTGCGCTGGTCAAGGCCTCCTGCCAAATTTAGCTCCGGGACGCGCATCGCCAGTCAATGAGCGCACACAGCGTTCAATTCAGAGGAATACAGATGGATGAATTATCAAGCAGGCGGCTTCAGGCCTTGTTTTGTTCCTGCTTCACAATATGTTGGAAATTTTCTGGTTGTAATGAAGGTTTTACACACACAGCGACCAACACAATTCGCTTTGTCCCCATCAGTACGGGCACAGCTGAGTAATAACTAAAAGGTCTAAGTGTAAACACAAAACACTCAAAAATAAATCCAGTTAGCATGTAAATACAAAATAATGTAATTCCTTTCAGAATAAACATTTAAAATTGGCCTTCCTGAAGCAGTAATTAGCACACACCCTAGTTTGGTCTTCTTTCCGTTGCTAACTGCGGCTAACATTAGCAACTTGTTTACTTACATTCATCACAGCCGGTTTTTCTGACACCAAAGTTGCTCTTCAGTCGCCCAGTGTTGTTCGGAGTTGGCTCGAGACGTTTTCGAAAACGCGCGTTGAGTTTTACAATGACATTTTAGTCCAAACAAATAAAAGACGCATCTGGAAAATAGCTCAACATAATTACTGCGATCCAAAGTGATAGTGCGCATGCGCGGACGGAGAGCCACGCCAAGGGCATTTAAAAAAACATGGCGGAACTCTGGAAATTCAAATAGCGTTATTTGGATGAAAATTAATACCTTTAAGGAAATAATGCATACAGAATGACTTCCAGACCATCAGAATATTGATATTTATTCATACATTTATTTCTTCTTCTTGCAGAAAATAAAAAAACACGTTTTTCACATTTGTTTTCATTTTTGTGGCAGCCTTTTAGTAATATAAACTGGACAATCATGAGTATCTCATACAGAGCAATTTAAAAGGAATAATTGCTTGATAGAATAGTGGTGACTTTTAATAACAGCAAAAAAATGTAATTGGCTTATTATTCAGGGTTTAAAACATGGTGCTGCAGCAGAATCAGGGTCAGTCGGGCAGAAGCTACCTGCCCTTGTTGCCCCAAAAGCCAGCCCTTGCCCCCTCCACACTAAGCTGTATTAATGTCATTAAAGCAAAGGGCTGTGTGAGACTTAGCCGGAGGACATCCGCTTGCCCAGCACGGGACGGATTAACATCAATCTGCCGGCACACACAAACCGAGACGGACAGAGCAAGACAATCGCAGGCTTATCCCGCAGGCCAGCTGTGTGTCTGTTGATTTGTTGATGTGTTTACCATGTGGAACTTGTTTACGTTCTGAGGCGGGATGCGGGACTCATCCTTGATGTTTGACTCCTCCCTCAGACTGCACCCGTGGCCTTACCCTCCCACGCCTCTCTGCGGGCTCTCCACCGGCGGCCACCCCGCTCCTCCCCTTCCCCCCCTCGCTGAGCGCTCGGCGTCCTCATTCTCCTCTCGGGCTCCCGCCATCTCGTCCAGCTGTGGCCCTCACAGGGCGCGTTCGCTGGCGCTCACCTGACAGGTCCCTGGCCTCAGGACGACAGCCAGCAACAACACGTTCCCTACATGAGGGACAAAGCGACGCAGGTGAGTCTCCTGAGCGGAACATGGACGACTCTGTCAGAGCTACAAACGGAGTTGTTTTGAAACCAAACCCGCATGTGTTTCAGACCCCCAGGGCCTGGGCAGATGAGAGGAGGAGGGGCTCTCACAAACGCTCGGCCTCCTGTGGGAGCACCGACCAGCTCAAGGAGGTCTGTCTCTTCTTTTTTTTTTATACCAAACGCTAAAACGCTCCCTCGTCTGCTCCAGAAAACAACATTGTTCTTTCTGAACGCTTCCCAGATTGCCAAATTGCGTCAGCAGCTCCAGCGCAGCAAACGCAGCAGCCGCCATCGGAGGGACAAAGACCGCAAGTCGCCCTTCAATGGCAGCCACACCATCATCCAGTCGCAGGTGAGCACAGAAAGCGGGTTAAGTCCCGGATTTGTTGGAGCACGTCCCACTTTCCCTCCTGAAAGGCTCTGCAGGTGGAAATGTAAAGATAAATTAGTTCCCTGCCATGCAGCTGACACGCACACACACACACACACATGCTGGTGGTTTGTGTGTGTGGCGGTGACAGCAGCAGCGCCGCCACGCTCCTCGCTCCCTGTGGAGTCTGCAGGAGTGCAGCTGTTCAGTTATCTGGGCCTCCTCGCGACACAAAGACAGGCCTGCCCGCGACGCACACTTGCAGGAATGTCTGAGAGCTTCCTGCGACTCCTCACCGCCTCCTTTGTCCTACGTGTTTTTTTTTGCAGACGCCGATGCCCAAGACCATCCTGATCCCCATCCCGATATCCAAGTCTTCAGCCCCCCGCTTCCGGAACAGCGTGGAGGGCCTCAATCAGGAGATCGAGCGCATCATCATCCGAGACACCCCCGAGAAGGAGGAGACCATAGTTGTGAGTCCAAGTCATGAAAAAACATTGAAAAGGTTTCAGGGTCAAACTTGCAGTCGGATTCCGCTCACTTGCTCCCTCTTGTGGACAAAGTTCTCATTTCCTCTTGCTGGAGAACAGAGCATCATTTCTTTCAATATCCATCAACTCCTCTTTTGGAAGCATTGAAAAACAACAGCGAAGCTGGTGTCTAATTACAAGCATTCAATGCCAGGAGCGTGTGAGCGCCAAACAGCTCATTTGAAGTCATTAGATGAATTCAATGACTCATTCTGTGACTCCCTGCACAAACCAGGGATTATTCCCAGAGTGCAACAGTGTGACGGTGACCTCGTTTGTTTGACAGCCGCAGGATGTCCCAGATGGGCACCGCGCGCCCCCGCCCATGCCCCCGCAGCGCAGCAGCAGCACGCGCAGCATCGACACACAGACCCCCTCGGGGGGCGGCCTGAGCGGTAGCCATAGCAACTGCAGCAGCCGCCCCGACTCCATCTCGCCCTCCTACCTCACCGTGCTGAACGACGCGGCCGGAGGCAGCCCCTACGAGGACAAAGGTGAGACACACGCAGGGTGTGAGCAGCACTGAGGTCACGTGGGCGAGCGCCATTCCTGACCTCCCCCCTTCTCCCTCCCTCCCCCCCTTCAGAGCTGGTCCCCTGCTCCCCGCTGCCCAAGTATGCTGCCTCTCCCCGACCCAACAACAGCTACATGTTCAAGAGGGAACCTCCAGAGGGCTGCGAGAAGGTCAAAGTGTTCGAGGAGTCCATGTGAGTAGAAGGATTAAGCTGGTCAATACATCGG
Organism: Malacoctenus gilli; assembly: GCA_032164315.1. Classification (NCBI taxonomy): domain Eukaryota; kingdom Metazoa; phylum Chordata; class Actinopteri; order Blenniiformes; family Labrisomidae; genus Malacoctenus; species Malacoctenus gilli. Next base: position 1,862,725 of record JASSRZ010000056.1, read on the forward strand.
CGGCCCTCCCGCCCTTCAGATCAATCAATAATCTGCTTTCTGCGTCTACGAAACGCTGTCAGGCGGAATGAGGTCATTTTTCTCCCAGGCTTTTGTTGTGGAGGGTAACCCTCCCTTCCTGTCTGCGTCTCCAGGCCCAAACCTCTGCAGGAGATCCCGCCTTTCCTGTGTCCCGACCGCAACAAGGTCAACTTCATCCCCAACAGCGGCTCTGCCTTCTGCCTGGTCAGCATCCTCAAGCCCTTACTGCCCGCCCCGGACCTCAACTTCCGCCCCGGGGTGGGCCTCCGCAGCCTGTCCCCGTCCCTGGTGCCTCTGTCCACCCAGCCCTGCCTCCTGGAGGAGCCCGAGACCTTCTGACGGCCTTTTGCGCTCGACGCCGACTCACCCCCGCCCTCCCCCGCCCCGTCTCCCTCCTCCTCCTCCTCCTCCTCCCGCCAGAATCAGAAAAACAACTGATGAATCGACCTGCGGCTCCAAAAAGAAGAAAAAAGAAATGCCTTCAGCATGCCAGCTCAGCTCTCTCTGATGTCCTTCTCTCGTTGAAAAAGCGCTTCCCACTGCCGCTCCTCCTCAGACGACTGCAGCGTGAGAGTCTCGCAGCCCTGGGCGCTAACATTTCACCGCTTCACTTCAGTGCTGGTTCTGTATTACGGATGGGGGGAGGGGGGGGGGGCGACAGGACAGACTCTTCTTCTTCTTCTTCTTTTTATTCATCGTATTATACCATGGCGCCTTTCCACGGACATATCTCTTTTTTCTATCTGTAGTTGTTTCTCTTGATATATAAGATATGCCTTCCATTGTTTAAAAAAAAAAAGACAGAAAAACACAAGAAAAAAAAAACAACAAATAACCGGGCCGCTGGTTTCCAAAGCGACCGCCAGATTGACCACGGAGGCCAACTTTGGTGCTGCCAGATTTATCGTAGCAAAACTTGAAAGGTCGTGAAAACGGAGAAGTTCAAAAAAATTGTGCCTGATACTCGAGACCGATTCGTTTCCCCAAACCGGCGCCGTGCTCCGATCGCGGCGATCTCAGCACCACGCCGGCCATAGATACACACGGCGAGCACGGAGACGTCGAGCGAGGGGGCGGCGCGAGTCGCCCAGACGTCCGTTTTCTACTTTCTCAGGCGTTTTGCAGCCAAACCTGTGAAGATGCCTGCTCACTGCTGCCCCTGCTGGCTGCGGTGTGTATCTATGGGAAACGCAGGCCAGGGCTTTGATGTGTGCAGCGTGTCCAACCTGTGTCTGCTTGCCCCTCCCTCCTGAAGCACCGGCCTTTGCTCACAGCAACCTTCCTTTATTTTCCTCCGCTCCACCGACTTCACTGCCTCCTCCTGTTTCTCCTCCTCCTCTTCCTCCTCCTCCTCCTCTCTCGCTCTCTCTTCTCCTCACCGTCACCCAGACACCGATTTTTTCCTTCTGTCTTGCTCAACTCGTATTGTTGTTGAATTACTGTCCAGAAGGGGGCGCCCCGGTGGGACGGTGTCTCCCTCTGGCTTGCAGGGCCGGCGGAGCCTGGAGAGAGTGGCGACCCCTTGAAGGGTCAGAGGTCAGAGAGGAACAAATACAACATGTGTTGGGTGGTCTTCCATCGACAAATCAGAGGCTGAGTTTCTCACAACTGGCTGCAGATATAATTTTCGACGCCATTTTGGTCCAATTTGAACAAAAACTTGACAAAAACAGATGTGTGAGTCGGATATTAACCAGTTATTTTAACGTAACCCTCTCCTGACCAAACGGCGGCAGCTTTCAGACCTGACCGGCGCAACCTGGGGGACGCCGTTCTCTCCGCTCTCTCCGCGCCCTTCCTCTCGTACTCCTGCGTATGTCATTACTACTCGACTGTGCCTGCTTACGGTGGATTAGGAATGTACTGGATCTGTAAATATCAGAGGCACACAGTGTTTGTATTATCGACTGACAAAGATATGTATCCGAACGAGTCGACGTGTAACATAAGACCCCCGTCCCCTCCTCCTCTTCCTCCGCAGACTACTGTGAATTACTACATGTCTCATTCTTGTGAATAATAATGTATTTATTTATCATACAGGAGTGTAACTGGGGTCTTCAGAGAGTTTTAAACCAACAATAGTTACATCGTCCATCTCAGGTTGTAGCGAATAGTAAACAAAGAGATTTTACTAACCTCTCAGCGCACACTAAGAAGTCTACACTAGCAGGGAGAGAGCAGACTACAGCTGCGACGTATGTAGCCTCACACCGCGGCGGCCCCGAGCGGCTCGAACCTGTAGCAGAGTAGAAGTAGAGACCAGTGTGGGTGTCGTTCGTTCAGTGACCTGACTACCAAATGGAAATGTAACACAAACAGCAACAACCTGACAGAAATGAGACGTCCACTTGCTGGAAAACAATCACAACCAACAGCGACGGGGGTGGGTGGGGTTTTTTTTGTTGTTTTTTTGAACGTCTGTTTACAAAAAAAGAGGAATAAAAGCAGATTCACGTGTGAAAGTAGATTTTATTCTTTTCCGAGGGGAAAAGGAGCTGATTGGAATGAGGCTCGACACGACAAATCAGCGTCCGCTTGTCCAGTTTATTGGAAACAGAACTGCCAAGTTTTCATCTGTGAATCCCCTTCGGAGTGAAATAAAAAGGCATCGTTGAATTAAACTCGGCGTCTGTCGTTGACTCCAGGAATACATTCTCTCTCTGCTCGGTCCTTGAAGCTTTTTTTGCCTCCGTGTTGCGTCAGCGCATGTGCAAAAGTCTCGGAGCGCCGCTTGGATGCCGGATTCGTCCGTCGCGTGACACGGTAACAGATCCCCACAGTCGTCTTTCACCCCGCCCCTAAAACGACCCATCCGTGCCTTCATCGAACATCGCGGCGCTAAAAATTCATTCAGTGTTTCTTCATAGTGATAACTTTACAGAGCACAACAAAAACAGCTCGTTTTGCTGACAGTAGCAGTGATAAATTGAGTAAATAAATACACTTTGATGCATCAGATTCACATATTTGCAGCTTGGGGGGGACGTCTGGAACACAAGCGAAATAATAAAGGTTTCCAGTACACACACATTTCTTTTAGAGCACAACAAAATGAGTTCAATAAGATATAGTCGTGAGAGTTAATTGATTGTTCTGCATCAACACGTCCGTCTCTTCGTGTCTTTGGAGGACAAAACGGGGAGTTTTCGGTGCGCTAACACAGAAACTCAGGAATGGGTGGAGCTTGGACTGCGGCTCCAATCTCCCCCTCACTCATTCATTCATAAGTGACAATCATGTGCTGCTCTAAACATCCAGGAGTAGTAAATAGACTCCGTGTAAGGTCCCTTTCTCTGCAAACACGCTCAAACACAGAAACACACACACAACGCCGCCCAAAACAAAACAAAAACATGGAAATCAAAGATCCTCGCTGGTCGACAGGACCTGCAGTGACACCCCACACAGGTCCTGTTCCCAGTAACAGACTGGTCAGTGTCTGGTGTGATGTCAGTGTGTATCTGTAACAGACGGATGGGTAAAAGAGTGACGGCCTGACCTGCATAAACTTCATATTGAGTGGATCGTGTACTTGGTCGATGACATAAGTTGCAGGAATCCAGCGAAGGAACGCACGCCGCGCGGCCATCTCAGGCGTTGAGCAGCTCCTCGGCGGAGCGTCCGATGGCGTCGGGGTTCGACAGGGGGTCCAAGTCCGCAAACAGGTTGAACCAGGCCGACATGTCTTTGGACCCTCCTGCTGCGGCGGCGGCGGCGGCGGCTGCACGCGGACGCACAGCGAGGAGAAAATCAGCGCACGCGTGACGTTTGGAGCGACGACTTGAAGAAAAAACGCCGCCTACCGTTCGCTGCTGAGCTCGGAGCGGGCTGAGCTGATTGGCTGGTCCCAGCCGGTGGCTGCATGGGCGGAGCCTGGAACATCGGCGGCGTGGCCCAACCTGAGAGAGAAAAAGAAGTTTGAGTGGCGTGTTGGTGGGCTGCAGCGAGCTTGTGTTTCCAGGAGAGGGCGCCGCGGCAGACCTGTGGCGCTCAGGCTGTGATCCAGCAGCTGGGAGGGAAGGAAACCAGTGGGGCTGGGCGGGTTCGAGGGGGGCCGCGCCGTCGCCGCGGCCGTCGGCGAGACGCCGGGGGGCTCGAACAGGCCGAAAGCGTCCTGCCACTCCCTGCTGAACTCGTCGCTGGCGCCCGGACCCGGGCTCAGGAGGTCCTTGAGGAAGGCCATGTCGCTGCGCTCCCCGTCCTCGTCCTCTGGTCTCAGGTTGGTCCCCGTGGCGTCCGACGGCCCACCTGAGTGAGAACAGAGAGGTGAGGAGGACGCAGAACCACACAGAGCGGAGAAACACCGAAATGTGCGGAGAAAAAGCAGTTAGCCGCAGAAGTTAAAGCGAAAAAGGAGCCAGCGTCAGAGGGGCGGAGCCTAAGAGGAGGTGGAGGAGATTCTCAGAGGAGTCGAAAGTCGAAGAAGCTTGAAGACGGCTCGCTTTACCGGTGGCCGGCGGCCGCGGGGGGAACTGAAAACCGTCAAAGCCGCGGGCCCCGTCCAGGACCCCCGCCGCGGGGGGCGGGGGCAGGCGCCACGGCGGGGCAGCGCCGGGCTGCGGGTCGTCGCAGGCCACGAGCATTAAGTCGTCGTCGTCGTCGTAAACGGCCGACAGCTCTCTGAGGTCGTGGGGTGCTGGAGGGGGCGTGGCTACTGGGATCAGAGGATCATAACAGGCGGCAACACACTCAGACTCACACACACTTACCACCATCACCGGTCTGTCCGTCACTGCTGAGGTCGGCGTCTGCACAAAAAAACCCCACAAACATCACTCAAACGCATCATTTTTGCTTCCTTCCTTGTGTGGATGACGCGTGTTGCATGGCAGCCACCAGGGGGCGGCACACACCTGCTCCGCCTTCACTTCCTGATGGCTTGTCGTCGTCCAAGGACACCAGACTGCAGGAGGGAGAGGAACAGAATGAGGAGGTGTCCCAACAGGCTGCAGGGACGCAGTTTGTCTATTTATAGCGACGCTGTCGCCTCTATTTAATCTGGTTCTGCTGCGAACGGGCGCCGTCTGAGACCCGCCGCTCTACGGGGGGGGGTGGGAGGGGCTATCGGTCGCCACTCTGTCTGCAGGAGGAGCTGCAGCAGCTAACACTTACTCGTGAGTGATTATGGGAATGGAAGTGGCCTCATGTTTGATGAAGGTGTGGCTGAAGTGACAGTGTGAAGAGAGACAAAAGGACAGTGAGAGGAAAGGGCAGAGCGTGTGGACGCAAAGACAACATTTGTTTATTTTATGGCGCGACATCCAAACAAGTCTTACTTGTCTGCGTTGCTCCGTGGCTCCTCCTCCTTCTCCTCCTGCTTCTGGAGGTCCGATATCAAATCCAGAGGGTCCCGCAGGTCCTGCAGGAGGGAGACGGCGCGTTAATGAGGACCAACGCGACTCAGAAAGCGTCTTCCTGTCCGTCCCCACCTTGAGCGTGGTGAACTGGTAGGGGACGTGTCCCTGGAAGGCCTCGTGGATGGCAGACATGGCGTGAGCCGTCTTCTCCCAGAACTGCAGCAGGGTGGTCTGACGGGCAGAGAGGAAAGGTGGGTTTTACTTTACCGGCGGCTCCGGCGCTCGTCGGCGCTTCGCGTGGCCCCGCCTACCTGGTAGGTGCAGAGCGAGTGGGAGAGCATGTTGCAGCGGCTCGCTCCCAGCATGTCCACCTTCTGGCACACGTCGTTCTTCAGCTTCTCGAACTGGCCCTTCGTCCCTCGGACCTGAGCTTGCACCTGCTCGCAGGAAGTGCACGCGTCAGGTGACAGGAAGCCCAAACGAGGACGCGGTGAACATCAAAACACTCGTCCTGCCTTGCGGAACTTCTCCAGCTGTTTGTAGGTGTCGGGGTCGAGCTCCTGGGACACGTCCTTCATCCACAGCAGAGCCCCGCGGTACTCGGTGCGCGCCTTCTCCATCCGCCCCACCGTCAGGAGCGTGTCGGCGATGGCGCGCCGCCGGAACGTCTCCACCTCCTGATGCAGGCGGTGCAGCGGCGGGCAGAGCGCCATCCTGGAAAAAGAGCACAGAGTTGAAGCGCTGTTCGTTCCCCCGCGTCGATGAGCGTCGGTGCCGCCGCCGCCGTCTCCGCCGACCTCTGCTTGGCCGAGGAGCACAGCGCCTTGCTGGTGGCGTTCATCATGTTGCCCGCCTTGGTGCGGTCGTGTTCGGCCTGGAAACGCAGGAACAGGCCGAGCTCGTTCTCCTCCTGAGACAAGCCTGAGGGGAGACGGCGAGGGGGAGGAGCTTATCGGCGAGTTGTGCGTGGATATTCACACGTTAACAGCGCGTGTAAGTCACGGTTTCACATTCAGGTCGGACTCACGTGTGATTCTGTGTTGGTACTTCTCGATCACCTTCAGCAGCTCCGTGCAGGTGGACTGAACTGAGCGGAAGAACTGCACACACACACACACACACACACACACACACACACACACACACACGATAAGTTCTCTATTTTGCGGTTTGTTCCTCAGCTTCGCTCTCCGAACAGACACCATATTTGCCTCCCGTCTGCTCCACGAAAAAACAGACGTGACTCAATGATGAGCGTGCGTCATGGCAACCGTGTCCGGGGTCGCTCTGGCGCCGCTGTCAGATGTGATCACGAGATTACGCGCAATCGGAGACATTCAGAAGCACTTTCAACGCGGAAAACAAGCGAGGTAATGGACTCAGTCGCAGCCTCAGGTGCTGCAGACGCCACTGCGGGAGGAGCACGCGTGCGCGCGGCCTCCGTCACTGATTAACCGCACGGCAAACAACTTGGCCGCGCCGCCACCTGTCGGCAAACACCTGGCTGCTCCTGCGTGAGTCACGGTAGCGTGACAGAGGCGCATCGAGACGTGGAGGTCGAATTCAAACAGATCCGGGCTCCTTCAGAGGCAACAAAAGCCCCGTGGTGAAACTGGAGCTGCTGGAACAATGGAGGCACTGTTGTCCTCAGCTCCCTGGACGCACTCCCCTCGCAAACTTTCTTCTTCGATGGTGTTTGAAGGCAACCCGCTGCAGCAGTTCCTACCTCCAGCTTGGCGTCCAGGTCGGCGTCCGACGCCACCACGTACTCGTCCTCCTTCTTGCCGGTGGCTTTGATCAGCACCTGCTTGGTCTTCCAGAACTTCTTCTGCATGCGGGCCATCACCGAGCTGTCCTCGCCCAGCACGGCGCGCCCGCTGTTCAGCACGTCCTCCGCAAACCTGCACAAAAACAAACCAGCTGACTTTTCCGCCACCTCGGACGTCTGTTGAATTGGAGTACACGTCTCTAAATTCAGTTTTCAGCTCCACAACAAACAGTTTCTGTCTTACTTGTCAGATTCTGATAATTAGAGGCAGAATATTGATTTACAGCAGCAAAAATGTTGAAAAAAGTGTTGAAAAGGGTCACTTAATTTGAGAAAAATTAAGTTTGAGACATTTGACATGCAGGATGATGCTTTGGAAGGTGTCTGGGTTCAAATAGAGAAGATACAGCTTGTTTATTATGACACATACCTGTCCATCACTGGACAATCAGTGTTTTTTCTGATCTGGAAACACAAAAAAACAACACGTAACGTGTTAAATAGAAGACTAGGAAACATTGTGGAGAGTCAGTGCCACGACTAGAATATTCAAGGCTATCTATGAAGCATAAACAACAAACTCATGCAGGCTAAAAGGCTAAAAAAGACACCTGCGACTTCACAGGAGCGAGCAAAAGGAGCCAGCTGGCCGCACAAACAGGTGTTCAGTTACAGGCAAACCTGTCCCCAGGACACGGAGGGGACACGCAAAGTGTCCCCCTGATGCGTATTAACGCGTAATAATAACTTGGTGGAGGACAGCGAGGGAGGGGTCGACGGAGGAGGAAGAATAAGCCCCAAGACGTCGCGGAGCGTCGCCGTTAGCAGCTGTTTGGCTGCTAGCAGGTGTCGCTGCTAACACGCACGGAAAACGAGCTGCGGAAGCGTTAAATCACGTCGCGTCGAAGCGGTTTGAGTGTGAATACGACGGGGACGCACGCACCTGAGGGTCGCTGATGCGTCCTAGTCCCGCAGTCCGAGCATCTACGCGGCGCGGCGCGGCCAGCCTCGCGTCCAGACAGCCTTCATCACCACCGTCTGACTCACGGTAACAGGATATGCCGCGCGGCGGCAGGGACGCAGCGCGGCCGCCAGAGGGCGCCGGCGCGCACACGTCGCCGTGAAAGCACGGCGGAAATTGCAAACACTTTTTCCTCTCTGGACTCGGAGCTGCTAAAAAATAAAAGTCCAGGATCGTTCATCAAACTGTCCATCAAAGAGACCGGATGGACGGCCCAACGGCGCGCCCTGGAGGACCAGCTGAGGACCGCCGAGCCGCCTGGGAGACAATTCCCCAGGAATGTCGCGTTCGCTGGCTGTCCACATTGTTCTTTGTTGTTCATGAATAAATAAATACTCAAAGAAAAGATAAATCTTGGGGAAATGGGGAATTGTCGCCATCTGGTGGTGAAAAATAAGAACTTAAAATTTAGTAAAGATGGCGCTTTCACTCAGCGAAACTACATCCGCCGGACCCTTTCAGAATTAAACTGGGGCTCCGAGCCGAAATGGGGAATTGTCGCCATCTGGTGGTCAAAAAACGGAACTTCAAATTTAGTAAAAATGGCGCATTTACTCAGCAAAACTGTATCCGCCGGACCCTTTCAGAATTAAACTGGGGCTCCGGGCCGAAATTGGGAATTGTCGCCATCTGGTGGTCAAAAATCGGAACTTCAAATTTAGTAAAGATGGCGCTTTCACTCAGCAAAACTGTATCCGCCGGACCCTTTCAGAATTAAACAGGGGCTCCAGACAGAAATGGGGAATTGTCGCCATCGGGTGGTCAATAAGGGGAACTTCAAATTTAGTAAAAATGGTGCTTTCACTCATCGAAACTATAGCAGCGGTCAGACAGCTGTGCTGCAAGGCCTTCCTGTGTGCTGTCCCAGTGCTGAACGCTGCGCTGCGCCGCCTGGGAGACTGTTCCCCAGGAACGTCGCGTTCGCTGGCTGTCCACATTGTTCTTTGTTGTTCATGAATAAATAGATACTCAAAGAAAAAATAAATCATGCTTGTGTCATTCAGTTCTTCTGTATCAGGCTTCAGAGACTGCTAACATAAAAGCACACTTTTTATTTTAAAGTACGGATTAAAAGAACGTTTTACCGGCATCTGGTGGTCAAAGCGGGGAACTTTAATATTAGTAAAAATAGACTTTTTACACACAGACCTAACATCCGTTTAAAAAGTTCAAAATAAAAGCACGCTTTGCCGCCCTCTGGTGGTCAAAGTGGGGAACTTTAAAATTAGTAAAGCTAAAGTTTTTACACAGATGCAACATCCGTTTGAAAAAATTCCACAATAAAAGAAGTTAAAAAAGAAGAAAAGTAAAGAGTGGCTCAGTCTGGTGAAATGACAGCTTTCAGGCTGCGCTGAGGAGCAAAGAAACTTTGGTTTCGAAGACCTGAGCTCTTTGTTTTCCATCCGCAGATGAGCACAACTACAG
>JASSRZ010000056.1:1872359-1895090 GCA_032164315.1 Malacoctenus gilli
GTCTGTTCAAACCCGGGTTCCTTCCTGTTTTCCTGCCTGTAGGTCAAAATGAGGACAAAATTACCTTCAGTCCATGGCACTTCTACAGCAGTGTGGCTCAGAGGTTTCAGCGTCTGACTGCCATGTCGGAGCTCAGGGGTTCGAGCTTTATTGTGTTTTACATTAAATATTAATTGAAATTATTTTAATACGTGAATTTAGATCACAGCGGTATTTCCGATTTGTTACTGCAAAATAAAAGACCCCGGTGCGGATGTAACGGTTCCAATTCGTGTGGTTTGGGACATTTATTTTCTGTAGAAGAGATAAACGCACATTAATCCTCTTCCTTCCACCTATTCTGTGCACTCGGTTCCTAAAAATACAAATAAAAGTGATTTTAAGACAAGTTGTGCTGTGTGAATAGCCGCTGGGCAGCGAGCAGAGGCGGCTATTCCTGCATGGGGAATAGCCGCATTTCCAGAAATGGGGAATTGTCGCCATCTGGTGGTCAAAAAAAGGAACTTCAAAATGTAATAAAAATGGCGCTTTCACTCAGCGAAACTATATCCGTCCCTCCCCTTCAGAATTAAACAGGTTTTGCCTGAAATTTTAATCGTTACGATTTTATTCGCTACGATTAAAATTAAGACACAATATTTAATTTATAAGAAGTAACGGGGCTGACTCGAGAGTGAAGAGGCTATTTTCAAATACGAGGCTCATTTGCTTCAAATTACAAACATGTCAGTGGGTTTATTTAACGTGACTTTGATCAACACATCCGTTTTTTTGCCAAATAAAATTAAAAATAGTTCAATAGTTTATGCTGGCGTTTTACTACTACTCGGTGTTAACGAGAACTATTTGAAATCATCATTAAAGAGAGACGCTGTGGCGCTGCAGCGTCTTAGTGCAGTCTGTGCTGATCGTGGGTCAGAACACCAACAGAAGCAATTAGCAGAGGCAGCTAATGGAGGCAGTTATATTCGCTGTAACATAGCAACAGCGAAATCGTTTATTCAACTCATATTAACGGTCAGAAAAGCCCAAAAGTGCTTCAAGTGCCGGGAATTCCGCAGAAATGGCTGCTTTCATACAGGAAACGACAATAAACGGGACTGTGGAGTTTTTCATAACTCACCCCCAACAGCGCACTACAACACTGAGAGGAAGGGGGGCGCTACGGAAGGCCAGGAGGGTCAAACCGAGCAGAGCAAAACAAAGTGGCAAAGTGCTAAAGCTAATTAGCAGCGACTCTAAAGAGTGGGACAAGCTATGTGAGGCCTATGTTGAAGAACAAGGCCAGCAACAACGGCTCTGTGATTGTACAGGAGCCCCGGGCAGAAATGGGGAATTGTCGCCATCTGGTGGTCAAAAAAGAGAACTTAAGATTTAGTAAAAATAACGCTTTCACTCAGCAATACTATATCCGCCGGATCCTTTCAGAATTAAACATGGCTTCCGGGCAGAAATGGGGAATTGTCGCCATCTGGTGGTCAAAAAAGGGAACTTAAAATTTAGTTAAGATGCCGCTTTCACTCAACGACACTATATCCGCCCGTCCCTTTCAGAATTAAACAGGTTTTGCCGGAAATTGGAATTTTTACGATTAAAATTAAGAAACATTATTTAATTTGAAGTAAGGGGGCTGACTCGAGAGTGAAGAGGACATTTTCAACAACGAGGCTTATTTTTTTCAACTCAAACATGTCAGTGGGTTTATTTAGCGCGTTTTTAATCAATAATTCCGTATTTTGCCTAATAAAATTAATAATAGTAACACTGGCGTTTTCCTGCTCCTCAGTGTTAACTAGAAGTAATTGAAATTACCATAAAAGAGCCACTGTTTGTGTCGCTGCAGCGTCTCAGTGCAGTTTTTGCTGATCGCAGATCATCAGACGAGTCGCTGCGAAGGTTTGTGGAGGTTTTTAACGATTTATTCTCTCAGGAATTTTATTTTTAATAATATTTAGGGCCAAATTAGTTTATTGAGGTCATTGTTCCATGATGAGCTCGCTGTTTCTGTTCCTTAAGTGCAGCAGGAACAATGGCGCCATCTGGTGTCCATTTTAGTGTACTGCAGCCAGCCTGAAAGGAAGGTTGTTTTTTTATTTGTCTGAATCACTTTCATAAAATTCTTTTAGTCAACTCATTTGAGTCACTCCTCACGATCACTGGTTGTCTCTCTCACACACAGCAAAGAGGACACATCCCTGTTAAAGATCAGATGAGTTTATACTCTGCTTGGTTTACAGGAAACAAAGACAATCTGTAGGAAAATATCTGTCAAAGCTGAGGGCAAAGAACACAGAAAAAACACAGCTTTTATTTTGGAGGCGGCGCGTCCCACGATGGCGTCGCTACGCCCCGGCATCCGTCTGACAGGCGGAGTATCTGTAGGTGTACAGCTTGTTGTCGGCACCTCCGCTCAGCATCAGCTGCCGACAGAAAGAAAGTGGGGTCAGCTTTTGATTCTTTCGCCGTGGCGCGTTCACGTGCCGCGGCGTGGCGTCTCACCCCGCTTTCCGTCCAGTCCACGCAAAACACTTTGTCCTCGTGGGCCGCCAGGTCGTACAGCGGCGCCTTGCAGCTGGGGAGCGACACAGACAGGAGAGTCAGTCGCGTGGAGGATGTGAAGGGTCACCATGCCCAAATACGGACGCTGACAGACCTTCTGGTGTCCCACAGTTTGACCAGGTTGTCAAGGGAACCGGAGACGAGCTGGTGCTCGTGTGACGGCGCCCACTTGACGGCGGTGACCCAGCCGGTGTGGGAGGTCAGCGAGAGCAGCACCAGGGAGCCGTCTGAGGGCCGGAGAGGAGTTCAGGCGAGAGGAGGCGGAGGGGAGGGGGTCGGCGGCGGCGGGCGGTACCTTTGGTGCGGGGGTCCCACAGCCTGATGTGTCTGTCGGCGCTGCCCGAGGCCAGACGGCGGCACAGCGGCGAGTAGGAGACGCAGTTGAACACTTTGCTGCCCGTCTGCGGAGAAAAGAGGAGAGCGACGGTGGGAAAGACGTCGAGCGGCGTCAGCCGTCGATCGCGGCGGCGCTCACCAGCGTGGTCTTCATCACGCCGCTCTCCACGTCCCACAGGCGGATGGTGTGGTCCCAGGAGGCGCTGCACACCTCGTCGCCGTCGCTCCACAGGACGGAGGACACCGCCTCGTTGTGTCCGGACAGCGTCATGATCGGGGTCTGCGTGACACGGGAGAGGCGCGGTCAACCGGCGGCGACGGCGGCGTCCCCGGCGCACGGATGCGTACTCACCCGGGTCAGGCCCAGCTGCTGGGTCTTCTGCTTCTTCCTGGGCCGGTCGCCGGGCTCCTCCACCTCGTCCACCTCGTCCGTGGGGACGGCCGACCAGATCTTCAGCATTTTGTCCCAGGAGCCGCTGCAGAACTGAAACCAGACGGACACGCGGGATGCGAGACGAGGCCGTTTTTTTCCCGTCGCGTTCGCCGTCTCCTTTCGGCGCGGTCTTACCTTGGTCCCGGTGGGATCGGTGGACACGGTGTCCACGCTGGCCGTGTGTCCCCGGCAGCAGTGGCGGGCTTTCAGCTTGTTCCTCTCTGAGTTCCACTCCCACAGCAGCACGCTCTGGTCCAGCGAGGCCGTCAGCAGCAGCGAGGTCAGGCCCTCTGCGGGGGACGGACGGACGTCCACTGTGAGACGGTGGACAGCGGCGGCGTCCGCGAGCCGTTCGGCCCCGACTCACCTCTTTTGACCCAGGCCACGTCCTTGATGGCGTCCGTGTGTCCGGCCACCGTCGTCACGGCTTTGCCCTCCGCCGACCAGATCCGGGCCGTCTTGTCGTAGGAGCCGGTGAGGATCCTGCGAGGGACGGAGGAGAGGCGTGAGAGCGTCCGCCGGAAGGGTAGACACGCCCCCTGGCAACCGCACGCTGCCCGTCTCACCACTCGCTATCGGCGCTGACGGAGCTGATCCAGTCGTCGTGCATCATGCACTCCTCGGGCTCCGGCGCCGTGATCCGCTCCACGTACTCGATCTCCACCACCTCTTCCTGCAACACACACACACACACACACACACACACACACACACACACACACACACACACACACACACCTGGATGAGACCTGATCACTCTTTTCACCTCTCGGCACAGAATGGCGCCCGCCGTACCGTTGAGATCCCCTCCGCATCCATGTGAGCGGACAGCGACGTCCGCAGGAACTGACCCCGGACCAGGAAGTCGAACTCCACTTTGGCGTGAGAGGCTGTGGGTAACAAACAAACAAACAAACAACAACAAGGTCGGTTTCATCCAGGAAAGCTGGCTCTAAGATTCCAGTGAAGCCAAACACTCGGTCACGCTACCATTTTTGGCCTCCAGGAGCTTGTTGATGACGTTGCTGAGGTCCTGCACCTCTGAGGATGCTGGGATGGAGAACGGGACATCGTCCACGACATACCTGTGGAAAAAACACACGCGTGCGCGTGCGTGAGACGTGGACACGAAGGGACGAGCTGACAGACACCTCCTGCTAAGAGAGAGTCGACCTCTGTCTCCCCATCTTCCAGTGTTTACATGTAGCTCTGGCACGCTAGTTAGCCGTCCTGCTGTTTCCAATGGCTCCATTAGCACGGGGACGCGCTCACCTCTTGTTCTCCGTGAAGAAGCGCGCCTGTAGCTGCGACATGTCTCCGTCTTGTGTGTCTCTGGCTGTCCAGCAGCTCCCGGAACGTCCCAGTTGCGGTTAAACGTGTCCACGCTGCTCGTCACTACTCACCTGACCGCCTCTCCGCTGCGCCATGTGCTGCTGCGGAGCCAGGCGCGTCAGTGGAACACAGAGACACTGATCAGTGCTCGACTAGTAATGTCTGGATTCTTCCTAGGGATTATATCTTTATTTACACAAAGAAAAGAATATATAGCAATATGTTGCACAACATTAATAATAACAACAATGCGAGAAATAAATTTCCAAAAATGGGCTGAAGTCAATAAATTAAAAATACTAAAAGAAAGTGTGATTATATATATCTTAAAAATCCTGAAAATGATTTTTTGTCTTCTCATATTTTGTTCCACTCACATTGTGTGTGTGTGTGTGTGTGTGCGTGTGTGTGTGCAGCAATTCATCGTCGAACTGGCAGCAATTCTTGGTCAAAGGTCAATAAGAGAAGAGAATTTTCTGCCTCTATGTTGAACAGGTTTCTAGGAGGAAACATCAGCGACCGGGTTTCCAGATGTTTTGTTTCACACAACAAAACATATTCAAAAAAGTCTCCAATGTGCAGCTGCAGGAAGTAGAGCGATGCTGGTACACGTGTGACTTCATCACAAGTGAAAGTGCCAAATAAAACGTAAGAAACACGAAGTAAATTGAGAGAAAAAAACAGCTCTAAGAACACGTTTATTCATGGTGAACAGATGCACACTGCAGGTGTTTAAAAGGATTAAAACACTGAGAGCTAAAATGTCTACATTAAAATGTGTCAGTAACAAATCACACACAGTTTGAGCTTCACAGTAATTATCTAGAGTATGAAAAAGGAGATTTATTTCATTTATTTCTCATTTTTTGTTCTGTTGGTTGACACTGCGGGGCGTGGCAGAGGATGTCTGGAGCGCCATGGCAACCGTGGGGTGGTCAGCCATCGGCTGAGCGTCCGACGCGCCGCTGTCCGTCACCTCCTCTGACGGGGGGTTCGTTTGGGCCATGATTGTTTTGGAGATGACCCCAATCAGCTGCTGCAGGAGCTGGCTATTGGCCCGCTGCTGCTCCTGCAGCACCTCGAAGCGCCGCTCCTCGGCCTCCTGCTGCGCCGCCATGAACTGCCGGAAGGCCGCCATCTCCTCCTCGTGGCGCCTCTGCTCCGCCTCCTCCGTGTCCCGCTTCAGCTCCAGGTAGTTGTCCAGGAAGGTGTGGAACTGGTCCTGGTGGGTCTTCCTCTTGCGGCGTTCGGCGCCTGGGATGGTGCGCCGCAGGACGCTGCTGACCTGCTGGTAGGAGGGGCTCACCGAGCTGGTGGTGCTGTCCGAGTCCCGGGCTTCCAGTCTCTCGTTGGCCTGAGTCCCTGTGAAGAAAGCAGGAGAAGAGAAACGCCATCAACAGGTGGAGCAGGACTCGTATGGATGCAGCGTGTTGCCAGGTTTGGTGCACAGCTGGAGCCAGAGGTGCACCCACCGCTGTTGATGTCCTCCAGGCGGACGGAGCACTCGGCCCACTCGCTCGGCGTGGCCGAGCACGACACCTCCACCTCCTCCTCCTCCTTGAAGGACTCCAGCACGTTCCCCGGCGCGCACGCGGGCCCGGAGCCCAGGATGGCGTCCAGCTCGTCGTACCACTCCGACTTGTGGCGCTCCCCGGCGGCGTCGCCATCTTTCCTCATGGAGCCGCGGACTTTGAAGTAGTGCTGCCGCAACTTCTTCACCTTCATGTGGCACTGGTGCGCCGTGCGGTGGAAGCCCCGCTCCAGCATCCTCTGGCTGACCACCAGGAAGGCTTTCTGGGTCTTGTTGGGGGTCGTCAGCAGCTTGGTCATCTTCTCCTCGGACCAGATGTCGATGAGCGACCCCGTCTCGTCGCGGCTCCACGTCTGTCCGCGAGACATACTTGTCGCGGGTCGCTTCGTTCCTCCTACCCACAATGCACCGCGCCCTAAACGCTTTCCGCCGTTTAGTCCACTTCGCTGTTCACACGGTGAACGAAACGAACCAGCGATTTCTTACTGGTGAACCGACACCCACGTTCGAGAGGAACCCGTTCGTTTTGTGACAGGTGTTGTCTGGACCGGGCGGGGGTACACAAAGGGGGTTTCTTCTCTTTATTTCAAGGTGCACAACAGGCAACCGGGGCAATGTCGCCATCTAGCGCGTTTTGGGTGCAATTACAATGTCCTCAAATTGATCTAAGAGAATTATATTGATCTTTTTCTAATTAATTTGATACGGGAAACAAACCTAATAAACAAGGGGAGTTTCTCTATAAAAGCTAACATAAAAATCCATAATTAAATAAAAAAAACAATAGTTTGATTCACATTTCAGGCAGACTTTACTGTGAAAAACACTGACACAAAACAAGATGTTTATTGTATTTGCTCAGATCAGATGGGAGCAAAGCAAAACAAATGTGTGCAAGGAAAAAACCACAGACATAAAGGAGGATTTAAACTTTATGTGGAGCCGCTTTCACATTCAACAAAAAACGTGTCGATTCAGCCTCTGTAAAATTACAGTTTTAACCTCTTGATATACATGGAAAAAAATCTATGACATAAAACCGAAAATAGAAAATATATACACTCTCCATCCATCCACTCATTCGTCTTCCTCCTCCTCCTTCACCTTCTTTTTCTTTTTCTTCTTCTTCTTCTCTGTGGACTACAAAGAACAAAACAAGTCAGGTCGTCTCGTCACATTTCACCTGAAATTTCTTCAAACTCCCGAAGTCTCACCTCAGGTGCGGCTGCTGCCTCCTCCTGCACCACCTCCTCCTCTGGTTGTTCTTCTGCAGCTTTGTCCTTTTTCTTCTTCTTCTTCTTCTTTGGAGGTTCCTCTGCTACGTCTTCTTCTTCTTCTGTAAATGGGGCCACAAAACAACGTAAGAATGGTGACGCCTCTCTGTTTGGCCCTCGCAGGGTTTCGCTCACCCACCTTCTGCGGCCGCCTCCTTTTTGGGCTTTTTGGCTTTGACCGTCGGCGTGACCGGCTCCTCCTCTGCCGCCGGCTCCTCCTGCTCCACCTCCTCAAACTTCCTCTTCTTGGACGTGGAGGGGATGGTGGAGTCGCCGGATGGGTCGTACATCCTCACCTCACTGGGGGGGTCGGAGAAAGGAGTAGGTAAAAGCTGCCATTTCGATCACATGTGGAAACTTCGGAGGGAAAGGCGTCTCCTCACCTCTTGTGCTGGTATTTGTCCGCCTTCGCCATCGCTTTGCCCGTGCCGCTGATTTTTCGGAGCTGAAACGAAAATGTGGACGAAATCAGAAGCTCAGTGACTTATCTCCACCTTGTGGACAAAATTGGTTTAAAAAAAACCTGTTTTAGACCATTTATGTTCGAGAAACTGGTCGCATGTCAGGAGGACCATCTGGTACTTACTCCCTTGTCCTCCAGCATGCGCAGTCTGGCCTCCAGCTTGGCTCGGTTCACTGCTCCCAGTTCAGCATTGGTGTCCTCTCCGAGGGCGTCGTAGCGGATCGCCAGGGCGGTTTTGGCGGCGAGCATTCTGGAGATCTGAACGAACCGAGAGTTTCCGTTAAATCTCGCCGAACGGCGTGTTCACCTGTCACCACGTGGTGTCTCCTTCAGCCTCACCTTGCCCTTGTTCTTGGGGGTGGTCTGGCCCACCAGGGAGGCGTGGTAGATGAGGCCGTACTTGGGCGTGTCTTTGCGAGTCTTCAGGGCTCGGAAGAGCGCCTTCTCTGCGCCCAGGATCTGCACCGTGGACGCCGGGTGTTTGGCCAGATTCAGGAGGGAGCCTTAAAAAAAAAACACAAACATCAGCGGTAAACACCGGCGCCAAACCAACGGCGGTCTGTGTGGCGCTTCTGAGGCGAGCTCAGATGAGGTAGTGACTTAAAAGCATCAGGTTTTTTCAGGAAAAAGACGTAACGTCGACATCATCACTGCTCGCCGGCTGCTCGATTACTATCTTTTGTTTCAGGGCTTACCGGCGTGCGAGATGAGGCGGGCGCCGACCAGCTCGCCCACCATCACCGTCAGGTTGGGGGCGATGGCCATCATGCGGTTCTTCAGGTAATCGTAGAGCTGAGCGCGGTACTCCGTGATCTCCACCACCTGCGGAGAACAAACAGCGTGCGTCACAAACGTGTCGCGCCGCCGGCGGCGTATTGTGGGCGTGTCGCGGCGGTTCAGATGAGGTAGTGACTGAAAGCCCACACGGAAGGTTTCAGGCTGAAGACAGATGTCGTCATCATCACCACAGCCGCCAGAGCCTCGCCGCGGCGCGTTCCTGCGCTCACCTGGTCGCACAGGTGACTGATGTTTCCGATGTCCGCCTCCGACACCTCCGTTCCCATGGAGATCTCGGCGGCCAGCTTCACCTCGGCTTCGATCTCCTCGGGGAGGATGTCCGACAGGTCCGTGGTCGCCACGTTGGTGCGGGCGCCTGAAAACGCACGGCAGTGAGCGACCGGCGAGACGAGTCGTGACCCCCCCAGAGCCGGACGGCGGGCGCGTGCGCCTGCTTACCTATTTTGCGGACGGTCTTGCAGTACGCCAGGTTGTCGGTGACGACCTTGCCCAGCTCGGGGAAGTGCCAGCCGTACCACTCGCGGCAGCGCATGATGTAGTTGTTGAGCTCCTTGTCCAGGTCGTCCAGGAGAGCTGCGGGCGAGTACGGGTTAGCGTTTTTGAAAACGGCGAGATCAAACCGGTTCGCTCCGTTCGCGGTTACTTACAAATGGCTTGAACGATCATGGTGTCGACCTTGTCGGGGCTAAACTTCAGCTTGTATCGGGACAAACTGGGAAACAGGAGAAGAGAGGAAAACGGTCAGATATCGGAGCGCCGTTCTCCGGGCGCGTCCGGAGTCGAGACGCGGCGCCTCAGTGGTAGTGACGAATGCTGAGGAGGATCCACAGGTGCGATCCGAACAGCGGGTGTAATCACAGGCGGCGTGCGGAGACGGCACCCCGGGCGGCGACCTACCTGTGGGCGAGGCCCAGCGACATGGCGCTGATCTCCTTGGCGGGCAGGCCGCTGATGAGGCTCTCCATCTGGCTCCTGATGCACCTCATGAGCTCGGCCACGGCGGGACTGTGGACGCAGCTCAGGTCCAGCTTTTCCTGCAGGAAACACGGACGGTCACACGCTGCGGACGCCGGACTCAAACCGAAGAGGGACGTAAACAAGGGGTCCGCTTACTTTGATGACTCCGCCCAGTTTGGCGTCGCTGATGGCGAGCTGCTCATGAGCTTCCTTCGCGACGACCTTCTTGAGGACTTTCTTCAGACTCTTGCCGATTTTTCCCTCCACGAGGGCGGTGGCGGCTGGAGGAACAACAACAGACGCCGCTGAATATTTGTACTCAGACGGCCTGGTAACAGACCACCTGCAGGGTGGTCTCAGTGGTAGTGACGAATACTGTAGGATGCCTCATGTTTTGTTCAGACACAGCGTTGCATCACAGACCAAACAGATCTCAGTGTGTAGTAGTATGTGTGTTATTACCTGCTAAGGCCTCTGTGGTGTCCTGGAACTTCTCAAAGTGCTTCAGCTTCACACTGAAACAGCAAACACAACGACGTCAACACCTCACTTCACACACTCATGAATAAACACACCGATCTCGCATCACTTACACTTTATTGGCTTTTTCAGGAGTTTCAAACTCCTTGTACAGGCTGTCGACCTGCTGCAGTTTGGATTCATCCAGGACCTGAAACGCAACAGATATGTAAGGAAAAAAAACACACTTATTTTGAAAGAACCTTGTCTGAAATGAGATTACAGACAATAACATAATATCAGTCTGAATCTCGACACTTTGTCACGTCTACAGCCCAGCTCGGGTTGTTTTTCTTCTCATAACTGAAGAACAGCTGTGAAATCTGCTCTTTACAACATATTGGAGTCACAGCAGAGCACTCTTGAACGTTTGCTGCTGCTGAAGTTGGAGCTCACTCCATTGAACTCGGGAGTTCAGTGCACACGTGCTTACAGGCCCTCCACGGTGCCAACTGTTACCTTTTACATTCGCAAACATGCAATTGCAAAAGCACAAAGTCCTCATGTTGCACGTAATCGAAGACAACGTTTGGGAGTAGCTTGTAACTTTGTAAATGTCTTTTACGTGTGGCACCGTAAACTTTTGGCTCCCGGCTAGCCGAAGCTAACAGAATTAGCCGTGAAAAAAGCTCCGTTTCAGTGAGATAACGGCGGACAGGGAGGCAGTTACCTTGAATATCGCATATCCAGCGGCGGTCTCGAATAGCACGAGCATCGTGGCGGCTGCTCGGTGATCTCCGGACACTTTGGCTGCTCTCTCGGCGGAGAGCGCTCACGTTTTCCTGCGGCAGACACCACGCTGCTGCTGCTCCTGCTGCTGCTTCGTTCACACACGCGGTGCTGCGCTCAGAACCGGAAGTGATTAGGTTGCCACGTCAGCTCGCGCCGGGCAATGAACCCCCGTTTTCATTTCTCCTAAACTCAACCTCATTCTATTAAAAAGAGAACTCTTGATGTTTTTTTTTTAAATATTAAAAAATTAAGTTAAGTATTCTGGTTTCCGATCCTCTGTCCCTTCAAGAAAGCCCTGAATTCCCTGTTTAGTTCAGGTAGCATCTTTTTCGTCCACGTGCGATTCTATCACTATTTTTTGCAAGACATATAATTGAGGAAACAAGATTTGTTAACTAATCGATGAAAGTAGCCGTTTTCAGACGCTGAACAGGGAGCTTTGCATCTTACAACACCTTTTCTCACATTTTTATATATTTTGGGGTATTTTTACTTTAACTGGCAACTCCGTTAAACTTTAGGGTCTCGCGAGAAGCTGTGGCAAACGTGTCAGATTTATCGAAGAAAAACCATTACAAAAATGAACATGTCATTAAATTGTACTTTAAATAATAATAATAGTTTAACTTAAAAATTAAAAAAGAGGATTAGTTGTAGCGACGCTGATCTTGCTGCGTTTGTTTAACATCCTATCTCGTCGCGGAAGTGACGTAAAGTCAACAGGAGCAAAACAGGCACATGTGAGAGCTGCATGCTGTTGGCCATCGTTAAAGATTGACTTGAAACTAACTTTTCTCCGGACGTGAGGGAGGACAGAAGGCCAGTACGGCGCCATGACCGAGCCGGGACACTACCCTCCGCCGAACTTCAGCTGTCCTCCGGCGGGCAGCGTCCAGCAGCAGCAGCAGCAGCCTGCCCGCTGCAGCAGCTTCCACCCCAGCATGTGGAGCTGGGCTGAGACGCCCCCGGAGCCCAGCTGGGGTCTCGGCCCGGGCTGGTTTCAGGGGGGCTCAGCAGGGCGCGGTGAGTGGGACCAGATTCTGCTGACTTGGGGATCTCCTATGCATAAAATCTGGGTTATACCGCCTCAAACTACTGTGTTGTCAACAGGTCAGAACTTCAATTATCGAGGTGGAAGACCCCACCACGGCCCCCCAGGGCATTATGGGAAAAAGGTGAGAACAGAGAGTTAGTTTTACATTTTTTTTCAAGTTGGTAAGAAATCCTAACTGATGTCTTGTGTTTTTCGACCTGCGATAGAAGAATAACAAAGAGCCGGAGTTCGCCCATTTCTGTGACACGTGTGACCGAGGCTTCAAGAACCAGGAGAAGTACAGCGAACACGTCTCCCAGCACGTCAAGGTGCCTGTCTGCTCTCTGGCCTGAAGCGTTCACATTCATCCATTCATCCAGTCTCACGATCAACCCTGCTCCCACAGTGTTCGGTGCCCGACTGCAGCTTCATGGCTCACGAGAAAATCGTGCGGATACACTGGAAAAACGTAAGTGGCGGTCGGTGTCGCGTCTGATGCTGAGAGCGTTTTTCCTGATGTAATCTTGAGTTTTTTCCCCCCCATGTGGATGTTAGAGTCACGCTCCAGGAGGCAAGAGGATCAAGCTGGACACGCCGGAGGAGATCGCCAAATGGAGAGAGGACAGGCGCAAGTCAGTACCCGCAGGGACATCAGAGGAAAGTCTTTTATTCCCCAAATGTTTCATGGTGACTGACTTTTCTTCCAGGAACTATCCCACGCTGCAGAACATTGAGAGGAAGAGGAAGATCATGGAGACG
The DNA here is from genome assembly GCA_032164315.1 of Malacoctenus gilli. Taxonomy (NCBI): domain Eukaryota; kingdom Metazoa; phylum Chordata; class Actinopteri; order Blenniiformes; family Labrisomidae; genus Malacoctenus; species Malacoctenus gilli. The sequence goes on from JASSRZ010000056.1 coordinate 1,885,086, forward strand.
CGGGAGCAGACGGGAGGGGTCCTGGAGACCGCCCAGTTCGGGTAAGTGGTGGCAGCAAGAGACGTTGGAAAGCAGCGACACCTCGAGACGTCGAGCCCCTTTTCTTTGACTTAGACACATGAGAGGAAGGGGTCGAGGTCGAGGTCGGGGAAGAGGCCGTGGATGGAGCGACAGAGGCCACAGAGGGCGACACCAGCGAGGTCCTCCCCGCTCGGACTGGGCGGAGACACCCAAACCCCTCGCCCAGCCCTGCAGGGACGCAGATCCCCTGGGGGCGCTGGCCAGCAGCGACCACGGTGAGTGACGGCACGGGCGTTGTTTTCAAAAGTCCCAAGCAGGGAGGGATAAATGTGTTTGTCGTGTCCTCGCAGAGTCTGACAGGGAGGAACCAGCGGGAGAACCCGGGATCGGAGCCCTCACTGTGGCTCCCAAGCGGATGAGCTCGGCTCTGGGCGCCCTGGTGTCAAACTACGGCTCCATGAGCGAGAGCGAAAGTGACGGAGAGCCAGAAGGTGAGTTCAGCCCTCCTGTTTTTATCCTACTCGAACACCGGGCCTTCGAATGTCTGCGCACGGCCCTGTTCTGAACTTCTTTGTGTTCCAGCCTCCCCACTTCAACGAGTCAAAGAAGCAGTGCAGGAAAACAAGGCTCTTCTCCACCAAAGACCATCGAACACAGTTGTTACGGGAGCCTGTGATGGGATGGAGACCCCCGCGGAACATACCGGAGAACAGGATGAGTTTGGCCTCCACAGGCAGCACGGCAGGGGAGGAAGGTGGGGGAGAAGAGGGAGAGGAGGCAGGGGAGGAAGACACCAAGACGCACCGCAGAGATGTCGACCCACTTTACTTGAGATGGTATGGAGACATGAGGTGTGTCACGATTAAAGCGCCTGCTCCGTCACTTCCTGACCGTCCTTTCTTTGTCTTTGAACAGTTGCTGGCTCCAGATATCCGCCACGAGAGGAACGTGCTCCTGCAGTGCGTGCGCTACGTGGTCCAAAACCGCTTCTTCGGCGTGGAGAGCAAACCCAAACACCCGGAGAAGGTTGAAAATGAAGTGTCAGTGGCGCGTGAGGCCCCACGGACGCACAACGTCGTGTGCAAGACATCCCCTCCGGTTGAAGTGTCTTCAGCCCCAACAGAGGACACTCAGGGTGGTCCGGAGCCAAGTCGAGCTGCTGCAGACCAGGATCTGAGTCCAGAACAGTCTGGTGGTCCTGCTGTGGAAACGAGAGCAGCTGCTGACCCAAAGGAACTCACCAAATACGCTGACGGGACAACAGCCACTGACTCAGAAAGTCTGGACCCTCCTTCCACAGATGTGAACAACTGTGACATGTTCAATGATGAAATCTGGGACAGCCCTGCTGCTGTTGTGTAAAGGACTCCATATTGTTTAGTTTCAAGAATTAAAGCTTTTTTTATTTAAAAATTTACGTTTGTTTTCTGTATCTACTTTTCAAGTTTCACGTGATTTCAATGTGAACTGTCTGTTTTGTCATTAAATAAATCCTTATGTTTATTCTAAACACTTTGTGCAAATTTATTGACCAAGACCAATAATTTAGTTTTAATAGTTAAAATATAATTTCACTTTTTGGTACTTTGAAATATATTTCCGTGTATAAATAGTTAAAACTACATTTATTATTCAAGGTTTTCAACCGTTCAGTGAATTGATGGGGTGTTCGTTTTATGCATCAGTGTAGCCGGGACTGTTGGATCGCCGGATTGAAGCGCTCGTTCTTTTGCCCGAGGTCACAAAACGAACGCACCCCACGCTCGTCGCATGGATACCACCTGAACCGTCTTCTGTGCTGGTGGCAACGGTAAAGTTTAACCATCGGTATGCAACTCGACGCATAACTAGAAAACAGCAGAGTTACAGATCTTATAAATACTCGCTTATAAATTCAAATTTGGGCCGCATCCTGTTTGTAAGTGGGGGACTTGATCGATGGCTGCAGGCTGTGTTCGAGTTGAGCCCCCTTTTGTGGAGTTCAGCGATGTGACGGTGGGTCATGTTTATAAAGGAGGTGTAACGGTTACAAATGCCGGGAAGACTTCCATGAAAATACTCTTTGAGGAGCCTGCATCGAAGGTAATGCACACCGATTATTTATTTATTACAATTTTTTACACAAGAACTCGATTGCTTAAAATTATACTGCGTTAATTATCTCTTTAATACTAATAATTAAAGTTTTGAAAGTAAAATTTTCATTTACCTTTATAGAATTGAAGTTCCTGGAAGTTTGTTGCTTTGCAAAGAAAACATGCCATTATTGTAATTAACGCTTTACCTGTGACTCCATTTCTCCACTTTTCCTGAAGCTCTTTATGTTCACGGCGTCGAGGACAGCTGTGGTGGTGGCCCCTGGTTTGTCTGTACGCGGCGTGTTGGCGTTCACGCCAGAAGAAGAGGTGGAGGTCAGAGACCGTCTTCTGATTCATGTCAATGATGCAGACGTCCTAAAAGTCCCACTGCGAGGGTGAGCCTGCTGGGAGCATTAAAGACACCAAGTTGTCAAATACACAGACTTATAGACAAATGATTTACATGATACTGCTCTAGAATTCCCAGAACTTGTCGCCTCCAAATGGTCACAGAAGTAGACTTCGGGTGTGTCGTCGCCAGCGGTCAGGTGATCAGCAAAGAGCATCCAATAACCAACCAAGGATCAGCACCAGGTAAACCTCGCGTTCTCTTCTTTTTTCAGGACACTTCTGACATAAACACCCTCGTATTTTTTGTGCAGGTGTTTTCCAGGTGCAGTACAATGGAGACATCTCCATTCGCCTGTCTCCTTGCAGTGGAGTCATCGCAGCTGGGGCTACCCAGTGGCTCAAAGTGGACCTGCGTACTGACAGACCGCGGCGTGTTGCTGAGAAGGCTGAGTATGTTTGTCTGAAGTGGAGAAATCACACAGGGAAATGTACATTTCTGGGATAGCAATAAATAACTTTTGTTGCAGAGTGAAGCTCCAGAACCGTCCTGCCGTGGTTCTCAGCATCACCGCTGAGGTGGTGGAGCAGCTGCTGGAGATCTTTGACCTGCAGGTAACGCTGAAGTCCAGACTCCATCTAATGTGAACCATTTCTGTCTTAAGCCCGATTTTCCTCTTCACAGGGCTCTCCACTGTCCTGCCTGTGGTTCGGTCCTGTCTACTTTGGAGCCTCCACCGTGGAGCACGTGGTTCTGAGGAACAGTTCTCCTCAGCCTTGCGACTGGGTCTGCTGTATCCAGGATGGTGCTGCTGGGACGGAGGAGGTGAGTGAGTCAGTAGTGAATGATTAGCAGTCCGGGTGTTTATGTCCCAGGAAACAGTGCTGTGACTGCAGGCTGTTGCAGGGAACGGACCTTCAGAAGAGCACAGACGCCACCTTGCTGGAAAGAATGAGGAAGTGCAGCCCCGTCAACCAACATGTCTCCCACGCCCTGGTGTGTGTTCCTAAACAGGGCAGACTGGCTCCATACGACAAAACGACTGTGGCAGTACGATTCAGCCCTGTCAGTAAGAGGTACTTTATCTTTTTATTTAAAAAAAGAAAAAAATGTATTTTCTTCAAACAAAGAGAAAAAGAACACTCTCCCCGTCGGGGAATCGAACCCCGGTCTCCCGCGTGACAGGCGGGGATACTCACCACTATACTAACGAGGAGACGATGAATAGGCCACATAAATAAGGGTTAATGAACTAAGACATCGCCCATGTTCTGTTTCAGTGGAGTCGAAGGGAGGAAACGTGGAGCTCTCCCCCGTCGGCAGGATTACTGTTTGTTCCTTCTCTTTGAATCTGTGGAGAGCAGACATGGATTCACTCACCATCATGGTATCTTCAGCTCCCCAGCATCGTGCAGTGCTGCTCAGACAGCTGTTTGGTGCAAACACTGTGTGTTCCTCCAAAAACAAACCATTGGGTTGTCTCTTCAGCGAGCTGCAGTGTGGAGCTGGCAGTGACAGGCTCTGGGCTTCCTGTGTCTTTGGTGCCCAGTCCCTCGGAGAGTTTCCGCTTCCAGGCCTGTGTGACGGGCCAGCACGTGGACGTCCTCTGCGTGCTGCAGAACCTCTGCGCTCAGCTGCCCGTCAGCTTCCAATTCCGCAAATTAGCACATTTCAGCAGCCAGCCGTCCGCTGGGACCATCGCGCCCGGCCAGTGTCAGGTGACCAGAGCACATCGATGTGGTGATTTATTCATGAAGTCAAGCAGCGCGTTAATATGGACGCGTTTGGTATTTGCTCTGTCTCTCAGGATGTCGTCCTGTCCTTCAATCCGCGGCAGCAAGGGAGCTTCCAAGTCCTTCAGAAGCTCGACGTCTTGGGTCACGCCATCAGCCAGGAGGAGGACAACAGTACCGAGCTTGAACTTTGCAGCCTCCACACGATCACTCTACATTTCTTTGCAGTTTGCCACAGTGAAACCACACACCCTGTGCCTAAAACAGCCTGTGAGTGGAAATACAAATCACAAATTTGGTAGGAGCACCATATGATTGACTTGGACTGTGTGTGTATCTCTGCCACAGTGTCCAGTTCAATTGGACCAAGGCCTCACATCAAATGCAGCGAGCTGACTCGCTGCCGTGGATTGGCTCGCGTCGCCGTCCTCAGTGCCGACAAAACGCGACTCCACAAACATCGCAGCAGTGGAAGGAGTCACGCAGAGGGGAAGGAGGAGTTCCTGGCCTTCCCAAACGATCGGGCCTCCAGCATCAGGCCTGCATCCCCAAACAGACTGTACAGGCAAGTACTGACACACATTGGGGGATGACTTGCAATCATAACCATTAAACTACAATCACTCCTTCCCATTTCTTCTCACACATTGGCTGGGATGTCTTTCACAAGTCTCGATGTGTTTTTAGGACCATCTTTACTGGTGCACCGCGGTATTGCTATGTGGACACCGACTATGCTTTCACCAAGGAAGAGGAAGAGCAGAAGCAGCAGCATCGACAGGTTTACGCAGACTTCATCAAACAGCTGAGACAAGCGCGGCTCCAGAGGGCCAAAGAAAAGTGGGCAACCTCTCTGATAAACACTGGTCTGTATTGTCAAAGTGTTTGCCGAAAATCTTTGACTGCTGCTTTTCAGCAAGCAAGAAAAAACGGAGGACGATGTGGACATTGGGATTGTCCCTTCTCAAGGACTCGTTCCCCCGACACTCAGCATCAAGGACGTGGACCCCAGTGAGGCATCAGAGACACAGCCAAATTCCAGAAAACACAACAGTCAGGCAAACACAAAATCAGCCATCCTGCAGGTCAACAATCACTACAAAATTCTGGTATTAACGTTGAATTTTTTCAGTGGAAATAGTCGTTTTCTTTTCGACTCTTTTTGTCTTTTTACAGGCTCCCACAGTTATGAATGCAGTTCCTTCTACTAACCAAGAGATGGCAGAATGTAACAGGACATTGACTGCTGAGCAGCTCTACCAAGTTGTCATAGGTTTGTTTTTTCTTGATTTGAAACTAGATACACAAGAGGATGTAAATATACTTCATGTTTCATTAAGCATCTACTGACTGCCATCAAGTCAGGTGACAAAATGTTGTTTCTTTCTGCCTTAGGTCCCCTTTCAGTGGACTTCGGTGAAGTGTGTGTGCGCTCGGTGTGTGTTCAGAAGCTGGACTTGGTCAACAATCTGTCTGCATGCGTGTGGGTGCAGCTGGAAGTGGACTTCCCCGAGCTGCAGGCCACCTCACCCGTCTCCTACGTCTTGCCACCTCACTCCCACAGCTCGCTGCCCCTCATTTTTCAGAGCAACAAGCTCGGCGCCTTCTACGGGTACGTGGAGGAAGCAGCTCAACGTCGGCGTGCACCTTAAAAACACTGAATCTGCGTATTTCCCTTTCTCTTCCAGACCGGTTCCCTACTCGGTCAACCAGCAGCACCCTGGTCAGATCGTCGTCCAGGCCCTGGTGGTCCCATTCGCTCTGGAACTCTCCACCCACACGCTGGTGCTCCACCCGACACCCGGTCTGCTCGCTGCTGCGGGATACAGGAAGTCAGTGACCCTGAGGAACCAGCGGAACCACGCTGCCGAGTTCACATGGCGACCGGTCGTGACGGAGAGCGGCATCCTGTTCTCGATCCGACCAGCCACAGGTGCTAAGACAGTTTCAGTCCTCTCTGTCTTGAGTATTTTTTGTGTTTGCGTTAAAATTGTTGGCAGTGGATTCTCAGAGTTCAACCTCCTCTTCAGGTGTTGTGGAGCCATACGAGGAGTTGGACTGCGAGGTGGTCTGGCATCCCTCGTTCTCCTCCCCTGCAGAGGGAGACTTTGACCTGTGTGTCCACGAGGGCAGCACGCAGCGCTTGCACTGCACTGCCAAGGTCTGCTTCCAGAGACGGTGCAGTCTAAATCACCCACTTTTCTTCCATCTTGGTCGAAAAATACCGTTAAGGCGTCTCCGAGTGAGCCTTCATCCTCGCCCCACTTCTGATAAACAGAGTAACATGCATGCTTCATGTGTAAGTTCATCTGGAGGACAGTGATACATAATTAATGTGTTCACAAGGTGGTAAGAGAATATTTCCAGCATATTTATGCACAAAAGTCCAAAACACCGTGGAGCCTTTTAACTGTCAGTGCTCACATGTGATGCTGCCATGTCCCTGCGCTATAGCTTCTTCTGTCTGCAGGCAGTAACTGAACAAGCTTAGGAAGGTGTTATTTGTGAATTAAGCACAGCACTTGCGTCCTTGTCACCGCGTATTCGTGGAGGCAGCGTTTGATCCCAGAGGTATGCAGCAATGTGGCGCCGGAGCATCAATACAGCCGCCCCGGCTCCATTGATAACGCTGCTGTGATGAAAACTCGCTTTTCTTTGGTTCGGTCTTCGCTTTAAACTTCATCTCAGTGAAAAATGATGTCACCTTGAGGTGACTCGCGACAGCCACAATGAAGGTTAATTGTGAACGAATTCCCAACAAATTAAAACATCACTGATAAATGGAATGAAATAGATGATCAAATAGAAGCAGCCGCTTTGTCGACTCATTTCTCTCCCCTGGCGCTCCGCAGCGATGTGAGGCCAAATCAGTCAGAGAGCCAGATATGGATTTCTGCTCTGACAGCAGCCTCAGTCGAGCAGAGCACAATTTAACAACAAGATGTGCTGTGATTTAAGTCGGGCTTTCGGCTTTCATGTGGAGGAACCTCTGGCGTTGCTGCCGTGTTGCCATCACTGCTATTACCTGCTTAAAAAGTTGCTCCTAATTTATATGCTCCGCTGGCTGTCACTTAGTGATGAGTGGTGGAAATGACTAATCAGACGAAGCGGTTGGTAGGTGAGCGGCTGTCCGACATATAAATGAGTGCAACACAATATGACAGATGTTGCTCCGTGCTGCTCTCAGGTCGGAGCCACCAGTGTTCAGCTGGCAGATCAGCAGGTCACTTTTGGAGCCGTGCCGCTCAACGTGTCTTCGACCAGGACTGCAGTGCTACACAACACGGGCCACAATCACGCCTACTTCCAGGTGCTCACACACACACACACACACACGGTGATCATTTGTCACTCCTTCACATGATTAGCGAACGCCTGTTTGTTGATCCTCCAGGTTCTGGACGTGTGCCCTCTGCCGGGCATGGTGGTGAGTCCAGCGGAGGGCACGGTGCCCAGCAGGGGGCAGGCGGTGCTCAAGATCCACTACAACCCAGACTGCGTGGTCAAGTTTCACTCCAGAGTTGAGGTGAAGGAGTGAGACAGAGAGAAGCTGTTGTGTAGGTGTAAGAACACACAAAAGACTGTGTGTGTGTGTTTGCAGATCGCTCTGAGGAACATGAAGTCCATCGAGCTGCGAGTGGGCGGCTCGGTGGCGCCTCCTCACGTCGACATCAGTGTGGTGAGTGTCTGTGTGTACTTTTTAGTCTTTATACACACACACTTACGAATCAACAAAGGTTTCAGCCAATAAGTTTCCTCCCTTCTTACCTTTCTTCCTGTTGCTCCATCTCTCTTTCCATCCCTCTCCTCCTCTCTTCAGCCCCACTTTCAGTTCTCCGGCGTGCATGTTGGTTCTCAGAAAGTCCTCCCCTTCGCGCTGACCAATCGATCATCAGCCGCGGCTCAAGTCACCTTTGACCTCTCAGAGTATGAGGACTTCTCCGTCCAGCCTGCAGCAAGTACGCAAACATCGACTAATGTGGCTGGATTGCATGTTTGTCTTCATTTGAAATGATTGAGGAGATTTTAATCGTTAAATCGGACGTGTGTCTTGATTTGCAGAGAAAGCGTCTGGTTCGAGTGTTGTGGTGGTCAACGGCCTCCAAACAGTGGACTGCACCCTCATCTTCTCTCCGACCCAGGTGCGATTTGGCCGGACACACAATCAGTAACATATTGAAGATTTCGCTCCTTCTATCTTCCCAACAAGCAACTCGACAACCTTAACAAAACACACACTATGTGATCTTTCTTTGATGTACAATCAACGGGACAAGTGCTCCTCAGTCATACACTGTTTTGTGTCCTTGTCTTTGAAACCTGTGCGTCTCATCTGCATGTTTCCTGCACATCTCACTCTCACGTTTACCGAGTCAGCTGGAAAACTAACAAGCCTAATTAGCAGGAAAACTCCAGCTGATGTGTCAGTTATCAGTTTAGTCGCGGCGGCAGCTTTTCTCTTCAAAGTTTGTTTTTGTCTGAAAGCAAAAAAACACCATTTCAGAAGCGATTCGGAATATTAATGACAAAGTTGTCATAATTAGGGCGAACCGCAGAAGTGGGAATGGAAAAGTTGGTGGCTGCAGCAAAGCACCAGATTGAGAGTTCTTGTGGATGACGAGCGGATGAAATGCCCCCCTACAGATTTCAAGCTACGACTTCGATCTGCCCGTCACGATCAATGGAGTCAGATGGCTCGCTGCTGCTTCATCCCCTTCAAACACTGCGAACTCTTCGTCCTCCTCCTCCTCCTCCTCCTCCTCGATGGCAGCTGGCAACAAGAGGCACGCGGTCAAACCTCTGTCTGACACTGGCGCCGTTGTGACACGGAAAGCGCCACATGTGCAGGCCACAGGTGGGTCACGGACAGGAAGCAGCACTTGTGTGGTGGTCTCACATCATTGCTCACGCACATGTTTTCTTTCTGCACTGGATTAGTGCTGAGTGCCCCACTGGAAGTGTTCCCCTCGACTCTGCACTTCAATGTGGACGCACAATCTGACACTGAGGTATCTGCATCACACGTCGCTGTCAGCTCGCTCTCTTCTTTCCTCCTTTTCGGGTGCTCGTGTCCTACTAAACCGCCGTCTCCGCTCTCTGACAAAGGAAGTGACAGCGCTCCTCTCTTCTTTGTTCTGTGATTCTGTTTTTTGGCTCGGCTCCTTCGCTCCTCCCCCTGCAGAAAGTGGAGCTGAGAGCAGTTTCGGAAGGGAGTGCGTGCTGGAGCACGATCACTGGGGAGAGCGTGCGCTGGTGGTGTGACTGCAGTGCCACAGCAGCACTGGCACGAGACGGGAGCCAGGGGGGGCTGTGTGCTGCGTCTCCCTCATCGGGCAGTCTGGGGCCGGGCCAGTCCGTGTGTTTATTGGTCAGCATCGAGCCTGAGGCCATAAGAACAGGTGAGCAGTGATTGGAAGCAGGCGGACATGTGATGATGGATGGCGTTCTTTCTCACTGCACCGGTCTCTCCCACCAGTGCACGCGGGCCTCTGTAAACACAGGTTTTCCTCCCGCAGCCAACCTCACATCTCCGATCAGACTGTCCCTTCCTCTCTACCTGGGAGACGAGAAAGGGGTGGAGACTCGCGGAGGGGAGGGACAGCAGCCATACAGAGAGCTGTCAATCACCATTACCCTCCGGGCCCCCACTATCAACATCCGTCCCCCGCAAGTTCTTCTCCAGCCTGTGCCGCTGCAGAGCGAAGCGAGAGCCACGCTGACCTTGCTGGCTGACGGATATCCAAGGTTGGTACACACACACACACACACACACACACACACACACACACACACACACACACACACACACACACACACACACACA
>JASSRZ010000056.1:1929468-1948745 GCA_032164315.1 Malacoctenus gilli
TGTGTGTGTGTGTGTGTGTGTGTGTGTGTGTGTGTGTGTGTGTGTGTGTGTGTGTGTGTGTGTGTGTGTGTATGAAGTTGTCTTTGCTGGTTCATGTAATATTAAGACGCCATCTGCCTCCTGGAGCCACCAAACAGCAACACTCACCAAGGTCCACCCGCTTGAATACTGACCCCTCTGCAGCTCAGACCCCCCCCCGGGACCCTCAAGGGGGTCCGAGCACGACAGTGTAATAATTACAAACAAGAAGGAAAGCACTGGTTTAATAATGTGTCACAAATCGCCCCAGTTTCTTGTTTGTTCTTTGAGGATTTCAATATTTATGTGGGAGGAGCAAACTTGTTGTCACAGGCGGGTGCACAATTGACCAGCAGGTGACAGCAATACTCACATCAAAGCCAGCAAAGTGCTTTAAAAGTTTATTTCCTTGTTTGCTCCTTTTTGCTGCTCATCATGTCGTTCCCCAAATTGCGTTTCATCAACTGTTTTTGAGGTTTGTCATGTTTTGCTGTCCGAGCTCGTGAAAATCATCCGTTCACGCGTGTTTGAAAAGCCGATGTTTGAAGAATAGCTCGACCAGGGCCGGAGCCGTCTCCATCGGGGCCCTCGGGGCAGAAAGTTGTCTTCGCTGTTGTCCTCGCCGTCCTCCGCCGGCGGTCGGCTGTTTTTCACCGGTGGCCATCGAGCCGCGCCCGGCTGCTGCAGGCGTGCATGCGTGCGTGACACCGAGTCGCTGGCTGGCAGCCGCCGAGGCTCGACTTCCTGTTATAGCTCCTGTAAATAGTGGATGACCTGGAGTGGTCCGAGAAGGGGAGGGGGGAGCGAAGGGGGGGGGGGTGTCAGAGAGTCAGGGAGAGAAGGAGGGATGAATGAAGGTTGTTTTGGGACGTGTCGCCTTCTTTCTCTCTACTTGTTCCACAAAATAAGCCCCCCTTTTCTTCCTGAAGTGACCTGCCTCCTTAAATAAAGCTACAATGAATAAATAAAGCCGCCCCCCCCCTCCCTGACTCCCTCCTGTCTGTGTTGCTGTCTCCCCCCCCCCCAACGGTACAGCTGGTGGGTCATCTCACGCTGTAAATAGCGTTCAGCTGGCCTGTTGGGCTGTTCTGCTGCTCCCTGTTTGGGAGGTTGCCATGCCCCCCCCCTTGCCCCCCCTCACAACTTTCCCTGTTTCACCCTTTGCTTGCCTTCCTTTTTACATCAGAAAAAAAGCCCCCCAAAAGCGGCAGTATTTTCAAAATAAAAGTACTTTGGAGCCTCTCTTCGATCTCAGGAAACAAATACAACAAAATGAGTCAAAACCTGGAAAATGTCAGGTTTTATGAGCTGTTTTGGGTCCTAATTCTGCTCTGTGATGTGTGGGTAAAAAACCCAAATGTGTTTGTAATTAAATGGACCGTTTGTAGGATCTAATTGATCCCTCTGCAGCTCCTCAGCTGATTATTGGAGGTTTGCATCGCTACCAAGCGCGTAATCATCGAAGATGGTACCGATATCTGATAATAGACGTTTGCGTTGGTTTTCAGGAGGAATTTCCCGGATCAAACTCGGCTATTTAGCAGCAAACTGGCGTCCCGGGGCTCCTGCTGCTGCAGCAGATGTATTTACAGCGTGTAGCAGCGAAAGGCGGCGGTGTAACGACTCGACGGCTCCGCGGCAGCTCCCTTCAACTTCAGCCTCTCAGCTGTGCAAACCCACTTGAAGTCTGGCGCTTCAGCCGCGACAAATCTGTGCCATGAGGCGAGAAAAATTCACTTTTTAAAGCGAGAAATCACTGAAATGTGGGTTTGAGTGCTTCGAACTGCCGGATGGGTGTAAAGTGATCGCTGCAGAGGCAGGTGGCGCTGCAGATAATGTCCTCTGAATCAAAATAAAGCCCCCGCCCCTCCTCTTTGAAGGGGGGGCTAAATATACAGCGTTGTGTTACGTAGGGGCCGAAGTATGCGTGTCTGTCATGGACCTCACTGTCTGCAAATGTTCCTGCAGACACTGTGCAGGAGCCGTGCAGCGGGGGGGCTGTTGCATGACGTCTGCCCCCCCCCCCCACCCTGGCACCTGTTGGATGGTTACACAACCAGGTTTGCAGGGTGCGTTCGCAACACGCGAGTGATCTCTAACTTTATCCGTGGCGTTGATTCTTCAGAGGTTGAATTCAGCAGCGTGTTTTCCTCGCCGCTGTCGGACCTTCGTGGAGTTTACGGCGCAACGCGCCTGTAATAACGTGTCGGTCGGTTTGCCTCGGCCGACATCTGGCGCCTTCCGTCACCTGGCTGACCTCCGAGGACGGCCGCCGGGCTGCTGAGACATCGATCGGCGTCGCACGAGCCCGTCCGACAGAAACGGCCTCCTCCCGAAACGTCTGCCTCCGATCTGTCGCTCTCGGACTTCAGCTCCGGAGGAAACGTGATCGAATCACTGTGAGAGCGTAAAAAAGACTCTTAAAACAAAAAGAAATAACAGACTCGCAAACATTCGCGGCGCTGTGAGCCGGCGGAGAACAGCTGTACGCCAGGACGGGACGGAAAAAACACCAGGATGAGTTCTTCGAGCCTGGCTGACGTTTCTGGACGCCTGATGTGACCTGAAGGGACAGAAATTTGAGCAGGAGTCCTGAAAGATGAAGACACAAACACGGATTTTCAACAGTTTCGCTCGAATGCGAATGGACGAAGGGCAGCGAGGCTCAAGTGGAGTTTGGCACGAGCGGAGCGAAGAGAACACGCGGAAAAACAACAACCTGCACTCGAAAAACGCATGAATAAATAAATGAAATCAGCCCCGAAAATTCAGTTTGTATTCAAATGAACGAGCGGCGCCATGGAAACGCAGCCAGAACCGAGTCAAATGGACTTCTGTCCTCAGATTTGTATTCATGAAGGGTGAGAACGGCCGCGGTTCAGTCCAGAAAGGACGAGTGTCGCCGGGACGTCGTCCCTCCGGTCCGAGACGTCCAGCGTCCCTCGGACGGTGACGTCGGCGGACAGGAGGTGGCAGCACAGGCAGCCGGCGGCCGCGTCCTGGGAGCGCCGGCGCGAGATGCTGGCAGACAAGATGAATGTGTGGGATCATATCCGCCTGTTCCTGGGAGATTTGAGTCTGGCTGCGCATGAGAGGGAGATGGGACGGACTGATAGAGAGAGGGAGAGAGAGAGGGAGAGAACGGAGGAGAAAACACACACAAAGCAAGAAAAATGATCTGCAGCAGAGAAGCAGCTGCTGTTTTCTTGGGGGACCCGAAAAGAAAAGAAAAGATGGAGGCCAAAGAGACGAGCGGCTGCTGATGGATGTCGGCGCGCGAGGGTTCGCCGCTCGCGCTGACCCACATGGAGTTTCTGGGTCACCTCCGACCAGGAGGAGCGGAGGCGGGCGGAGCCTGTTTGTACGGCGGCGCCGTGGTAATGAGTCTGGCTGAGGAGCATCCCAGAGGACCCCCCCCCCTCCTTCTTCCCCTCCTTCCTCACACACACACACCCCTCGAGTCGCGGGTCACTGCAGGTCACTGCCGCTTCCTCATCTTCCTCACAGGGGCGTGTCCTTGGAGGATGTGCGGGCGTGGAGAGACTTCAGTCTGAATCCGAAAGCAAACGCCGCCGCCGCCGCCCACGTCAGACTCAGGAGCGCAATCCTCGGCGGGTCGCCGGGATTACGCGGAGATTTAGGAGCCGTCAAAGTGCGGGTCGATAGTTGGAGGCAACTTTTTTCAAGACAAACAATCGAAAACGACGGGACGGCCGTCTCGGAGCGCTCCTCGCCGATGATTGGGAAAAACAGATTATCCGTCGGATCGATGGCGAGCGGCGTTTAAACCCTCGCTCGCGGCGCGGGACCTTGGAGGGAAGCACGGCGGTTCGAAGTCTGTTTGACGGGACGAATCTCGATGAGACAGACGGCTCAGGACGAAGTCTCTTTGGGTAGTTCGAACTTCCCGTCTCCGGAAAAAAGTGGCGATTGAGCGCCTGGGGCCTCTGGCAGCGTTCACGCCGTGTTTCCTGCCAGGAAACGACAAAACTAAGTTATACGAATGAAAGGCGCCGTCGGAAATGCAGAGAAGAGGGAGAAGTTTCATTTAAAAGACGGATCTCGGCTCCTGTCGCGTCCTGTCTTCCTCCTCCAAGAGCGTCCCTCAACGTTTGGCTCCCGACTCGCAGCGTTTTTCGCCCGGAGACATAAAAAAAACCGCCCCGGCGTCTTTGAGCATTTGCGGCTGTCGGCGTGGAGAAAAATGGCCGCCGTGGAGCGGCCAAACGGCGCTTTGCTGCCCTCAATCCTCTCAACGCTGCTCTGGCACGACTGCGTGGATCTCAGGACGCTGCCGGAGCGACTTTAAGAGCAGCGTTTCGACGTTCGCTTGCGTGTTTCCGGACACTCGGCGCTGTTTGCTCTCTCGGCGTCTCTGATCTGTATTCGCCGTCGCCGTCCGTCTCCACAGCTCTTCATTTTCCTTTCTGTTTGGTGGCTTTGCTGTTATTTGCTCCCGCCGCCGCCTCGCTGTCACACACACTCACACACACACAAACACACACACACCTTTCTTTCTCTTCCTCACACCTTTGTGCAGAAAAACACTCCGTCAGCTCTTTCTTTTCTTCTGAAATGATGTCGGCAGGTTGATGGAAAGCAAAGATGAGCCCCAGGAGACGGTTGTGGGGGGGGGGGGGGCAAAAGAGCGGCCCGGTAAACGGGGACAGATGGTTTGGAGGGCGGAGCCAGGCCGCTGGGGTCAAAAAGGTCGAGAGGGACTGAAAGATGAGAGGAAGCTGAAAGGGGGCCGAGCTTGAGGAGATGTGACCAGATGGAGGGAAAGGTCGGAGAGGAAGGTCGTTTCCGGGACCGTCCCGGTTAATTAGGGTCTAAATGTGGGCGGCGGTTTCTCGAGGCGTCGCCCCCCCCCCCCCAGAAACGTTGCAGAACCTCTTCGAAGCTTCCCGACGGATCTTTTAACGAGGATGCAAATGAGCCGGCCGCCTTATCAGGGGGAAGTAATCCCGCCGCAGCGATTACATGCGTGTCCGTGCCGGCTTTCCTCCGCCGACGTGACGCGACAAGAGCTTAATTAACCTCGCGCAAACCGTCCGCATTCATTGGCGTCGCCCGCGATGCGACAGGCCGCCACTTGATTACTCCGATTGGTGGGAGGGATTCAATCACCAGGAAACGTCGTTTTCTTTAGTCGCCGGCGCCGAGGGAGCGAGCTGTTGGACCGTTTCATTTCCACGTGTGATTTTCGCCCAAACGCCCGTGAAATATCGCATTTATCGCGTCTGATTACTGAAGTAGACGATAAAACTTCATTTTTTGTCGAACAAACCAAACCCGCGACATTTGGCGATGGTTGGAGTCGTGTGAAAGTTGGTTGGAGTGGATGTTGCGGAGGTGTGAGGTTGGAATGTCTCGGACTCGCCGCCGTCTCCGCCCCCTTCGGCCAAAAGCTCCTCCCAGCTCCGGCTTAGCGTTTCCGACTCTGATTACCCGCCCGCGGTGTGTTTCTGGCACTCGGATGCTCGCCGGCGGCCCGAGCGTTACGTCAGGATCGGCCGCCGCTCTCATCGCCGGCGTGACGGCGGCGAGGAGATCAGAGCCTGAGGAGCCTGGAGAGGAAATTAAAAGCATTTTCATCCTCACGGCTCAAATTCGCCGGCGGTCCGGTCGTCCGGCGCGGGAACGAATCGCCGATAATCGTGCGGGTGTTGCTCAACTTGTGGCCCGAGGCGTTGCCTGCTCCGGAACACCGAAGCAACTCCCCTTGATGGAGTGAGGGCGGCGTTCACGCTCGCCGTTTCTCCTGCCTGACAGTTTCGAGCTGCAAACGCAGCTCGGATTCCTCGCGCCGGCCGCGCCCGGGGAGCGTCCTCTGATCTCCGGGCCGTCCGAAATCAAGCAGCATCCCAAACGGCCGCAGAGCCGCTTCATCAACGTGATCAGACGGAGGATGGAGGAAGCGAGGAGACGGGAGGGAGGGAGGCTCTGATTGCAGTTAATTGCCGCTCACATCCAGGGCGGGGCTAATCAAGCAGGCCGCGTGCGTGCCGACGATGCGACTCGGTCTCGGCTCGAGCGCCGGCCCGCTCGTTCCGTCGCCCTATTTTATAATTAGCAGGGAGATGATATTTCAGAGCCTCCGTTGCACGTCGCCTTTCTTTTCGCTCGCTTGAAATCAGAGCCGGCGCGGCGCCAGATCGCGCCGTATAGATCCAACGGCTGCTCAGCGCGGCGCTTTATGTGGCCGCGTGACGCCGCCGTCCCCTCGCCAGCCGGTGTCTTTGATTGGTTTTACTGTGGTGTCCATCTGTCCATTCATCCATTCATCGAGTCATCTGACCTTTACTGTTTGAGAGACGAAAGGGTGTCTTACTCAGTCCTATCACTTCCTGTTTGTGTCTCTTCTTCTACCTTCTCACTTCCTGTTTACCTCTCTTCATCAGTCCTCTCACTTCCTGTTTTCTTCTCTTCTTCAGTCCTCTCACTTTCTGTCTGTGTCTCTTCTTCTGTCCTCTCACTTCCTGTTTACCTCTCTTTGTCAATCCCCTCACTTCCTGTCTGTGTCTCTTCTTCTATCCTCTCACTTCCTGTTTACCTCTCTTCTTCTGTCCTCTCACTTCCTGTTTACCTCTCTTCTTCTGTCCTCTCACTTCCTGTTTACCTCTCTTCTTCAGTCCTCTCACTTCCTGTTTACCTCTCTTCTTCCATCCTCCCACTTCCTGCCTGCGTCTCTTGCTTTGCCTGCCAAAAAGTGATCTTTGCTGGGCGTCTCGTGCGCCTTGCTGCTCACTGATGTTGTAAGAAGAGTTAATTAAGTGGGAGCACATTAAAGTGGAGCTGCTGAGTAGGCGATCGTGTCCCAAACATCCCTTTACATTTATATTGAAACGCTGTGTTTATGCTTCTGTCTTCGCTGATAATGAAGTTAAATAACTCTAATGTGTACTCGCTGCTTTATATCCTCTTCCTAATGGACCTTGAAGCCGCCCACTCGCCTAAACTCCAGACTGAACCCATGGAAACCGTCTTCCCTCGGCGCCGGCCACGCCGCTCGTTTCCAGGAGGCGGATTTTGAAGAGCAAACAAGATCCTAATCCTAAGGTGGCGGCGAGCGGCGTGACGTGAAAACGGACACTTGCCCTCCTCCATCTGTTGTGTTCTATCAATAGCGCCCACCGACGAATGAAATTCTCGCGGCGGCCTTGGACGCGATGCTCGGCGTTCGATCATGCAACAGTTTGCCTCCCGCGCATCGATTGTTGACGCGTCTCCGCGGAATGGCGGCCGGCTTAATTAGGACGCTTCCAGCGGCCGCACGCCGCTCGTCCCGCTCGCTTTCCGCCATTAGACCGAAATTGACCCCAGCACGAGTGCAGATCAGTCAGGATTTGGTCCTAATGAGCCATTCTCGATCGGCCGCTCCGTTTTCTCGCCGCGGGCGCCGCCTCTCCGCCGCACGGCTTGTTTGGACGTCCTTAATCTGGCGGCGAGTTCATTAAGCGGCTCGGACTTGATGCCACTCGAGTCTCCAGCGCTCAGGATGGATTTCCACTCCAACTTCCCCGAGGTGGCGCTTTTTTTTCTCCAACCACCCGGCGTCTGAATCTTCTCTCGACAAATTCTCGCCTTCAGCGGCGGCTCGAGCGGCCAGCGTCCGGCTCGCCAGCCCGGGATTGCGGGATCCGCTCCAAGAATCGACCGGCTTTCTCTGCCAGGAGCGCAGAAATGTGCATCAGGTGCTGAAGCTGAGCCACGGCGAGCGGCGTGAAATAGGACCTGCAGCGTGCGAGCGCTTGGCCGCCGTTGAAAGCCGACGTCCGGGGAAATGAGAGCGCTGGCTTTGCCGCGCAGGGCTGCACGCGCTTGTCCTGCGATGACTTTATCTCAGGATCCTCCGCAGGAAACACGGCGAGCTCGGAAGACTTGTTTTTCTTCGTCACGTCCCAGGTTGCGCGTTCGTGTCGCATCCCGCACAGACGGCTCTCTTCCCTCGGCTTTAATCCCGGCGCTGCGGCGGCCACGTTTTCCCGGTATGTGACGCGCGAAACAATTGAATCAGCCGGCAGGTTGTTTGGATCCGCTGTACCTCTTTTTTATTTGCAGCGGAGCACAAACGCTCTTCTGGCGAGGAGTTCGTCCTCCCGCCTCACCTTGCTGCTTGTTGCACGTTTTATTGTGAAAAACCAGCGGGATCCTGACGGCTCGCAACAAGCTCCTCCCCCACCGAGTGAGCGAGGAGCGTAATTGAGTTTGTGTGCAAATCGCCGTTAATTACAAATCCATTACAAATGTGCCACTGGAAAGCTTTTATTTTGAAGCCTTCAAACAGCTTGGTCTTTGCAGGTCATGTGACCTCTAAAATTAATCAGATTAGGTCTGATCTGATTGGATTAACTCCGGTTAATCTGATCGGCGAATTAATTCAAGGATGTTTTGGTTGTTTCTTTCGATTTTAGGTGGATAAAAATGTTATTCGACGATCCTTTGGGGTGAGTTATGACTCCAGTAGTTGGAGGTAACTGAACGTTTCGGGACTCGAGTGGCGTCGCCGTCTGTCCTCGTTAAACTAATTAAATCACGGGGGGGCGGGGGGGGCTGGTGGCCTGTTTCCTCTTGTAATGATAATAATTTCATTCATCTCGTGGACGCAGCGCAGCAGCCCGTTAATGCTCTCCTAACGCTCCCCCGGACATGCAATATGGAGGAAGTTATTACTCCGCAGCTCGCCAGACTTCAGGCTGTCGCACGAACGCCAGACAGGTTAATTGCTCGACGGGGGGGCGGCAGCAGCGGGTCGCGGCGTTTTAAGCGGAAAAAAAGGCTCGTAATAAGTCAACAAAAGGCGAAAGCGAATCAGCCGCAGGAGCGTTTTGATCTGTAAACAAACGCAGCGATTGGATCAGCTCACAGCTGGAGTCCGGGTTCGTTTGAGGGCGCCGCCTTTTAAGCGATTTGGCGCCCCCTGGCTGTTGGCGAGGACCTCCAGCTGTGACATCACTTCCTGCTGTGAGGAACAGAAACGGGGGATTTCCAGCAGCTTCATCAGATATCGTCGATATCTTAAGATCGAGACTTGAACACGAGGAGAAAAACCTGCCTTCAAAATAAAAGCAGGAAGCAGTTTCCGAGCGTTTCGTTCCTTCTTTGAACGTCTGATTTTATTTAATCCGGCGCCGGCGGATCTTTAGTTACCGAAAAGGTCGTCTGGGTTCCTCAGAAGCGGCGTCTCGGCGCCGCGCCGGGCCGGCAAACGGAGGCGAATCGTCGGCGCGTCGGGGAGTAAACAGAGCGAACGCGTTCGCTGAGAGTTTCTTGGTGGCGCTGCCAGGAGGAAAGAGGCGGTAATTACAGCACGCCGCTGTGCAAAGACGCTTCGGAGTCTTTTTATTCGCCGCGGCGCGCGTTCGCCTCCATCTGTGAGCCGGCGAATCTTTGTGCGATCGCCGGGGCGCTGCTCGTTAGGCTAATGACTCCGCCCTCCGCGGGGCCGCTCTCAGCGGGAAACATGCATACGTTTATCGCCGCTGGCAGCGCAACAATACAGATGCCATGGCAACTGTAGCCCGGATACGATACAGTGGGCGCCGAGGTCCTTGGCAACCTGGGAAACTCCCAGGGAGCCTGAAGGCAGCTGGAGCCGACACATGGTGGCAGCGGCGTGCACGTGCTTGCGTGTGTGTGTGTGTGTGTGCGTGTGTGTGAGGCCTTGCAGCTCCCTTATATCTGCTCCTCTTCAAAACTTCTCCTACAAACTCTGAGGTTTTCTTGCGCCCGTAATCGCAGCCTACGGCGTCCCTCCGTTGAGCCGCCGCCGCCGCCAGCCGCCGCCATCGTTTGGAGGACACGCAGGAAATCTTGTGACAGTCGGTTAATTGGGGGATTAGGATCCGTGGAAGCGGCCTGAATCTGACGCCGTCCTCGCCGTTTGATGGACGCTCTTCTCATCGTACCGTCTCGATGGCGACCATCTGTCAGCGTCCACGCGAGTGAGACGTCTGCGTCGACGAGACGTCGTTCGTCAGAAAGAGACGGGAAGCCGCAGACGTGTGTGTGTGTGTGTGTTTTCCACGTGTGATCGGCGAGTTATTGGACGGATTAAAGCGCCGCCGCCGGACCCTTTGATGTCTTCCTATCGATCCCGATTCCTCCGTCGACTCATCAATTTATGATAATGACGGCGCGCGCCGACTCGCCGTCTCGTTTGGACGCAGAAACGCTCACATTTCACAGCGCCGTTCCGTCGACGCTCCGGGAGCGAACGGGTTACGAAAGCGCCGCAATATTTCCCGAAATGAATTGCGCCGCCGTGCGACTTAATCACCGAAGTTTGTGAACACGCGGCGACACACAGGTGTGTGTGTGTGTGGACACGCACCGACACACACACACACAACGGGACACAATCCTATACGGCGCCGGCTCCTTAATGGCCCCGCTCTCAAGTCCCCGACTGCGATAAGTGAATTTTAATTAAGAGAATATTGAGAATTGTAATAAATTATTTTAATGACCTGCAAATGGTTTTTTACTCCTGCGCTGAGAGCCGGAGAAAGAGGGGAGGGGGGGGGACACGGTGGGGGGGACAGACGTGTCCTCTCGCCATCAGGGTCCACAAATGCGTCCAGTTCCTGTGTTTTATGGCCATTGATGGAGCTTCGTTTCCCGTTTTTCGCCTCCTGACTTCATAACTTTGGACGTTTCCGACGCTTGATGTTTTATTTGGCGTTTTTCCTCCTGCGAGGACGCCATCAGCTCTCTTTACGTCTGATATGCAGTAAATAATTGGAGGTATTTAAGTATTTAGCTAATGTATGTGAGCGTTGTGAGTGTCTGTGTCCACACATGTGTGTGTGTGTGTCTGTGTGTGTGTGTGTGTGTACTGGTGCCAGCTGAAGGAGGCAGCAGATTGTGGTGATTTTCAGCCAGCTGGTCCGGCTGTGTTCCTATCTGTCACCCCCGCCAACACACACGCTCGTACTCGTACTCGCTTTCGCGCACGGGGAGGTCACGCTCCAGCCAATCAGGAGGACCCTTAAGGAGCTCCCTCGGCCAATCAGCGGCGCCGGATCCCTGCCATTTCCTGCTCTGGCTGCCCAGCGCCGCCGCTTAATGGCGCTCGTGATTGCTGTAAATAAAGGCATATGCTCGCGAGGCGCCGCCGCGCCAGCTCGCCGGCCCGCGTGTCATGTCGGCGGGCCGGCTCAGCTGCCGTTGGGGGGGGGGGGGTGATGTGCGGCGTTGTAGGATTTTGTTTTCGCGCTCGCAACGGTTGGCAGGCGTCCGCTGGCGAGGAGCTCGGACGGGCCCAGAATAGAGCGGCGAGATTCTCGGCGAGGGCGTGCCGACTCGAATTCCTCCTTTCCGCACTTTTTCCGGCTTTATTTTGAAGGACCGCGAGGAGGAAGTCCCCAAAAACAAATCAGCGTTGAGGATCCAAAACCGACGGTGTCGGATTTCGGTTGTTGTTTTTTCTCGCTCTCTTGTTTTGTTTGCTTTATCTCTCACTCGAGGGCGCTTTCCGAGCCGATAAAATTGGCGGCGTGTCAGCGGCGCTGATAAATGTTGGCGGTGGATCGTCTGCGGTTGGGAGCGCCACTTTTCCCCGATACACTCGATTTATTATCCGTCGTTCAAACTTTCAAACATCCTCGCTCTGTATTCTGCGTTTATGCACTTAAAAAAGTGGAATTTGTGTTCGTTAGTGAACCGCCGGCATGTGGAGGACGAGTTGTTACGACTTGGTTGGAGAAAAAGTTTCAGGAATTCAGAAAAGAATGGAGGGAGTGAAGTCAAGGTCAGGTGGACTCGGTAGAAGTTTGGTTCGCTGCGGTGCGTCGTTGGCAGTTTCATTTTGAAACGCAGCACTGGGTGCCGAGAAAATCACTCAAACTGCTGATCAAAGATGGAAAAACGAGATGTTTTCTTGGAGATCGTGTAATTATTGTCAGATTATTATAGTAATTGATGGAAGTGTGTCTCGTCTCGTCAACGAATTTCATCTTTCGTCTTGGCTCCCCCTTCTTTTGTCCTTTTATTTTGAAAATCCAGAAAACAGACGTGAACCTCCCTGCAGGATTTCTCTATTCAACGCTGGTTCCCGTCCTCTCGCAGGCAGCAGCCTGGCGCTCAATCAAGACTGTTAATATTCAAAAGGTCATTTTGACTCCGGGTTGATTTTGGGGGTGAATGATTATGCGGCGGGGTGACGGCAAGCGTTTGCCCCCCCCCGGGGCCCCTGGAAATATTATCACAGGCCCTGATAAAGTAGCTGAGAAGCTATTAGAGAGTCGGAAATGTGGCGGTATTAATAATCGGAGGCGCCATCAGGCACCAGTTCCTCCTGGTCTCTTCCTCCACCCCGACGCCCCCCAAACTCCCTCCGCACACATCGAACGTGAGCTGCGGGATGGATCAGGTGGCGCCCAATGGAGCGGGTTTCACGCGCCGGCCTGGCGGCGCTCCACGCCGTCTCTGAGTGATGGCCGCTCCTCTGGCTGCGCGCCGGCCGCGTTCTTATCACCCGAGGACGCCGCATCCCGCCGCCAGACGCAAATGCGCTCATTCGATGTTCAAACCATCTCAACGTGTCGGATTCTGCCCTGAAGCTGAACGGAGACGAGTTTCTGAGCTGGAACGTTTGTTTGCCGCCACGTGAGCCCTCGGGTTCCCCTCCAGGGGGCAGCAGAGCTCGCAGGGGTCCGAAAAAAGCGCCGTACGGCGAGCCGGCGCCTCTCTCTCCTCCCCTGGATGCGCCGGGCGCCCCGAGCCCTCCAGCCAATTACCCGAGCAGCAGATGACCCAGGAAATGAGCTGATCTTCTATTCATGAGAAGAAAAATACAGTTTGCGGAGCGGCGCAGAGATCGAAGCGCTGCGGCCGCCGTCCTGGCGCTCCGTAATTGTCCCTCATTTAAGTTTCATGTCATCTGGAGACTCTGACATCGAACCGTGCTCGTGTGGAGCGCTCGCTCGCCGCGCTGGCGGCCCGGGGCGAAGGTTTCAGGGCGCCGCGCCGCTCGCTGGAGCTCGATCCTCTGCCGATCCCCCCCCCAGAAGACCCTCAGAAAACATTCACGCCCTCTCAGACTGATGGTAGAGGAGGAAGCGGCCGCCGTTAACAACGGATCGACGTCAATACCGGAGTTGTGACGAGTTTCACTCTGGATTTGCATCATTTTCATCCCTCGTGGTCTCAGAGAGGAACCACGGACAGCTCCCGTTGATTTTGCTCCGCCTCCTACTGTAAAACGTGCTGGGACCCCGTGCCCCCCCCCCCCCTACAAAATGTCTCGATCCGCCCCTGAAGCTGCGTCGCATCGCCGGTGAAGTTCCTCACTCTTCCTCCCTGCTGAGGGGGAAGTTTGTCAGCCTCACCGGGGGGAAGCACCTCTCGGCGAGGGAGCGGGGAGGGAGGAGAGAGAGGGGGAGGAGAGGGGGGGAGGGAGGGAGAGACTTCGCCTGGTTGTAAATCGGACCTCGCCAGACGGTGAGAGCGCCGCCGCCGGAGGAGGAGGAGGAGGAGGAGGTGGTGGTGGAGGAGGAGGAGGAGGAGGAGGAGGAGGAGGAGTCTCGGCCGGTCTGTCAGCGGCACCGGGAGGCTCTCAAACACCGGGGCTTCACCGGGACTGTTCCCGAGCGGCAGCGGAGAGCACGCACTTCTCCCCCCGTGGCACCTGCGGCCGTGACAGCCGGACACGCGCACGCCGGGAGCCGCTGCACCTGGATGATCGGGGGGCTCGTTTACGCACGCTTTGAGGGGGATTTGGAGAGCACCTACCGGCGTCTACCTGTGCCGGCTCGGCTCGGCTCGGATTATATACAGGCTGCCGTGATGGCCAGCGGTTAGGATGGCTCGCGAACAGGTAAGAGAGCCGCGGATCGCTCTCGCCGGCGGGCTGCAAACGCGCACGGAGCCCCGCGGAGCGCCGCCGTCTGCGGGCGCAAAAGTGCGTCCGACGCGTCCGTCTTGCGCAGAGTTTGCGCGCGTTGTTGTTGGGGGGGGGGGGGGGGAAGAGAAACTCTTGTGTGACAACAGGCTGGCGAGATGTGACATTCCTCAGCACCGAGCGCGCGCGCGCCCGCGTGCGCGTCTTCCTGCAAGTCATCTGTTAATGCAGTAATGGGACGTAAATTGATTGTGCGCGGTGGCGTTGGCAGCGCAGGACTTCTTCCTGTCATCCAAATAAACAGTAATTAAATTTAGATGGACATCCGTGTGTGTGTGTGTGTGTGTGTGTGTGTGTGTGTGTGTGTGTGTGTGTTTTGTTTACCCTCCACACGAGGTAATGACAGCTCTCCTTCCCAAATAAAGGTTGAACTGTATTGAATAAACTCTTCAGCAAAAGCACATTTTCCTCCCAGATCTCCTGGAAACACAATGAAGCAGCGCCGGCTTATATCTCTTTTATTTTATTACAGTTTGATTCTTTTTCCGTTTCCCACTTTTGCCTCCAACCTCCAAGTCAGACTGACAGCCAATTAAATGGCGTCCCGTCGCAGTCGATGATAGAAATGAGCGGAGGAATCAGAGGGAGTGATGGAGATCCCTCAGGAGACGGAGGAAGAGCACAAATGATGCCTGATCACAGAAACTCTCCAAAGACCAGAGGAGGGGCTTTTTTTTTTAAGGCCCTCAAAATATTCCTATAGAGTACTTCAAAGTAAAACGAGCCGCAGAAAGTAGCAGGAGCCGAAGAAGCTTGTAAGGAGCATCGCTGAGTCGCTGCGTTTCTGGCTGGTGTGTTCGGAAACAAACGCAGGAACGAAGCTGATGATTGGCTTTAAAAGCGGGCAGAGGAGTGAAATATTTAGGAAAGTTTCTCTTCAATTTGTGGTGGTTCTTCCTTTCAATTTGGCGTTAAAATAAACACCAAAATAAAACTCTCTTGGGGGTAAATGTGATGCACTTGTACTGTTTGGCTGCTAGGTGGCGCTGTGGTGGCCTGAGCGCGGCTGTTCATTCAAGAGAAGAAGTGAATTGTCCCTGTAAAACATAAACAAGCAACTGGTGGCTGTGATCTCTGGATGGCTGCTTTTATTTTGAAGGCTTGTTTCACTTGCAGAATGCAGTGCGGAGCTGCAGAGCTGAACACACACACACACACACACACACACACATTCCCTCGGTCCGTGTGATGCGGTCGCCCCATCTCACCAGCTGACCACTCATTGGATCAGGGAGGCCTGTGTGCCCGGGGGGCCCGGGGCCGCCGAGGCGGTCCTCGTCTGCAGCCCCTCCCCCCCTCCTCCACTGGCCCCGAGCCAAACGTGACTGGTAAACAAACAACACACTCACACACACACACACACACACACACACACTCTCAGCCTGCAGCTCCCTCCACTGAGCTGTCAGGGCGAATGAAACACAGATCAGCGGAGGCGCCACTTTGGCGCCGCCGCCGCCGCCGTCGTTTCAGGTGAGGCTTATTAGCGTGCAGGTCTTTGGTGCCGGGCTCCGAGGTGTAAGATCTCTTTCACGCTCCTACGATAACATCCCGGATCAAGCGACTTGTGATAAAAGGGAAGATTGGGGGGGGGGGGGGGGGGGAGGCTGGGTCAAGGCCCCCAGCGTTGCTTATACACGCATTAGCCGCCGTCTGGAATCGGGGGACGTCTGAGTTTTTCACGGCCGAATTAAAAACGTCTAGAGGTGAACCAAGCTTTTGTGTGTGTGTGTGTGTGTGTGTGTGTGTGTGTGTGTGTGTGTGTGTGTGTGTGTGTGTCCACCCCAGCACACGCCGTCCCCCCGGCGATACCTGCGGAAAACCGTCACAATCGCGAGGTCAAACTGAAGGTTCGGGTTGAGTCAAGTTAGTTACGGCGCAGTAACGGGACTCCCGTCACCATGGCAACAACCATTTAGGGGTCTGATAACACTGGATAAATGTTACATGAAGTTACACGAGGCGTGCGCAGAGTCGGTTCGCCGGGAAGTCGACACGGCAGCGCCGGGCCACTCGGTGGTCGCCGGGGTCTCCTCGGGCGCCGATCGGCGGCACGTGGAGGAAAGGGGCGGGGTTTGCAACGTCAGGTGGCGGGCAGCAGGTGGCCCACTGACCTGATTACCTCAGCAGTCACTTCCAATTCTCTTCGCTCCGTTTCTGCAGCCTCATTGCCAAAAAAGCTGGGACGCTCGGGGTGTTTTTGTTTCGTTAGGGTGGAGTTGCGCGTTTCTACCTTAGGGGGCGCCAGAGATGAATGGGGAGAGGAAGGGGGAGGGGCTGAGGGTGTCTTTTTGTTGGTTGGTGGGATTCGAACCCTCAACCTTCCACATTCAGTCTGGTGAGAAGGACCACTTATGTTTATGGAGGCATCGGTATGAATATCCTTCTCTGAGTCAGCTCGAGTGGACAAACACAGCCCCAGCGTGGTGTGTGTGTGTGTGTGTGTGTGTGTGTGTGTGTGTGTGTGTGTGTGTGTGTGTGTGTGTGTGTGTGTGCGCTTCCCAGGCACCAGGTGCACACTGGGATTTGCCACAAGCGGGTCGGCTCAGCTCCACTCACCTCATTATCCTCTTTGGACAAGGACGGACGTAATCTCCTTCTCTGTTTCTCCTCTCCCCTCACCCTATTCCATCCCCCCCCCCCCACCTCCTCCCACCTCCTTCCTCCCCCCTCTGTCTCTCCCTTGCATCATCTCTCACTCCCCCGTCTCTTCTTCTACCTGCGTCTCAATCTATTTCTGTCCCCTCGCCGCTTTCTGTCACTCCTGCTTTTACCTTTCCTCCACTATTTGTCCTGCTCTCACCTTTCACTCCCCCCCCCTCATCCCCCCCCATCCCCCCTTCTCTCCCACCCTCCCCGCCTCCCTGCGCGTGGATCGATTAATCCCGTGTTGGACGACAGCGCCCGCTCGTCACGCACGGTTGGCCGGGGTGGATTTTTGGTCACACGAGAAGGGGGGGGAAAAAACGCCGCCATCCGTTAAACCGCGGCGCACGAAGGCCTGTCGGAACAACGCGAGGGAACAGGCGGGAGGCGTGTTTTATTTTTGATCCGACTGTTATAGAAACGTGAATCGCACCTGCAAAGGTGCTATACAGCTGTTGAACCAGCAGGTGTGACGCGAGTGATGCTGACGGCCAAAAACGTGTCGTTTTGTTGTGAGAGAAGAAGAACAGAAAAAGCGTCCGCAGTTCACAGGACTCTCCTCGAACGTGCGTCGTGCCTCGGGTGAGATCTCGGGTCGTGCGCGCCGGCGACGCCGCGGTTCACGCCACCTGCTTCTAATTTGCTCTCTGCTGTTTCACACCTCGCCGTTTGTCACGAGAGCAGCCGCGAGGAAACTTCTGAGGGGGAACGAAAGCCGATATTCGCCGGTACGAACCCCTGCAACGGAGCAGCGGTTGTTTGGTGTTCGCAGGCGGGGATCCACAAACACCTGTGTGTGTGTGTGTGTGTCTGTGTGTGTGAGAGAGGCGGGCCGGCGTGCTCGCCGCGGCGCAGCGCGTGATTGGATGCAGCCAGGAGGACAGAGAGGGAGGAAGAGACGAGGAGGCTGGAGGCAGAGGGAGGATCTCTGCTCTTGTTTGTAGTTGCTGGACGGCTGAATGGAGCGCGTGTGTGTGTGTGTGTGTGTGTGTGTGTGTGTGTGTGTGTGTGTGTGTGTGTGTGTGTGTGTGTGTGTGCAGAAAAGAGATAGAGCCATGAATAGCTGAGCAGTTTGCCGGCGAATGTGCGCGCATGCTGGCAGACGAGGCGATTGTATTGACAACCAGCTTATTGTGGTGTCGCCGGGACCCCCGATAAATCACCCGCGCCCTCGTCCGGCGAGGCCGTTTACGTGACATCACACACGCGCTGGCCTGCACGCCGGCGCTCACGTCGCCTCCTTCGCCCCCCCCCCCGCCGCCCCCGGTGTGTTTAGGTGTGTGCGCTGGACAGATGGAGGGTGAAAAAGATGGATAAATAGAGGAATAAAAAGCTGTGGGGAAGAAAGATGGCGAGAAAACGTCCCATCGTTCAAACCGGCAACAGAAGGCAAAAGCCGGCCTGTCGCCTCCACTCCCATTGGACGGGATTAATGGGCGCGTTGGCCTCGGACGCCGCCGCCATCGCAACATCGTGTCCCTCCAAAATAAAAGAGCAAAGCGGCGTCCACGGAGGCACTAAAGCGGCGCAGCGCCGTGTCACGCCGCAAAGCCCCTCGTGTAAGCCCGTAATACCCAATCCTGGACAGGACGCCGCTGACTGGAGATCAGCCAGTCGTCCAGATGTACTGCTGCATGGCATTAAACCGCCAAACGCGCTGCAGCCGCATCCCGCTCCTCGGCCTCCTCTGTAATTTGACACCGGGCTCGTTAGCGGACCGGGCGGCGTGATTTGTGACGAGCAGCCGGGACGCTCGGCGGCTCCGGGACACTTCTGGCAGCTTCCCCCACTTAAACTGTCGATAGCCGCTCCACGAATGATGGCGTACACGACTCCCGCACGCCGCCGTCCAACAATTAGACGGCCGGCGCGAGATGAAGGGCGATGGCGGCCCTCCACGCGGCCCGCCGTGCTCTTACGCTCTTCGCGGGATCTCGATCGATTTCGTGCAAGTTCATAACGTTTCGTCGGAGACCGCCGCGGGGAAACGCTCGTAAGAGGAGCATCAATCCAAGCACGTATAATAAAATAAAGCGCTCTGACAATCTTCTCCGTCTTCGGTCTTCCTCTCGTCAAGGTCGGCGTGATGAGAGACGCCGCCGATTCCCGGCGCCGCCTCGTTTCCCTCGTTGGGAACTCGTGCGTTTACGCTGAGCTCAACCTGCTTGTTGGCGAGTTCGAGCCGAAACTTAAAGGC
Organism: Malacoctenus gilli; assembly: GCA_032164315.1. Lineage (NCBI taxonomy): Eukaryota > Metazoa > Chordata > Actinopteri > Blenniiformes > Labrisomidae > Malacoctenus > Malacoctenus gilli. The sequence continues at coordinate 1,948,236 of JASSRZ010000056.1, forward strand.
CGCCGCTACGAACTCCGACTTTCCCAGGTTGGGGTGAAAAAGCCGAGTTGAAAGGCTTCCTGCCTGTTTATTTTTTAAAGAGGTTTTTCCTCGCAGATCAAAGCCGGCGCTGGATTTTCCTCGTTCCTCTCCGCGCGCGGCGTTTTGCTCGGAGGAGTTTTTTTGCACTGGCGAGCGCGGGCAGGCGCCGCTCGGCTCGTTCTGCGCTCGTGATTCCGGAAACCAGATGCGTTTTGGACTTTCAGACGGAGCCGGAACTGAACCTCTGTATTGTTCCCGAGCCGGGACTCGCGTCAGCGTTTCACTTCGCTGAGTCGCAACTCCGGAAATCACGTCAATCAGAGTTACGACACGTCTCGGAGATCGGAGTGAAACGTGGCCTGAAATAATCCAAACTGCAGGATGTCTGTTGACATGTGCACGCTGTGGTTTCGTCTTCCTGTGTGTGTGTGTGTGTGTGTGTGTGTGTGTGTGTGTGTGTGTGTGTGTGTGTGTGTGTGTGTGTGTGTG
>JASSRZ010000056.1:1961480-1974129 GCA_032164315.1 Malacoctenus gilli
TGTGTGTGTGTGTGTGTGTGTGTGTGTGTGTGTGTGTGTGTGTGTGTGTGTGTGTGTGTGTGTGTGTGTGTGTGAAGCAGTGGCAGGATCCAGCAGCTTAAATGGACTATTGATTGGGCCTCGCTGCCCTTCACTCCCCGCCTGCTTCCTGCCCCTCGCCACTAATTCTCCCACACTTACTCAATTTGCCTGACAGCGCACACGTGCACGTATGCACATCACACCCGCCGCGACACGCTCCCCAACACACAAGGCAACAAACACGCATGTTTATTTCGGCTCCGAGGAAAGACGGAGACATTGTCGGCTCCGAAAACGGCTCCACAGAGATGTGTTGAGGTGTTATTCAGACTAAAAGTTTGTACAATTGATTGACAGGAAGTACAGACGAAGGAGCCCGACCGCTTGTGGAGACATCGGTTTATCCTTCAGTGTGGGATGTGATCAGTTCCAGGAAATAGAGACACGAGGTCCACAGAAACGACTCCCAGAATAAACGCTCCTTTAAAAATAACCATCAAACGGCAGGTTTTTAGTCAAGTGGACGGATTTCCTCATGAGTCGTGACAATTCCGCCGCTCGTGCTTCTCGTGTCGCGGCTTTAAAAGCCTCCGATGAAACTGTCGGTAACCGTTGTCGGGAAAAATATTAGCCGATGACTTCGCAGGGTGTTGAAAATGCCAAAGTTAGCGGAGCAAAACTCGTGAAATTCCCTGACTCGGCGATTTTCTCCGACTGAGGTAATGAGGATTGAAAACAAGGCGTGTTTCCTGGAAGAAGTGGGGGAAAAAAGAGAAGCGGAAAGGTGGGAAATGTCAAGGCACCTGCCAGCGCCACTGCGAGGTCATTAACTGGCGGCGAAGGAAAACGCGCTGGGAGTGAGCGGCGGGCGGATGCGGGATGAGACCTGCAGCCCGGAGCGGAAATCACGGCGGCGGCGGCGGCGGCGGCGGCACTACTTCAGCAGCGTCGGACGCCGTCTCGCTCCTCATCGTGTTGCAATCACGCACGGATCTTCCAAAGCGCTTTTCTAATATTTCCTCCCTCCATAATCCGCCGACCAGATCATCAATCATCCAATCGTTTGGCCGCGGGGGGCGGGGGGGGGGAGTGGATGGATGGCGGGCGCGTGCGGCTGATCGCATCGCCACGCGGCTGAAAATACATTCATCGAACATCCGTGTGCAATCAGAGCGGCGATGTAGCTTCATGGGCATTAATGCAGGGAGGAGTGAAACACACTCTCACACTACACTCTCACACACACACACACACACACACACACACACACACGGACGTGAATTGATTACCTGCTTTCGATGCGATTGTTTGCTGTTATTTCATTCATGCTTCAGTAGTCAGTGAGCCATTATCTCACAGTGGACGTATAGATACAGTTTACTGCATATATATATATATATATATGTGTGTGTGTGTGTGTGTGTATTTGTGTGTGTGTACGGGATTGAATGTTTGTGCATGCAAACTCAGCGCCTCACAACAGTACACAGCTCAACACGGGACCTTTTAATTAAAGGAGAAGTTTCATTATCAGCTCCATTAGTCAATGCCTGGCCAGTGTCAACACACACACACACACACACATGCACACACACGCACACGTATAGGCATCACTGTTTGCCGGACTGCCGCAATATTTAACCTGATGTTCAGCGTCAGGATGAGGGTGTAATTTTTTATCAGTGGTAACAGGAAGTGACCTCATTCCAAGTCACATAAAGGAGGGGTGTGTGAATGTGTTATTGTGAGTCGTAAGTGTGTGTTCCACACTAAAACACACACACACAGCCCTTGAGGAGCGGCTGCGCCGAAATGCGGTTTCCTCTTGGGCGTAACTCGATTTCGGGCTCCGGTGTCTTTGGGACACTTCACGTGTCTCCGCTTTTATTTTGAAATGAAAGCCCACGGAGGTGGAAGAAAAGCACTATCTGCTGGTTTGTCCCTTTGAAACTTCATTTTTCAGGCTGGCGCGCTCCTCGGCGTATCTGCAACCTTGGGCCCTTTGAAAACTAATTAAAGTGGAAAATGCTCGGCTGTCGAGCCGTGAAAGCCGGCCTGTTTTTCTTTGTTCGCGCTCTTTGTTGGAGAAAGTTGACATTTCGGATAGAAGACTGCGAGCGAGCTTGCATTTCTGCGGCATCTCTTTTGTGTGTTTTTATTGTCGGGATTTGGGGGAAGAATCGAGCGGAGTTCCTCCGATCGAATCTTTGATCCACTGAGATCCGTGTTGATCACTCAGGCTGTTTTCTCCTGCTCTGAACGCGGCGTTTTAATGACATTTGGTGGGAAATCGTGAAAGAAAACAGATCTAATCTCGCGGTGAAAGACTGAAACAGAGTGAGACGACAGTTTTACAGTTGGACTGTCAGGATTCGTGAAGAAAGTAGAAAAACTCGCAGCGCCGGAGGAGCGACAAAGAGCTCGAGGCCAAATTACGAAAAAAAACCGAGTGGGAAGGTCCGAGTTTCTCCTGCACTCCGAGTCTCACTCTGACTTCCTGTTTGGGTCTTTTTCTGCGTCGCTGAAACATTCCCGCCGCAATCTCTCCCTCCGCCAAAAATCGCTGCCTTGCGGTTACCATGACGATCCTAAAAAAACGCATCCGTCGGGTTCCGGAACCCCCATTTGGAAAGCGACGGCAGCTGCTTTGACTCTCAAAGAGCGACCTTGCCCCCAGCGCTCGCCTGCCCGTAGGGGGCGTCGCCCTGGGCGACGGGAGGGGACAAGAGTCAACTTCCAGGAACTTTTCACACTTTCCAAGGTTTTTTTTTTGCCCGAACTCGCTGGAAAACGACTCTGCGACGAGGTCAGCTTCCGTCTGTACGGATTTATAACGCTTATTGGCGAACGAACGCGTTCGAATACCTCCTACATATTAATACGAGGCTTAGCTCGCCGCTAATTGCAACCCTTTGTTTTATTGATGTTTCCCTAAATTCAGCAGTTTCAGCTTGTCGGCTTTCGTTAATTCGCTCCTTTTTCTCTGCCCTGAACGTTTCAGCTCCAAATGATGAACTTTTAAATATCTTATTAGCTCCTTCTGCAAAGCGCCAAACAGTGGCCGGACTGAGACTGGGATAACGGCCGGATGATTGGCAGCACGGAATTAAAACGCGCTCGGTCGCACGTTGGAAACTCGGCCAGTCGATGAGCAAACAGCCCCGCGAGGAGACGCAGACGCGCTAATGGTTTTTAAGTAGCAGCGGGAAGGTCGCGGCACGCCGGCAACAAATGGGAACGCCGGGAGCTCCGTCTTGTGATGGCGGCGGCGGCGGCGACGGCCGTGCGGCGGGGGCCTGGAAGTGGCGCGCTGATTGATACGATGAGCATGCAATTAGCCCCGAGCAAGATTAGAGGAGCCTCTTATCATGCTGAGCACCACTTACGTTGCGCGTCGCTCTGAGAGGGAGAGCGACACATCCTCCGCTCAGAGGGGCGACGGCGTTCCAGCCGCCGCGCCGCCGCCGTGCGGCGTTCCCGCCTTTTGTGCTCCGACGTGACCCGATGTCTCAGATTGTCCCTGTCCTTTTTCCTTGCAGATGAGAGAGAAGACGTCCAGAAGAAGACTTTCACAAAATGGGTGAACTCACAGTTGGCTAAGGTAAGAGGACGGCGTCCTGCCTCGCCGCTCGGCCTTCGGGGAACCCGCGAAATCTCCTCCGGTGAACCTCGGATCTTCTCTGGATTTCGGGGGGGCTTAGTGGGAGGAGCTCAGTGTAGAGCCGCAGCTCCCAAATGTTGAAGGGGCCCTTAGAGGGGGGGCTCAGGTGTCGTGTTCAGCAGTTTCTCTCAGCGTTTCGCCTCTCGTAGCTCCGTTACCCGCCCTCTAGCCCCGCCCCTTTCCCACCTCCCGACCTGCCATTGCGATTAAATTACTCGCTTTCATTTGAATTCTGATGACATCCGTGCGTGCGGCCGCACGCGTTTGTTCGTGTGTGTGTGTGTAACTTGCATGCCAACACAATTCACTTTTTTCAAAGTTGATTATGAAGGTGCCAGGGGTGTGCCGTTGCCATGGTGACGGGGATTTAAGTGAAGGTGTGTGTGTGTGTGTGTGTGTTTTCCCTCCTTTATTCCCTCGTCCTTTGATTCTTCTCACTTTGTTGTCCTGCATCTGTTTCTTTCTCACTTTTGATCCGCTCTCCTTTTTATTCGTCTTCCGATGTTCTCGTCTCGCTTTCTTCTCGGCGTTCCTTCACCGTTTTTGCCGAGGAACTGAAAAAAAAAAACGGAGACAGGACAGGAGACGAGTGCGCGAGGGAGCCCTCCGGATTTGGCGGGAGACCCTAACGGCAGGCGTGAGAGATGAGGGCCCGAGAAGGAGCCGGCGGAGCCATGGCGGCTCTGATTTTTAGTGTGATTTGCTTTTCAGCCGGCCATAAAAAAAGAGGCACCTCAGGAATATACGAGGCTCTGTCACCAGCAAACTGATCTGTGTTGTATTTCCTTCTTGTTTACCAGCTGCAGCTGCCTCTTTATTCCAGGGCGGCAGTGGCGGCGGCGGTGGCGGCGGCGGCAGCTGATCCCGCTCCTCTGCAGCTCTATTTATAATGCAGTTTTGAATCAGGACACTCAGATACAACTCGCGCTCGACTGTTGTCCGGTTCGGCGGCAGGAAATCGAAGAACCTTGTCAAAACAAACAAGTTTTGAGCCGATAATTAAAGAAAGTCAAGTCGTGACTAATCTGCCGAGTTTTAATTACAGCCTCGGCTGCCTCTCTGACCGCAGGCTTTGCGTCTCCGAGCCGCCCATCGACACCTCGCGATCGCCGATTGGCAGGAAGTCGTCGGCGTACGTTTTCAGGTGATGCGTGGGAAGCCTTCGTTTATTGTGGCATTTATATGATCAAATATTGATGAAGTATCGATCCAGGAAGTAGCACCACGCTGCGCTGTATTGATCCGCTCGTTGGCCTTAATGAGGAAATGTCTTGAACCGCAGATTTCTACATCCTGGAAGATGAAGGTGGGGCGGTCGTGGAGTTCCCCAGGGCAGCTGTCTTGGCCCACTAACAAAGATCGTTTCATTCCTTTATTCTGCGCATTAAATCGATTTTTATGCGACGTCAGTTTGAGGAGCTTCTTCCAGCTCACTGCCACAGTTTATAACGTGTTTACGAAGCGAGGGCGACTCATCTGCATCGTTTCTCGTCCTTTCAGCGTCGGTTCGCCGTTGTATGTTTGCGCGGCGCCCTGTGTGGGAGAATACCTGCGTGGAGCGGCGACGGCAACGCTTTCCACGCTCCGCCGCGGTGAAAAACCGAATGATGCGAGACTTGACATGTTCCTCCTTGACTCTCGGTGACTCTCGGCGAAGACAAAGCGGCTCGGAGCGGATGTAGGAGGCTGCTGCTCGCTGTCCTTTCTACAATAGTTGGACAAGTCTTTTGTGTTTTAATGCTTTTCCGTATCTGCATTATTACTGTTTATTTACCCTGCAGCTGGAAAAGCAAGGTCATCAAACTTTCTCGCTCGAGCTTTACATACTTGTGCATCTGTTCGGTGGATTTTTCGTCTCTAACTCTGTCAGAACGACAGTTTTCTGTTGTCTTTCTGCGCAGCGGTTTCGCCGTTCCGCCTCACGTGTTGGAGACCTGCTTTCAATTGAAACGTTTGTTTTTCTTTCACGATTATCAGGCGAAAAACTCGCCGCCAAATCAGCTCCGATCTCTCTTCTGTTTCCGTCTCAATGTCGGGAAAAAAAATCGAACCTCCAGCAGGCAACCTCAAGGTGAAACGCACTTGAGACTGACGGACGTTTGGCTTTCAGCCGCTCGACAAAGCAGTGAGATCTGTGTGCGGCGGCGTGAATTAGCCACGAGCCGCCTAATCGGACGAAAACAGCCGCCGGAGGCCGACGGGAGCGTCTGAGTCCATCGAGTCCTGTCGTAAAGGACGCGTGCGAGACGCGGCGATAAACGCCGCCGCTGGAAGGGGGCGAAAACCAGTCTGGAGACGACAATTACAATCATCCTTGACTGGAAAGCGAGTGTGTGCGTGCGTTCCAGCGTCTGATACCACTAATCCCCGCATACTTGTAGCTCGAGCGGGGAAAGGCTCTGAAACGCTGCGAGATATGAATTAAGTGGCGGCGTTTCGCCGCTTCTCCGCCTGCAAATTCGTGCTGATAGCATTCTGCGGCGCCGCTCACCTTTGTAGATCATCTCGCTTTACATCTCCGCCGAGCAAACGTGTCGCGGCGATTAAAACGCCGCTCGGCGAGGATAAAGACAACAAAACAGCCTCTCATTTAACGGCCTGTTTGTCTTTTAGTTTCCGTTGATTTGGGAGAAAAAGCTTCGACGGCGTCCAGAGTCGAGATGTCAGATCGCTGGATAATCTGCTCGTCAGGCGGCGTTGTCCTTCGAATCGAGCCCTCGCAGTCACTCCGAAGTGTGTACAGAACGAAGTACTGGATGTATTTCTCTGCTCGGGATGCTCGCTGAGCCCCGGCTGTCAAAAACCCCCAGAGAAACGGCGAGTCTCCGAGTAATTTACGGCAAAACAGCTGTTAAACAAAATCCTTTCGGCAGACAAATGAGAGAAAACAACCTTTCAGCACCTGTTTTTTATTAGAGCGTCTCAGATCGAGGCCGATAAATTAGGCGCCGCGTTTCCCGAGCTCATAAAGGTGAATCGGCTCTGAGGCCGACGTTTCCTGGAGACTTTTTGTACGACTGTTTCACGTCCGATTATTTACACATCAACGCTTGTTTTTGTCGAATAACCGCCTGCAAAGAAGCTCCTTCCTGTTGCTTTTGCTTGTTTGGCGTGAACGGACCTCTAATTCGCGGAAATCCCTCCTCAGCTGAGCAGCGCCGCCGCCGCCGCTCGCCGGGGTCGCCGACCTCCAAACATCCATCAAGTAAACGACGGCGATGAGGACACGCAAGGTCTCTTAATTGTGTTTCGCCTGGGAGACCGAGCGGCTCTCCTGCGCTGCCCGCTGCGTCGACCGGCTTATGACAATTTAATTAAACCTTTTATTCATTCCGCTAAACGTTGGTCCGGGGGTCCCGGGGTGAATCCCCGAGTCCCGCTTTATAAACACACCCGTAAACTCTGTTTTGGTGACATCAAAGACGCCTCCCGTCTTTTGTGACGTCGCCCCCGTCTGGGGGATTTGGGGTCGAGCGGGAGAATTCAATTACGGGAGCCGACGACTTAAAACATCCTCCCGCGTTTTGATTCGTTCCCCGGGGGGCTCGCGGGAAGGCGCTTCATTTATCGGGCGGATGAATCGCTTGCGAGGCTTCGGTCACGCTCTCCAGGTTCACGTCAGAGGCAGGAAAGACTCGGGGGCGAAGCCACACACACACACACACACACACTTCTTGTCACAGGTGTGACGTGTGTGTGTGAGGCGATGGCGAGCGCGTCGTTAGTAATCTGGAGCCGCGGCGGCGCTCAAGGATAGTCGGGAAGCAGCGAGCGGCCGCACCGATTACCGGCGCCAGTTTTATCGCCGACCTTCGCCCTTTCCTTGACCTCGATCTGTCGGCTGGAACCGGCCAACGCCGCCGCCGCCGCCGTAAAAGCGCGGGGAAGACAAACTGTCCCGGGTGTGAGGGTCCAAGGAGAGCGAGCGCTGTGTGTGTGTGTGTTTTCTCTTGACTGAGATGCTTACACACACTGTACGAAACACACACACACACACGAGAGAAGGAGAAATGAGTCAGCGGCGTTTGGCATTCCGCTCACTCGCTGACGGAGGTCGTCGTGCTCGTCGTCGTCGCCGCCGCTGTTTGCTGAAGATGAAAACACACTCGTGTGTTTGTCATGATCAGCGCCGAAGAGGGAAAAAAAACGACACGCCGGGAAATGAGTCGATGTTTCTTCTTCGCTCTGCGATGGTGTGATTGTAGAATGCGGCGTTTCTTAAATGGCGACAGAAGAGCGCCGACAAAAACGGATTTCATTCGTCGGCAGATGCAAAGAAGCGCGTGTTTTACCCCAAAATCGGTGGTGCAATAAGGTTTGATTTCAAGCAGCCAATCAGGGCTCGTCGGGAGGCTGCGAAGGCCAATCAACAAGAGGGAACGCAACCGTGGTCAAGACGGTAAACGACGCTCGTGCTGCGTCCTCGTTTCTGCACTTCAGAGAGAAGCAAACGAGCCGGCTGCTCTTTTTCTGGTTTGGAGCGCATCGTCGCTTCGCCTTGATGCAGAGACAGGAAACGGCGCGGCCGTTCTGGCCGGCGAGTCTTTTCAGCGAGAAGGCTTTACAACTGAGCCTCGCTGACGGCGTTGGCGGCGGAGCGTTTGCCGCTTTTTTGTCCTCTGTGAGGGAACGCGCACTTGTTGAATCGCTGCGTGCGGCGGATTTCACATCAGACATTCACGTTTCATCCAACCGTATCGCACCCAAAAGGGCCATTGAGTGAAATCTATAAAACACCTGCTGTGGGCGGAGTTTACGAGCACTACGTGTGTGTGTGTGTGTTTCTGCTCGGTGTGTGCGGTCGTTGGATGGTACTTCAGTTTTAAGCACAGGCCAGGAGGATGTAGTGGCTCCTGTGAGGACATCAATCCTGCCGAACGTTCCTGAGAGCGGAAACATTAAGAGGTCGCCGCTAATTGGACGAGAGAGACTCATTGGCGAGTGGGCGGCGCCCGCGGCGCCGGTTCTCCCATAAAACCGCTTCTTTTATCGCACAATCTCAGCCCCGCTCGACTCCGCTCGGCTCTGGTCCGTTCGATTTACGAGTCGGGTGGAGGAACCTGCATGGAGGTACCGGAAAAGTACCTGGAGGAAACTCGAGGAAAGTCAAAAATCAAAAGTACGAGCCTTCAAAATAAAAGCGTAGTTCCAAAGCCTGCTCGAGATTCTTCTGAAGGCTTCTGCGCTTTGTTTTCTTTGTTTTCCAATCTGTTGGTTATCACCGACTCTCACACACACACGCTGGAGCCAGCTCGGTGTGGAGAATGACTCAATAACGGCGGGTCTCAGGACAACGCCGAGAGGCGGAGGTCGAGGGAAAAAAGAGGCGAAGAGACGGAGGAAGGAAACTCAGAGGCCAAGTGAAGGAGACGCGCGAGAGCGAGCGTGTGAGTCGGCGAGCGTAACATCCAGCAGGAAGCGGGAAACCAGAGGAAATGAGACGCCGATATGAGCGGTGGTGGCGGCGTTGGCGGCGTCGCTGAGAAGATTGATAACAGAATTCTTTCATTAGAGGAAAGTGCGTCTCTCCTCCGTCTCTGTTTTCACTTCCTGCCTCGTTCCTCCTCTTCCTCCCGTCCTCCTTTCGGTCTCGCCGCCCGCGTTAATGCGTCTCCACATGCGGGAGTCGGCGCCGTCGTAACGCGGCGTGATCGATGCGGGCGAGGAGATCCCCGGCCGGTAATAACGCCGGAGAGATTCATGATGTCGTTTGGGCCGTCTGAACATGACGAAGAAGAGTTTTCCTTCGTCGATCCGCTCTTCGCTCGCTCGCCGCCGCCGTCCTTGCCCGTCTCCTGTCCTCGCCGGTTCCTCTGACACTCGCTCATAATTACCTACCTCGGTGGGCCGTCCCTCAGTCTTCAAGCCGCATAATTGTCCCGCTCGCCGCGCCAAATCAAGCGTTACCGAAAAAATTAGTCCAGATTAGATGATTTTAAATCTGCTACGACACCGTTAATAAACGCTGCGCCTGTGGAGGTCGTTTGCGCGACTCCGGTTGAGGAGAAGGAGCTGATTTTCCGGAGTCGAATCGAGACGAATCGTGGTCATATTTTGCTTTTTCGCGCTTTATTCTCACTCACAGAGGTTGAAGATTTTCTGCTGCACCGCCAAAGTAAAAGTTTGTGGATTAACGGGAGCGTTCACGCTGCGAACCTGCGAAATTTGGATCTTTTTTTCGTAAATGAAACAAATTATCGCGCCGTGATTTGTCGTTTCCGGCCGCCGCGGACCCTGAGAATAGACTCCCAGATAATATTCGGCCGGCGGCGTGTTCCGGCGCCGCGCCGCTGCCGCCCTGTAATCCTGGACGTGTCGGCACTGATAAAGAACAACCTCCTGGGCATCGAGTGCTATCTTCACATTTAACGCAGGGCTGGTTCGTGATTACTCGAGAGATGCCGCTCTATACTGCACTCCGCTCCGGTATTGTTGGCGAGCGGGCGTTCCTGAAGGGGCGCCGCTCCGGTGACCTTTACGTGGAGCGAGCGAGTTCACCTCCGCCGTGAGGGCGACCTCCTCCTATTGCTGCCGCGCGGCCCGAGGACCCGACTCGCTTTCTTCTTTTTGTGGTGATCGCGTCTTGCAGGAAAAGTACATTTCTGAAGACCCGACAGGCCACGTTGGAAGAGGAATCACTAACAAACCTGTGTGTGTGTGCGTGTGTGTGTGCGTGTGTGTGTGCGTGTGTGTGTTCAGACAGGGAAACCACCTGTGGAGGATCTGTTCTCAGACCTGTGTGATGGACGGCGTCTGCTGGAGCTGCTGGAGGGGCTGTCTGGACACGAGCTGGTAGGACACACACGCACACACACACACGCACACACACACACACACACACACACACACACACACACACACACACACGGAGTTTGAGAGATTAATGACTTTTCGATGGTTTTACGTAAACACTTCCTCACTCACCTGTTTTGAGTCTTACACATTTGTATATTGATATAATTTTGTAGTTTACGAATACTTATTTATACTTTATTAATACTTCTTCTTCCTCACTTGGGTTCCACCATGAAAATTGAGTTTAAATTACATAAAAAGTCCAAATTTTTGGCTTTTCTTTGGGCTGTTTTATCGCGTCCTACTCGACATCGTTGTCTTTGAGCTTAACGACGCGCTCCAGCCGTTCACCGCGATCCCGATCGGCGCCGAGTCACGCCGAGTGGCGACGGCGGCGCCGATCGGCCCGCAGCTCATTGTGACCGCGGTGCCAAAGTCATCATTCAGGTGGAAGACGCAGGAAGCCGGGGACAGAAGGCCGTGATTAAAAACTCTAACAGGGTCTCAGGAATGAAGGGGGGACGACACGCACACACACACACACACACACACACACACACACACACACACACACAGACACACACACGGACACACACACACACACGCACACACGCACACACGCACACACTGCCCACTTTCTTAATGAAACTTCCGTGCCTACCTTGCTTTTCTCTCCCCCTCCAGCTCTCTCCTCCTCCTCCTCTCTGTCTTCCTCCACTTCCTCCCTCTTCCGTCACCTTTGCTCCTTTTCTCCCTCTCCTTCTTAATCTTTATGCCACCCTTCCCTCCCCCCCCCTCTCCCCCCTCCCCCCTCCCCCCGTCTGGAGTGCAGAGACATTAGCGGACTTTCCACTTTCTGTGACGGCGCACGAACGCACACTTTTCATGTGACGCTGTGATTCGTGGCGCTCAGGAAAGCGCTTCATGACTCAGTGATGTCCTCCTCAACTCCCTGTGCGTGCGTGTTTGTGTGTGTGTGTGTGTGTGTGTGTGTGTGTGTGTGTGTGTGTGTGTGTTTAGGTGAAGCTGGAAAGAGGTTTCACACGCGTTCACTCGCTCAACAATGTCAACCGAGCTCTGCAGATCCTGCAGAAGAACAACGTGAGTGTGTCCCGAGTGAGTGTGCTGTGATTCCCGACGCGCGTGCGACATCAACCAGTGTGTGGCGCTGTGTGCAGGTGGAGCTGGTGAATATCGGAGCGGCGGACATCGTTGATGGGAATCACAAACTGATCCTCGGGCTCATCTGGAGCATCATTCTCCACTGGCAGGTCAGCGAAGGCCTCGCGTCCCCGTCCGTCTCTCGAGGCGGGGGGGGTCGGGCGTCCCGCCTCCTAACCGGGGACGCATCCGCCGCCGCCGCCGGGCGCATTAATGCGGGAAGTGTCGGAGGTGCTCGAGAGCCTCCTTTAATGTCGTTTCCTCGTCACATCTTCGTCCTCTGCTGTTGTTTGCTTCCTTTCATCTGCTGCGTTTCACACAGACTGATCAAACCTCCACCCGTGGCTGTTTTTCTCCCTTAAGCTGTGTTTAAAGCTCCTGATGCAGTTTATGATGAACCGAGTGATTAAAAGCGACTTGATGGAAAGTCACTCGTTTTAATAGCTTGCATCACAATGCATTTTGATTGTGTTTCATTCCTCATTAAGTTGAATGGAAGCTAATGTCTCAATCACGCCAGTTTTAGCATAGGCTTAATGGCGCGATTAATAGCAAAACACAACTGTATAATGAGCTCTGTGGAGTGTGTGTGTGTTTGTGGGCAGTGTTGGTGTGTGTACGTGTATGTGTGTTTGTGGCCAGTGTGTGCCAGCGTGGTGTGTGAGGATGTCCATCAAAGGCTGCGGCGCCCCGGAGGTTATGCTTTGCTCATGTGTGGGCTCGTATGCCAGTTTGAGAGTGTGTGTGCGTGTGTGTTTGTGTGTGTTCAGATGTGAGCGCATGTGTGTGCGTGTGTGTCATTGGGAGTGTGTGTATCCCACCGCCTTTGTCAGAGCGACCCTCCAATTAAAGTGGAAATGCATGCAGTGACCTACTCCCAAATGAGTCACTTTTTTTTTTACCCGACAGGCCACGTTGGAAGAGGAATCACTAACAAACCTGTGTGTGTGTGTGTGTGTGTGTGTGTGTGTGTGTGTGTGTGTGTGTGTGTGTGTGTGTGTGTGTGTGTGT
>JASSRZ010000056.1:2034349-2045854 GCA_032164315.1 Malacoctenus gilli
AAAGAAAGGGGGGCGCCCCCCCCCCCCCCCCCCGCTGCTCCTCATGGCTGCCGACGCACTAATTGTTTTCCCGCCGCGGCGCAGGAAGTGAAGTGTGCTTTGCTTCTCTAACACGAGCGTTAATAAGCCTCGAACGTCACCACGCGAGGACGATGTCGGTAGAAGAGTCGTCGAAGAGTCGACGTAAAAAAGACTAATTTAGAGGACTTTTACTTTGAAAATCCTAAAAAAGAAACGCATTGATTCGCAGCGATTACAACCAGGAAGTCTTTGGACCCGTCGGCATTATAGTGAAGACAAAAACGAAAGCAGGAACCTTCGAAATTTGGGGATTCGCTCGAATTTGGAAGTTTTTTTCGACAAATATTGTAACTAACTGTTTACAAGTCAACAAACTAGCTGAATTACGAAGTATTTCCACTCCTCCAAAAATCTGTGTACTCTTCTCTGGTTCTCGGTTCCACCCCAGCTGGTTCCTGGTACTCTTTCCAAGAGGAACAGGCAGCGGCGGTTCCGGGGGTCTAACTGCAGTCCTGAAGCCGTTGCTAAAGTTGGAGGAAAAAGTCTTTCGCTCAGCGGATGCAGATGTTTTGTGAATCAGGGGCTGGAGATTTATTTCCTTCATTAGGCCTTGAAAGCTGCCGGTGGAGCGCAGGAGTCCCCGGTCGCGCCGCGGCGCTCCGCTGAATGCTGCGAGACTGTTTACTGCTCATCAGCAGACAGCAGAAGTTTCGGAGGTGGAGTGTGTTCGCGCGCTCGTAAGCACAGTCTTACAAGTTGTGGCTCGGCGCTGCAGGGGGCGCCGAGGGTTGCTGAGCCGGCGCCGCCCGCGAATCTCAATGAGCTGAGGAGGAGAAATCTTTAATTTTCGCCCCCCTCCAAAAAAAGAGCCGTCGCGCTGTAAACGATCGCACTCTGTTTGATCAATTGAACGGCCGTTTGATGGTTCGTGGCGCTTCACGAACGTGGCGTGATCCTCTTGACACTTTGGCGTGTTTGAGCTTCCGTCGCTGGCCGGCGTTAACCATTCACCACGCATTCCTAACTCACTGGTCAGCTGTGATTGGCCCGCTGCACCTGCCGGCGAATCGGCAAGCCGCCGCTTTGTCAACCTGTGTGTTAACCCCCGGCGAGCGAGCCGTAACAGGCGGCGAGGGGGGGAGAGAAGTGACCCTTTCTGCTCTCCGCACGCAGTGAGAAAACTGGAGCCGGCCTGATGAGCGAAACTCTGTGAGTGGCAGCTCCACACACACCCCCTCTGTACACACACACACACACACACACACACACCGCAGCTCACGCACGAACGCCGAGGCGTGACGGGACGAAAGTTTGGGGGACGCAACGACCTACTTTCACCGTCGCGTCCCTGTTCGTTTCAAATTAAAAGCACCTTTTTCGGCAACATCTGGCTGGCGGAGACCTCCTGCGTCCCGCACTGCGAGGGGCGAGGCCTCCCCCCAGGTGAGGGGGGGGGGGGGGTGGAGAGGTTGGCTCCACGTACGCACCACCTCCCACAGGAGGCAGTTGGATGCGTTGGATGCCGGGATGAAACGACATGTGAGAGTTGCCTGTAAATTAAAGGCGCTCGTGTCTTTTTTCCTCGTTTCACTCGCTGGTGCAACACAGCCGACATTAGCGGAGCCTTGAACACTGATTCCCAAAGCAGAGACCCCCCCCTCCCCCCCACCACCACCACCACCTCCCTCCCCTCCCTTCTCCTCCTTCTATCACTCTCTTCTCTCCTGTGTGCCATGCTTAAAGCAGAAAAGCACCCTTCTCTCTATCTCCTCCCCCCTCCTCCCTCGCTCCCTCCCTCCCTCCCTCTCCCTCGTCAGGGAGGTGAAAAACCTCCTCGGATGGTGTCGAGGCTCCTTTGCTTTCAGGAGCGGCGGGATTGGGGGAAGGGAGGCAGAGGCAGGGAGCCGGAGCTCCGCCTATAGTCTCCCAGAGCCCTGCTGAAGCTGCTCACAGGAAGCACGGCGCGGGAGCACTTCAAAATAAAGGCGCCTCTGCTGTCCCTGGCTCATTTTTGACCGAGAGGGACTTGTAATCTCTTTATGACAGGGGCGTGACTGACTTATTTGAAGTCAGGGGGCTGCAGTCGACCCCAATCAGTGTCGAGGTGACCCCGCCAGCTTTATTTAACTCCAGCTGACAATAACAAGTCAATTAAATGCAGTTTTTTCTGCATCAGTGTTGTTTTTTACAGCTCCTGTCTTGAGTTCGTTGATGGTGGTGCCACCTGCTGGTCAGTTGTGGGTCTTACTGCTGTGTAATGACCGATACTCAAGTCCAGTTGACCTGTTATAACTCCTGCTTGCACATTAGATCAAATCAGTGGCAGGAAGCGCATTTTCACCAGTTTTTGCCTCCCAAGGGGGCAGTTGTTGTTTGCCAACCAGCAGGGCAATTTTGCATGTTTTTTTGCCTTCCAAACAGGCAGATTTTTGCGTTTTCACCATTAAATGTTTATTATAATGATGTTTTTTCGCAGTAGAGTGTTTTGCAAACCAGGAGTGTAATTTAGTGCCTTTTTTCCCCCACAATTTCCATGGTGGGAAAAATCAGGAACAGCTTGTTCGAAGGGGAAGCTTTTATTTTGGAGGTCCTGCAGGATGCGCTCGTGGCTGCGCCGCGCTGGTTTGATCGCCGCGTCTCGGTGTCCACTCAGCCTCTGCAGCCCACCGCTGCCGCTTGCAGAGGAACACACACCGAAACCGCGCACGCACGAAGACACACGCACTCCCCCTCTCCCGCTCACGCGCGCGCGCGCGCGTCCACGCAGCCCGACTAGGTAATCTCGGACGCCCCTCTCTCCGGCGGCAGAGGACGCTCGGACGGACCGCGGACGGGGGTCGGTGTCTCGCCTCAGCTCTACCCGGGATTTGGTTCATTTCCACCGGACTCGGCCGGCGATGCGGGAGCAGCTTCGGAAGTGAGTGCTGGAAGGGGGGAGGGGGAGGAGGAGGGGGGGGGGGAGGGAGGCAGGAAGGAAGGCAGGCAGGCAGGCAGGGGGGGTTGATAAATAATGGTGATGGTAATTGTGTCGGTCGTAATGCAGTAAACCTGTTCACACAGACAGCGCGGCGGGTGCTGGGAGGCTGAGGGGGGCACCGAGCCCCCCCGACGCTCCGCACCGAGCGGATCAGCTGCGAAATGCGCAAAGCTGCAGTCCGACGCGTCTGAAACAGGACGGAGAAGGCGGCGCGAGTGCGTCCGGGACTCCGGGACGCAGGTTGTGTGTGCGCCCCCCCCCTCCCCCCTTCCCCCCCACCTCCTGTGGGAGAGCTCGGGTGAATGTCACCAAACGTGCACGATGAAGTTGAGCGTTGATGCTGGGGGAGGAATCGGCGCAGATCGGAGCGCAGAAATGCCGAAACACCCCGAGCGCCTCCTCCTCCTCCTCCTCCTCCGCCGCCTCTTCCTCCTCCTCCGGCGGTGGCCGGGGGACCGTGCGCGGTGTGCGGGCAGAGGATGCAGCAGCCTCCCGTGTCCGCGTCCCGATCCCCCGGCTGAGCTGCCGCTGCCATGTTGGAGTAAAACAGGGACGCGGAGCGCATTCAGGCAGCGGCTGGTGCAGACGGAGCTGCCTTGATTTGCCCGTATGTGTTTGAATTCGGCCCGACGGGGATCCGTGTTTATTGACGTGCGTGTGTGCGGGTGCGCGTCGCCTTTTTTGCATGACAAAACGCGGCCGGCGGAGCGAGCGGGGCTGCGGTGCATTCCTTCACACCCGGCGGTCCCCGCGCACCTCCAGGCGCAGCCCCAACTCGCGGCGTCTGGAGCCCGAGCGCGCCGGGCTGTGCGCGCTCTGCGCGGCCATCTGCGGGCGCTGCACCGCCCGGAGCAACGTCGCCGGGCCTCGACGTGAAGCGCGCGTGCGATGCCACGGTCCTGCCGGCGTCGATGCGTCGCAGGTGGAGCAGCACGCGCTGGAAGTTTCTTTGTACGGAGGGCAGGAGATGCGGGGCGGGTGCGGGTGCTGGTGCGGGGTAATTACAGGTGAGCGCGGCGGATGGAGGAGAGGGAGGGAGGGAGAGAGACTCACGCATCCAACCTGGGGTGGCGGAGCGCTGCTGACGTGCTCAGGCATGATCGTCAGCGTGTGTGTGTGTGTGTGTGGTGTGTGTGTGTTATCATCCTGATCTGTGGGTTTGTGCTGGGAGACTCTGAGCGTTCAGAGACGGTGATGTGAGAAAGTTTCCCACATTAAAGCTGCAGACTTCTGCTGCTTTTTCCATGTTGGAGTTACTCATCAGGGTAATTGCAGCATCAACGTGTCTAAACCTGCTGTTTTCTTATGCAGTTTGGTTATTTTTCGTTTATTTGTGTGAGAAATCGCGGCGAACGGAAGGAAAGAAGTCGCCAAAACCTCCAGAAAGACTGAGATGGGCCGTAATTCGTGTCCTAATCTGGTTAGTCCTCACCTAACGATGTGATTCCACTTGGCTGAGTGATGGTCGGGGGGCCGCGGGGGCCTCGGGTCGGACCGTAAAAGATGTGAGATGATACTTTGTCTCTTTAGTCTTCTCTGGGGCCGGATAGATGATGTGGAATTACGCCGCGCCGCCTTTTAAACCGCGATAACTGGCTGACGAATGAGGGGGACGGTTCCTCCCTCCGTTCGCCGCCGTCGTTGGCGTCTGCCGGCGATTCGCTCGCTCGCTCTCCCGCCACTCACATTGATCCTCGGCTGTGGAAACAAAGCGCTTGTCAAAGGTCACGGCGGAGCGAGTTGGTGGAGTTGAGGCGCCGAAGCGCCCGCTTCATTCGCCGGTTCTTTTCAGCAACGCAGGCGTCTTTTTGCCCCCCCCCCTCCCCCCTTCGCGCCTCTTGATAGTCTTCATGATGTTCATTTAAAAAGGTGCAAGCAAGTCATCATGTTTCCCAAACAGCAGCTCTTTAGTTCTACAAACGACGTGCGGGGGGGATAATTGCTGCGTGCGACCCCTCAGGTTCTGTCAGCACTTTGCAGTTTCTTCCTGATGAATTTCGGGCTCCAGGCTCTCTCTCCCCCCTCCCCCCCCCCCTCCTCCCCTCTCTCCCCCCTCCTCCCCCTCTTTTCGCAGCACATCCCGGCGGGGCCGTCGTCTCCTGCTCGTTCAGACGCCCGGCGTTCAGGAAAGGCCTTCTGCCGGGGCCGGCGCCCGCCGCAGGAAGACGTCGCCCTCGCTCATAAACCGCCTTTAATCATTCATTCAAGAGCCGTAATTGACTGCGGCGAGAAGTGACACTCGTGTCTCTGCGCGGATCCATTATTTAAAGCGCCTATCTGTCACCGTCGCAGCCGGCTTTTCAGCCGCCTGTGAAATGCAATGTGATGCATTGTGCGCCTGCACGTGTGCGGGCGTCAGCGCCGCGCCGCAGACGGTTTCGCCGCGCTTTGTTTTTGGAGGCGCTCTGAAATCAGCGCCCGTTGTCAGTCGTTGCAAAACAATCTCCCGACGCAATCAGGAGCTTTGTCCTCCGGCGCCTCCTGCTGCTCCCACAGGAGGAGGAGGAGGAGGAGGAGGAGTTCAACTGAAACTCGGGATCGATTTGGAGGCGTTTTGTTGCCGCGGGGACAAAGGAGCTCCTCACTTGTCGGGGCTGCGGAGGGGCTGTCTGCTGTTGTCCAAGGAAGCTTTCGCCAAAGCTGTCAGACACTTAAATGATGCATTTCAGCCTTTGATGTTGTGGTTGGCGTGTTTTAGAGCATCTTCCTCCCCGTGCTCCTCCTCGTCCAATCAAATCGTTGGAAAAACACTGTCTCCGGGACTTCCTGGACTTTTGCCGCCGCCCGAGTTTCGCCGAGCGTCCCCGCCCTCCCTCGCCGGCTTCTGTCGGCACGCCCTCGAGCAAGGCAGCGCGGCGGCGGCGGCGGAGCCTCTCTGAGCGCAGTAGTTTATCTTTTGACAGTTTACGATGCATTATCAACACTTTGCGCGTGTCCCGAGGCCACGATCCGTTTTCTGGGGAGGCGGTGTCAGCTTTCAAAAGGCACAAAGGAGGAACTCAGAAGTCGCGGCGCCGCGTTCCTGCAGGCTGCCGCTGATTTACGACGGCGCTTTTGTGTCTCCGTGTTCATCAATCCCGCCGGGACATCTGGTTCGAAGTACGACGCCGGCTGCAGTTTGGGGATCCGGTGGACAAATCGGCGTTTTGGAAAGGAAATCCTCTGCGACGGCGGCGGCGGCGGCGGATCCTAGCTCTGACATGAAGTCAGCAGCCGAATGTAATGCGATACTTTATCGATCCCTTCGGGGGGGGGGGGAAGTTGTCTTTCGAGGGGCCGCAGGCTGAAAGACAACCTGAGGCTGAAGGACACATGAGCAGGGAGGGGCTGCGTCCATTCCTGGGGGACGAATTCCTTCAAAAGCGGACGTTTTCTCTCCGTTTGACCTCCGAAAAAACACGTTTTTTTCCCCCAGTTTGCGGTCAATTCAGAAAAACGTTCCACATGTTCTCGCTGAGTGCGAGTTTGGAGCTCGATGCGAGGCTGTAAAGTCTCGACGTTGATCTCTTGGAGTCCGTGTCGCGCCCAGCTCGTCCTCCGGCGTCCAGTCTGTCCTCGCCGACTCTGCGGATCTGCGCCGGCGCGGCCGGCAGTTTCTGAGTGTCTCTTCACCGTGGGACCCCTCGGCTCGTTATGTGGAGTGGCAGAGTGGGAGCGCGGCGGATCGGACCAAACGAGCGGCGCCGGCGCACGGCTGATTATTTCTGCGTGCTTTCCGCACAAAAGGTTAACTGCAGGTGCGGCCCAGCGCGAGCTGCTCGACACGTGCGCTTTTAATAAGTCCGGGCGGCCGCGGGCGGCGGCGGAGACGGGAGCGCCGCGTAATACACTCGTTTGAGGCGCGGCCCTCCGAGATTTCACGCGCTGTCAGTGAGGACGGCGGTGGAGCCGTCCGGCAGCCGGCGTGTTCGAAGCTTCGCGGGCGACGACCTTTGACCTCAAGTTAGGAAAGTGGTGTGTGTGTGTATGTGTGTGTGTGTGTGTGTGAGAGTGAGAGAGCGTCCGAGTGGAAGATTACACCGGTGAGGAGACGGGTTTTACAATCCGCAGCTTAAATCAGGTCACTGCGGATTTCTGGGTCATTTTTAAATAAATGCAGCAGCGGCGGCGGCGGTGGCGGCGGCGGCGGCGGCGATGATGCCGGCGTGTGTTCGGGCTCCCGCTGTTGTCAGATCTGGAACAGTGCGCCAAAACTTGGAGGGAGGAGAGGAGGTCCTGCTCCTCCTCCTCCTCTTCGTCGATCCGGCATGATTAATGGCTCGTTTTCAATCTGGCAAGTTTCGGCACCCCTCCGTCCTCCCTCCGCGTCCCTCGTCTTCACCCTCTTCGTCCCGCCCGTCCTTTGGAAAACCGGCGGTTGGCGGAGTGGCGATCTCGGTTAATTGGCGGGAAAACCTCCAGCAGACGGAGCCACGGAGCGGGACGCCCGGAGCCTTCGAACGTCATTGCCGCTGCGAGTCACGGGAGGACAGGAGAGTGACACAGCAGCCGCCTCCCCCGTCCTCCCTCCCTCCCTCTCTCCCCTCCTTCCACCCTGCTGATGTGAAAAAGGCGTCGTGTTTTGGATGCGGCGGCTCGTTAGTTGCGACTATTATTAGCGGGCGTTGACAAACTCGAACGCCGTTTTCGCGCCGCCACAGTCTGACTTTGGACGACTGCCGTCCACGCCGATGTCTGACGCCGTGTCTTTGTGTCCCCTCGCAGCCACCAGACCCAGACGACATGCTGGGACCATCCCAAGATGGCCGAGCTGTACCAGTCCCTCGGTAAGCCTCCTCCAAGGAGAGACAGCAGCTCTGCAGCTCTCCTCCTCCTTGTCTCACTGTTTCCTGTTTCCTGTTTGGCAGCGGACCTGAACAACGTTCGCTTCTCCGCGTACCGCACGGCCATGAAGCTGCGGCGGCTGCAGAAGGCCCTCTGCCGTAAGTGCGCCGTCGACGCCGGCTATAAATAACCCTCTCCCGCGTGCGTGCGTGCGTGTGTCACGCCGGGGTTCCTTCCCGGGCTTCAAGTCCTCTCCTCTGGCACGGCGAGAGCGCCTCTCGCCGTTCGCCGCGCTCCCACTCGCATCCTTTTGTTGTTTCATTTCCTGTCCCGCGCTCGCCGACTCGGCTTTTATTAATTCACCTCTTTTGCCGCGGCAGCGACGGCGGCCGCTCTCCTTGGCCGTCCCGCGTCGCGCTCCAGTCCTCCTCCTCCTCCTCCTCCTCCTCCTCCTCTTTATCGTCTCTGCGCTATTACCATCGCTGCCTCCCTGCTCTCAGTGTGTCAGCGCTGGCGCTCGCGCCCGTGTGTGTTTACTCATCCTTCTCGTCTCTCGCCGGTGGATCTGCCGAGGGTGTGAGCCGCCTACAAGCTGTTCTGCGCGTGTGATATGTTTTCGGCCGTGTTTATATTGTCGAGGCGTGCTAAAAATACCGAGGAACAGGTTTGCTGATTAACCTCGCTGCCGCCGCTGAATTATTCCCTTTCTGCTTCGCGCAACCTCCGACTCGCAGCGTTCCCATCGACTGAGCCGCTCTTCCCTCCTTTATTATTCCCTTTGCCTTCGTCCGATTGCCGCTTATTATTTAATTGCAGCACCTTTTACCTTAAAAACAGGTTGTTTTTTAGATGGCGTGATCTCAGCTGTCAGCTCAGACGAAAAAGCGTCTGAAAACGAGTCCAATTTTCACCATAATAACGCTGCTATAACTGAGTATTTGAGTGTAGTACAGAGCC
This sequence comes from Malacoctenus gilli, assembly GCA_032164315.1. Taxonomy (NCBI): domain Eukaryota; kingdom Metazoa; phylum Chordata; class Actinopteri; order Blenniiformes; family Labrisomidae; genus Malacoctenus; species Malacoctenus gilli. Next base: position 2,043,069 of record JASSRZ010000056.1, read on the forward strand.
AGGCCTGTAGGTGGCGCAAACATCAGCAACATTTCAATTATAACTACATTTCAAATGTTGGCGATAAAGGATGCGGTTTGTCGAGCATCAGAGCGCGTCTGCCTGCCGCGATGCTCGTTCTCGGAGGGGGGGGGAGGAGGAGGGGGGGAGACAGCCGGCGTGGCGTCACCCGTCGCCGTCTGCGCCGTGAGTCACCGAACGCGCGCCGGAGAGAAGCTGCCAGACAGCGTGTGAGCGCCAGCAAAGCGAGTAAACTCCAATCTGGATGTTAGAGACGTCTTCTCGGCGTTAGCCCCTCCCCCCCGTCCCCGTCCCCTCCCCCCCTCCGTCCTGCAGTGGACCTGATGAATAATAACGATGAATGATGTGATATTTTATCGATCCCGCGGCCGAAGTCGCCTCCTGACGACCGTCTCTGCGCCTCAAGGACACGCTGAATGTTGTGAACTCGCGCCACGTGTGTGTGTGTGTGTGTGTGTGTGTCCCTGTCGCCGTGTGACCTTGGAGCCACCTGTGGGCGTGGCCTCCCGCCGAAGTGACCGCTTTGTGTCTCCGCGCAGTGGACCTTCTGAGCATGCCCACGGCGTGCGAGGTGTTCGACCAGCACGGCCTGAAGCAGAACGAGCAGCTGCTGGACATCTCCCAGCTGGTCACCTGCCTGACCAGCCTCTACCAGCGGCTGGAGCAGAGCCACGCCCACCTGGTCAACGTCCCGCTCTGCGTCGACATGTGCCTCAACTGGCTGCTCAACGTCTACGACACGTACGTGCTCGCCGCCGTGAGCAGAGCGCCATGTTTCTCCTTCGGCTCGCTGACGTGTGTGTTTTGTCCCGCCAGCGGTCGCAGCGGAAAGATCCGCACGCTGTCCTTCAAGACGGGGATCATCTCGCTCTGCAAGGCCCACCTGGAGGATAAGTACCGATGTGAGTTTCCGTGACGACGACGACGCGGCGAAGGGACCGAGTCGTCCGCATCCCCGAGCGGCGGCTGATTAAACGTTTGATGCATTTTTAATCATCGTCGTCATAAATCAGAAAGATCGGAGTGATGGAGGAAGTTGCCAGAGGTCAGGAGGTCACGCCGACGCTCGCCGCCTCTAACGCACCCTCTCCTCCTCTTCCTCCTCCTCCTCCTCCTCCTCCAGTCTTGTTCCGGCAGGTCGCCAGCGCCACGGGCTTCTGCGACCAGCGCCGCCTCGGCCTCCTCCTGCACGACTCCATCCAGATCCCCCGCCAGCTGGGCGAGGTGGCGTCCTTCGGCGGCTCCAACATCGAGCCGTCCGTCCGCAGCTGCTTCCAGTTTGTACGTGCGACGGGCGCCAGCGAGGTCGTCGGGGGCGTGTCGGTTCTGACTCCTCTTCCTCCTCCTCCTCTTCCTCAGGCCAACAACAAGCCCGAGCTGGAGGCGGCCATGTTCCTGGACTGGATGCGCCTGGAGCCGCAGTCCATGGTGTGGCTGCCCGTGCTGCACCGCGTCGCCGCCGCAGAGACCGCCAAGCACCAGGCCAAGTGCAACATCTGCAAGGAATGTCCCATCATCGGCTTCAGGTCAGTACGACGACTTTAACACCCCCCCTCCTTCTGCCGGGGGGCTCGTGTTCATGTCTAATCAGCCGAAATGGACGGAAATTGGAGCGTCTTGTTCTTCATGTCGTTACAACAACGCAATAAAACACAAAATTCATTCCATTTTCAATTTGGCGCCAACGGAAAAGACGCCGAGAATTACACGGCTCGCATTTTAATCAATGGCTGACGCACGTATGGGCTCTCTGAACCACCAGACATCCCATAATACCTCTGCGTAGCGGGGGTCTCCGGAGGACCACGTCAGCGGCGTGAATCTGTCCGTTGCTTTACTCGCGAGCGATTGTAATTAGCTGATTGTAATTATGAGGTATTTGGGACGCCCTCCCCCCCTCTTTGAAACCAGTAAGGTGGCAGAGGGGGCGTGTCCTCTTAGTGGTCGCCGGGGCCCCTCGCGGCGAGAGCGGCGATAAATTTCAACGAAGAGTCTCACAGCCGGAGGATAAATTTCTCATTTAGGCAGCGAGCTGAAAGAAGTTTTAACTGCGCCGAGAAAACACGGCCGTAAATTCACCCTCCTTTTATTGATCTCCTCCTTTTTCTTCTCTTTTGTTTCCTCCTTTTTCCTCCCCCCCTTCTCCTCCTCCTCCTCCTCCTCCTCCTCTTCCTCCCCCCCTCCAGATACCGGAGCCTGAAACATTTCAATTACGACATTTGCCAAAGCTGCTTCTTCTCCGGCCGCGTCGCCAAGGGACACAAGATGCAGTATCCCATGGTGGAGTACTGCACCCCGGTATGAGAGTACACATACATATATTTCCCCCCTGTCCCGCCGCCTGTTAATGACATGCAAATAGAAGTGGGCGGGGCCACTGCGCCTCACAGAAAGCTCCATAAAGTGTTAGCATACTGACGTGTTTACAGGAATGCTTCATTTTTGTGCTTTGGAATAAATTTCCTTCAAAAATGAGCCGAAATTGGAGACTTTAGGCCATCATACGTGGTCAGTTTGACAGTTTGACGCCACCTAGTGGCCAGAACAGTAAAATATGTCGTCTCAACTCGAAAGAAGTCAAAGTTTCCGACTTGTTTGTCTAATTTTGGGGTGTTTTTTTACCAGTTAGTCAAAAAACGAAAGAGTTAAAGAAGGTTGAGTGTCAGCTGAAGGTGTGGTGGTTTCTGTGAGACTGTGTGTGTGTGTGTGTGTGTGTGTGTGTGTGTGTGTGTGTGTGTGTGTGTGTGTGTGTGTGTGTGTGTGTG
>JASSRZ010000056.1:2050081-2063181 GCA_032164315.1 Malacoctenus gilli
GCGACCGGCCGCGACACCTGGAGCCCTCCTCTGTCGTCGGGGCGTCTGCAAGAGAAAGGACGCTCACGACACAAACAGAGAGAAAAAAAAAAACAGAAGAAACAGTCAGAACAGAACTGCATTGGTCCATCTGCTCAACTTGCACGATCCAACACAACCAACCAACAGCGTAGGTTGGATTTTGACTGTGGTAGGGACCCAAAAGTCCTTCAAAGGGAGCAAATCTAAAAGTTGACGTGTTTTTAGCGACCGTAAATAAACGCCATGACATGGCTGCTTAAGTCCAGTCAAGTCAAGTCTATTTACATAGCAAAATTCGTACACAAGGCAATTCAAAGCGCTTTACATAGAAGGCTGGGAAAATCACTATCAAAACCAAGTACAATCACAAGATTTTAAAACCATTTAGAGTGATTGTATTTTAAGAAAAACTTGTAAGTAAATGTCTTGAAAAGCATGTGTAAATAAATTTGTTTTGAGTGATGACACATTTAAAATTAAATGAGTGATGACAATTTCTATTGGCAGGACGTCTTACAAAAGCAACTTCAACACAACCTTCGGATGCACTAGTCTCCGATTTCCGAGATTTTAATGTAATATTTGGGTTCGATTACTTATAAAAAGGACGTGTCCCTCTCGCCCACCCCTAACATTACGCCCTTGCAACAAACAGATGACCCACCTGCTGAATGGAGTCCTCCGTGAGTCAAGATGGGGCCAACGGGAGACCGACAGGACGCCTGCAAACAAACACACACATTTTCACAAACACAAACAAGCCCTGACGCCGGCAAATAGTGCAAGGTAAACAACAAATGAACACTGTGCACGAACCTGAAGCTCCACTGGCTCTGCAGGGACCATCATCCACCTGCAAACACAAAACAGACATCAGCCAACAGATCAAGCACAGCAAACCACCATGACAGTGTTGGAACTCACGGAAAAAAGGCATCCACGGGTCTCAGGGAGGGGCCACGGTGTCCGGGGGCGCATGGGTGTCCAGGCAGACCAGGGGGGACACGGGTGTCCGGCTGGGAAGGCTCCTGCAGCCGGGTGGGACCAGCCTTTCCCACCTCTACGACCAGAACCTCCAGAATGTGGTGTGTTTTAAGCGTCCTCGCTGCTGATTGGTTCATTTGCAGCAGGTGAATTTCCTGTGGGCCTGGTCACGTGACCACCTATGGGCGTTGGCCGGGGGCAACCCGAGCAACCCGTCTGTTTATTTGTTTTCCCCAAACAATCAACCCACAGCACCCTCTGCTGACCTCTGACTACCGAATATTATTGCCGTGACTCTCGCTGCACTACAAGTATGCGGGATGCGCTGATGACACGTTTCCATGGCAACAACTCAAGCGCCACTGCTCAGCAACACATCAAACCTCCCAATCAGTCAGGAAGTCCCTCGTTGGAACAGGAGGAAGACGGTGGGTGGTCCCCGGGCTTCCGCAGGGTGGGGAAGCCCCCCCCCCGCCTCTCTGAACGTGAAGGTGAAGGGGACACGCTGCACTCACGCAGGCCCAGCCAGTCCTGCTCATCCTCGGCGCGCTCCATCCCACCTCACTCAAACTGTTCCCCTCACACGACCTCACCTGCTCCATCCCGTCCTCCTCCATCCGTGGCCTCCATCACTCATACAAACCTCTCTTTGACCTTTCTGTGTGTGTGTGTGTGTGTTTCACAGAGAGACAGATACGGACAGACGTCTCAAAAATGAAACCTCAGGGTGTCATACAACAGCTTTTAATCAGTTCAGTCATTAAGCCCACGAGCGAAACTTGTTCCATGAACAAACGCTCCAGCGCTGACGGACGCAGAGGACATCTGGACCTGCGGGGGACACACACGCACGCTGCTCGCTGTCACTGACGACCTGCTCAACAAAACACTCGCACACGCAACCACTTTTTCCTCCAACTTGTTCTTGCTATACACGTTGTGTCCAGCAGATGGCGGCAGAGTATAAGGAACCTCTTCACCCCCGCTTTCAAAGAGTCGTCCGTCGTCTTTCCTCCTCATGACCTTTGGCTCCTAAAGAGCTGCCCTGCTTGACGGAAAGGAAACCGCACACATCCACATTCATGTGTCACATTTAACTTAAAAGACAAACAAAATACGAGCAGGTTCACTGACCTGCACCTGACACCTAGAGGCCCAAACGAACACTAAGTATCTCTTCTGACCCGTCCCTTTTCTGGCGGGTTCTTCATCATGACTCCCAATCCGCTCCTCGTCCTCCCAGCATGCCTCAGGTGCAGGGAGCACACAGTCCAGCAGGTGACAGCCTTCCTCTTTGATACACTTCCTGTTATGTTAATTCGAGGCCTCAATCTGGCTGCAGCACCAATTCAGCATCATTTCACAACAGCTCCATGCGACACCGCCGACAGTCTCTGATATGTTCAATTAGGGAGTGAAGACGACGGCGGCGGCGGCAGCGACTCTTCGATGGAGCAGCTGCGTCCTGCCGCGGATCGATGCGCAGCGTTCACCCCACTGCGCTGACATCGATACCTTTGCAAAAATAATAAGTAATTACAGAGGGAGCCGCGTCCTTAAACGCTAAATTGCAGGACTTGGCCAAGCGATCAGTGATCCGCAACGCGCGTCGCCCGCGCTCACACGCACGCAATTATGCCAGTTCACAGCCACTCCAGAACTGGGCGAACAGCTGCCTGCATCCACTCACCAAATGCTTTCAGCTGCCTCTCCCTCCCTCTCTCCCTCTCTCTCTCACACACACACTGCTCCCACCTCTCCGTGTTCAGACAATTGGCCTGGTTCTTGGAGTGGAAGACATGTCACACAGGGCACAGAGCACACAGCTCCGAGTAACAAGGCCCGGTGGGACACGGGAGGGGGCATGCTATACCTGCCAGAGTGAGTAATACTCCTCAGCACCCTGTGAGTGTGTGTGTGGAGGAAACCAAACATCTGGGCATGTGCACAGTCTCTCTGCAGTGGATGTCTGCACCTCCACATCTCTCTCTCTCTCTCTCTCTCTCTCTCTCTCTCTCTCTCTCTCACACACACACACACACACCCACACAAGTACTCTGTCTCTCGTTCAGGGAGCTTATTATGCTGAGACACTGTAATGAAGTGAAAATGATTTCATTTGAGGGGGAAAGTGGCTGAGCTTAGGCCCCCGTCTCTCTCTCTCTCTCATGCTCGCTCTCTCTCACACACCCCATATGGCGCCATGTCGCCTCAGATGAGAACATCTGGCGTCTTTCTATGTTCACATGGGTGCAGATGATTAGAATGCACTTTAATGTTATAGGAGTGATGCTGCAAAACAAGCTGTACTATAGGGAACATGCTGCTTCCTCTACAAGTGATGGATACCAGTGTGCTTGTGTGTGTGCTGCACAAACAGCAGGCTGACTCATCTGGCACCAGCGGCTTCTCCTCCGTCCTCCTGCTGGAGCCGGGAGGCGAAGCAGCATCCACCTCATGGAAATGCAAAAGTACAGGTGCACGTAAACACACCAACAAACATGGCTGACGTGCTGCGCACACAGTCACTTCAATAGAACCTGCTGGAAAACTGCAAGATCCTCAGAGACGACACGACCCACAACGCACAGTTGCGTGTGACAGACCGCCGGAGCAGCTGTACTTTGGCCCGTTGATGAGCGACACTTTCCCCTCTTCCTGATTGGAGCAAAGCTGCTGAGTCACGGGACGTCGGCGTTCTTTTTCCTCCGTCAGATGTGACCGCTCAGACGGGCAGGCAGCGCTCGCCTCCTTATCATTCCAGACGAGTGTGCCGGAGCTAATTAACGCCGTCTGGCTCGCTTTCAGGATGTGCTCCCGCTTCTTTCCCCTCACACCACCACCACCACCTCTGCTTTGATCACCGTGACAAACAAAAAACCAGTAAACGGACACACTCACGGCCACCGTATCACGAGCCAGAGGAGGAAGGCGATTGTTTATCTGCCTGGGAGCGTACGGGGGGAGCTTCCCCCCCAACCGGCCCCCGAGGGCCACATGCTTCCAAAGTGCCGTCCAGACGTCATCAGCAATCCACGCCGCTCTGGAAAGAAAGCAGAAGTGCAAACTCGCTCGCTCGCACACACAGCCAGGAGGAAAGCAGGTTACCATAAATGTGGTTTTATTATTAATAACAGTATCTCTTTTAATGAACATTGCAGATACATAATAGAAAACGAAATCCGAAAAACAGGAGAGACGTCGTCTCAAGAGTTGTGAAAGTGCCTGGAATAATTCTGTGCTATATATTGTTACTCTTCGTCTTCAACACTTTTCCCCCGTTCGACCGGCAGCGCCACCAAATGACCCACTTATGAAACCTGCGTGTCTGTATGTGTGTGTTAGCAGGAACTCCCCACATTAACGACCCCCCCCCCCCGCCCCCCCTCGTGACAGATGACCATTAGGTTCCATGAATATGGCTCGATTGTCCTCGTCGTATTCGCCTTCTCGTCTTGATTATATTTACACAACGCCGCGTCCGCGAACACAACACATCCCACTTTTCACGCGCGCTCGTCTCACCTCCGTGTTCTACTTCCCACCATGGATGGGGGGGGGGTCTGTGTGGTGGATTAAATGCAAAACAACAGGTCTGATCTGACCATCCGTTTGTTAGTTGGTATAACGGGAGATGCGAAGCCCCCTCGGCCCCCCCTCCGACCAAAGGTCACGTGAAGGAATCAACGAGCGACGACGTTCCAATCATCTCCTTGCATATTTGATGGCCAGTCAATGGGACTCTCCACGCGCTGCTGCAGGAAGTAAACGGGCGCCTTCTGATTGGACCGCGTCACACCGGGACGCTCGTTCCGTCGCACTCGGAGACTTTTTGGCACTGATCGAGATCAACAAGGAGGCAGCCAGCGACATGAGGATCACTCGGACAACACACTCGATGTTCGGTGGGTGAAAACACAAACGGCTCAATGTTACGTTTGAACCGAACGAGGTCGTTTCGTTCAGTTCATCGCCTTTCGTCCCCGCAGCCCAACGCTCGATGTGAAAGCCCTATTTTATGCCTCCTTGGGCCCCGCCCACACAGAGACACCACAACCAAACAAGGACATCATGACCACAGCTGCGACTTTAGCCAACGGACGGCTGAGGCCACGTTTTTTGGTCCTACGACGGCGAACCTCTCGGCCGACGCCGTCCACAGAACCGCGAGGGGGGAGGGACGAAACCGAGAGCGCCACCCCTCCGCCTCCCCTTCTTTTTCCCAACGAGGACCACGTTTGTCTCTTGCGATAAGACGTCGAGCGAGCGACCGATGGGAGGTTTTCGTGAGCGATGCAGTTCCACACAAACAAAACATTGTTCTTTGTCCCCCCCGATTCCTTCTCAGAAACTTTATAGGTATAACTTCTCTAAGCAAATATCCTTCAGTTACAAAAATAGACTTTTTCTTTTACTCATAAAATAATACACATAGTTACTTTTTCGGTGATATAATCATCTGTTAAGGTAAATAGCAAGGCTGTTGTTTTTTTTTTTTCCTAACGTAAATGTTTTCCAGTGAGAGAAACAAAGACATGTGAAGCCTAGCACCATGTTCCGTGTGACCCCCCCCCCACCCCCTCCCCAACTCCCACCCAACTCCTCCACCTTCTTCCTGTTTCGTGTCCCGTTTCCTGGACTTCAAGTTTTGCATATTCTGGTTGAGCCCAGGTCAGCTTCGTTATCGGCCCCTCCCTCCCCGAAAGTATCCCGCCCCCTTCGAAAATAAAACCTGAAAAAGAACCGACGACTAAAGAAATCCCCCCCCCCCACCCAAAAGCTGTAAAAACTACACCGGCCGACAAAGTAAGAGAAAGGTAACGACAGGTAGAACCGACACGTCTCACAGGCCATTGCTTCACTTATTGTACAAACGGGTAAAACTCAACGAAATCAAGAGTCCCAAAAGGGAGAAGAAACAAGTCCCAAACACTGTTGCTACAAAGAATTAGAAAAAACGCTATGTACAGGACCCTGTATCCCTCCACTCTGGCGAGCGACCGGAGATGTTGGCTTGGACATATGCGAGTGTTTATACAGGCGTACCGAAAAAAGTTCCTCGCGTTCGTTTCCTTTTTGTTTTCAGTTCGATCTTTGAAAAAACAAACAAACAAAACAACAAAAAGAAAGACCAAACAAAAAAAAAAAAAGCTCTTATTATTGGACCAGAACAACCCCAATCCCCCCCCCCCCACCTCCTCCTGTCCCTTCCAGTCTTGGCTCCGCCCACTTCTCTCCGGTTCCCCTGTTGTTTCCTGGTGCAAATTCAACAGCAGCAAGTAGCTTAGTGCCTTTTTGGGGTTCGTCTGGCTCCGGCGCCAGCGGTGAGTCCCCCCCCGTCCCCCCCTCCCCGCCCCGCCCCCCGCCCCCTACCCTGCCCGGCGCCGCCCCTGTCACCAGATCACGCTGGATATACTGGTCTCTCTGGGCAGCAGCGGCAGCATGGCGTTGTTCCCGTGGCCCTCCTCCAGGCTCTGCTGGCGCGGCGACTTGGACTGCGGCCGCTGCCCGTTGATGAGCGTCATGGGGATGTTGCAGTAGGTGTGCTGGTTGCCGAGCGTGGAGAGCGGCGGCAGCGTGCCGCCGGGGGGCAGGTCGTAGTCGTAGCTACGGTAATAGTGTTTCTGCCGCATCTGGGTGTGGCAAGAGTTGTGAAAGGTGGAGCGCAGGTCCGGGTGCGCCGTCGCCATGGCGGTGGAGGTGGCCGCCGCCATGGAGATGGCCGAGACGGTCTGCAGCTCGCCGAAGGGGCCCTGCTCGCTGACGTCCAGCACCTGCTCGTGGGAGATGCTGAGGGGCTCCATGCGCTTGAAGGGCATCTCGTAGAGCAGCTGCTTCCAGAACTTGGAGTTGAGCTTGTTGCTGGACGGCCCGCGCCACTTGATGACCGTCAGCATCTTGATGGTGTGTTTGAGGGCCTCCACTTCCTGGTAGTTCATGATGCCGCGCAGCTCGGCGCACTCGATGAGGATGACCTTGATCTCGCCCGTCACCAGCATGTTGCGCAGCCGCGTCTCCAGCTCAAAAATGCTCCACCCCCTCCGCACCACGTAGCTGGGCGTCATGACGATGATTAGCCGCTTGCTCTGGTCCACGCAGCGGGCCACGTCCTCGATGTACGCTGGACGCAGAGACAGAGACACACACACACACACACACAAACGCAGCCAGCTGCATCACTTCCGACTGCACGCGCCCGAACTTTTGTCGTCAGCCTGTGTGTGAGGATACTCGTGTTTCACGTGCGTGTCCTGAAGCCGCTGCAAGCCAGCGAGGACACAGAAAAGTCTCCGCCTTAACTCCCACCTGACGCAGACCCCCCCCTTTCCCCCCCTCGGCCCCCATGTCTGACTCTCGCTGGGTCCGGCGGAGGTGACGGTGAAGACAGAGACGTTACCCCGTCCAGACACACACACACACACACATCTCAGTACAGACACATACAACAGATTATCTGTCCTCGCATTCATCGGGTCGGGGGCTCACAGAGGGTCTCGCGCACACAGGCCTCTGACTCCGCCCACACAGATCGAGATACACGAGCAGAACTCGCCGTCCGTGTCATATAAGACTTCTCCGCTTGTCTATATTGAATCCACTCATGAAACCGCACACAGCGATGGCTGATGAGAGTGTGATGAAACACATCGCGTCGGGAATGTACACGAAAGCCTCGCGACGACGGATCCCGAAGTGAGCCGAAGCCGCAGTTACACTTTCAGCTCGGTCCCACCGGGAATAAACCAGGAAGGGATAAACGGAGACGACATAATTATCCAATGAGCAGCAGTTTCCTTTTTATGTTTTGAATTGATTAAACTGAAAGTAAATCTGCCCGCTGACCCTTTATAGCATCGTAGATTCAATCCCTCCATTCGGGGCCACTAATCACTGATTCATGTCTGCGTAGAAGTTAAATCGACACGAAATTAAACGGCGCTCCGCTGCAGTTTGAAGGTGAAAGGTCAAAGTGACCAAAACGCAAGACAGCACATGACCTGAACCTCTCCTCTGATGAAGCGCAAACACAAACGCTTCGGCCCAAACTTTGGTCCTCTTGCGCTCCGACACCAAACAATAAAGAGCTCCCGAAAACTTTGGACTACCTCGTGTGCTGTGACCAGCTTTTAAACTGCGGCAAGCGGTTCGGCTCCATAATTCATGAGCGCCTCGTCGGGAAGCAAATTAAAAACACCAGGCATGAATAATCCATCGCTGATCTCCGAAGCGGAAGTAACGCTGTTAACCGCCGCTCGAAACCGCGAGCGACGACGCGCCGCGCGTGCCGCTCGGCCCCGTGTGTGTCCGTGTGTGTTTTTGCGCGAGGAAAACAAAGTACCTCGGAGCAGTCTTGTGTCATCCTGGAAATGATCATTGGTGAAACCTAAACAAGATATTTCAGTTTCAACAAGTAGGATCACAAGAGTTGGCAGAACATTGGTTTGCATCGAGAACAGTCGGTAAGAGGGGTGGGGGGGGTGAATGTGGGGGACATGGCGCTGGCATAAACCGCCTCCTCTCCGCCGACAATCGGCCCGCTCGCGCCGGCCAGTTTATTCCAGTTTAATATGGGACACGCGGCATAAAAAAGCAAAGTGGGGGCGGCGCCGCCGCCGAGGTGACGGCGAAACGCTGCTTCTCCTCTTCGAGTGTGGCTCCAAAGTGTTGGCGGTGCGACTAAATAGGGGGCTGCCGGCGCACGCCGAAACCCCCCCGAGTGGCCGAATTGAAGATGATGCTTCGCTCTATGTGTTGTGACGATGCGACTGCGGCCCGCGGCGGGAGCCGAGTGTTTACACAACGCCAACAATGAAGCAGCGAGCTGGAGCGGCGGCGGGCGTTCTTTACGTCCTCGCCTTTTTATGCCATTTTTCCCATATTACGACAGTCCCCCGACGAATTGAGCACATAATCACAGCACGGGATTCTCGGTCGATAACCTTGGCGCGGAGCCACTCCGGGAAGAACGTGATTAGTGACGGCGGCGGCGTGCGCGTGGAGAGACAGGCAGATGCGGCGGCGGCGGCAGCTCAAAAATGGGGGCTAATCACATCATGGTATTATCAAACTCATCGGTGTGATGAGTTAATCAAAGATAAGCGCGGGGGCACGGCGAGGAGGCGCCGTGAGAGCGGTGCGCTGGTAAAACATGCATTAGGAGCCATGCAGAAGGAGGTCGGTGATTGCACAGCGACATGCAGAGGCGCGCTCGCTCTGGAGCTGGATCAGGGACAGCCACGGTCACGAGACGTCGGGCTCCTTCTGATGATTACGTTGCGCGGTAACTCCGCCTCCCGCAGGCCCGAAGCGCTCCGGGTCACGCTCTCCAAAGGAGAGCAAACGGCATCGTCACGGTAACCCGGCGGAGCCCCCAAAGGTTGGTCTCAGGTGTGCTGATGCACACTGTGGCTTCAACAGCTACAGTGTCGGAAGTTACATCAAAATACATCGTTTTCCAGCCATTTATTGGATGCTGCATATCTTCCGGGACCCCCAACCCCCCCCCTTCACTGATCCACTCGACTTCAGCCAGCGGTTAGAAAGAGCTCGCTTCAGATGGTCGGATGACGGAAATGTTGGGTCTCCGGGAGTGCCACGACACAACGAGCGCAGGACACAACGACGACAAACAAGCCATCACTGCACGGGGGGGTGGGGGGTGGGGGGGGGGCGAGCAACACCAAGCGACAAGACATTCGACACAACGTTTTGACACGTCGCCGTGAGAGAGAGAGCTTACTTCCTGTGGGGATCAAGTCCCTGTCTGGAATGAAGAGTTTATACCCATAATGCTTCTCCAGCACGTCGGGGAGGATCTCCAGGGCAAAGCGCTCCTCCTCCCGCGTCTCCTGGCTCCACTGGTCCGGGTCCACTTTGGTGTAGGACAGGTAAGCGTCGTAGTCCTTGTTATCTGTGGGCAGACAGGAGACAGACGCGCGTCAGTTACGTCGGCGTCCCCGACTCAGAGCCAGACGCCGCGGACCTCCGTCCTCAGCACAAAGACCGCTCCCTTGGACGCCGGCACCGCCGCCTACTAAAGGCTCTTTGCTCCGATTAAATGTGCCGACGGAACGTTTCCTACTTCAGTCAGCAAAGTTGTGCGCCGCCGGACCCCCGATGCCCACGGTCTATTTTCATACCGCCGCTCGGAGAGCTATTCATTCGCGGGCAGACTTGAGGGGGACGGGACGCCTCCGTCACGCTGACCTCGGGGCACCTCCCGCCCGTCCCAGTGCTTTTCATTACGCCGCCGTCCCCGCTGACGAATCATCTCGCCTTGATAGCTACTTTGCCCACTGCAGGCAAAACAAATTAGAACGGGGGGGCCGCGCCAGGCTCGGCCCGCTCGGCGCGGCTTCCATCACCCACATTAAAGCTCCGATTGATGGCGGCTCTGAAAGGAAGGAGCTGAGCGAGGGGGGGGGAAGACTTCATGTTACGAGGGCGGAGAATGGAGGGGGGGGGGGGGCGGCATCCCGGCGGTCCCACACTTTCGTGTTTTGCTGCAGATTCAACTCCAGAAGCCCCTTCAGGACTACTGTTTCGCACAGGCACAGACTATCAGCGGGGACAGAGGGGCCCGGACCCTCCGTCCCTCCACTCTGCCGCCAGCGTTCGGCTTCCTTTGGGCCACATCTGGCTCGGCGCTCAGGTGGGCTTCAGCTCCGTTTTGGCGAAGCGACAGACCGAAAAGTTGCACCGTTCTCCAGTTGGTTTGACCTCGACCCCCCCCCCGCTTCTTCAAACGCGGTGTTATTGTCTTTCCCGCGCCACCTTTCACGCCACGTTGCAGGAATTTGACGGTTGGTTCGGCTCGACTGCCAAACTTTCTGTTTCATGTTCCGACTCCTTCTTTCCCTCCTCCTTCACAGACACAAACTCCTTTTCTTTCGTTTCTCTGCGAGCAGGTCAAACTAAATTCATTTTTAATCTCGTTTTATCAGGCGGAGGGAGTCTCGTTCGAACCGTGGGAACTCTCGGCACTCGCAAACCCCGCCGGATCCCCGGATTTTTTGGTTTTTTGGGTGAACGGTCTCGCTTCACTTTTGACCCGAATCGAACCCGATGTGTGTCACATTTCGGGGTCGCGTTAATCAGAAATGAAAAATTCCACATTCTTTGTGTTTTTGGATTCACTGAAACCGTCGCACCGTCGGCGCGGAAACGAGGGGGGGGGGACGAGACGTCAGAACTGGGACGCCGTGTGAACGCAAGCCTTTGAGGTAAACTCATTAGAGACGCCAGCGGAGCGCCAGACTATGAGTTCCCGCCTTCATTACGACTCCTGTTATCTTCGGGGCCGCGGTGATGTTCAAGGGGGGGGGGAGGGGGGGATGTGGGGCTCGGGTTCAGGCGGGGGGAGATGGCATCGCGGCTCCTGTTCGACCATCAAGCTCATCCGCTGAAACGTGACGCCTTCCAATTAACCTGACTTGTTTTCCGAACGTGCGATTCGTTTGACAACGTCGCAGACGTGTAAGGAAATAATGGGAAAACAATCCGGGCGCCGCCACTGCCGCCGCCGAGCTCCCTCTCCGCCGGCGTGCACATGAAAGCCGCGCAGGCCGATCAAGGGCTATTTCGGTGGAGATGATGATTCACTCGCAGAGAGAGGAGAAGCAGAGGGCGACTCTCCGAGGTGAGCTGACCCCTCTCTCCTCGCATCTTTACAAGTCACTCCTCCTCCTCGGAGACCGCCGAGGTCCCCACCTACGTCCGGCCTACGCACACTCCAGAGGGAGAGAGAGAGAGAGAGGATGGGGGTGGAAGGGGGGAGACCACAGTTGGACTGTGAACTGTTGAACGCCTCCCGCGAGATGCAGGAACGGCGTCGTAACTCGGCGTCGCGCTGACGTCCGTATTGATGGCGGCGCGCCGACGAGATCCCGCCTCTTTGTCAGCGCCCGGCTCGGCTGTTGTCATCATGAAGCCTATTATTGATTCCACTGACACCCACACAATGTGACAAGCGAGTGGTCTTTAACTAAATTGCGCCCGCTGACAAATAGCCGACAGTCCGTGCCATTGTTACGTAAAGCTTACAGTTTTACATCTGGCGGAGTGGAGGGATGGAGGGACGGAGGGAGGGGGCTTCAATTAGCGCTGAGAGCGGCCACAGTGAAACACGAGCACTGTTCTTGGCAGAGCGCGAGCGGCGCTCGGCGGCGGGCGGAGGACGGCGGAACGGCTCGCTGCACCCCAGACGCTGGCTTAAGGGCTTTATTGATGAACAATGTGCGTGCGTGCCGCTACAGCAGCCACTTTACCCTGCCGCCGCAGCGGTTACCATAGCGATGGGATCACGGTGAACTGCCCCCCATCGCTTAGTACAGGCGTGACGGCTGCGTTTCCGCTCAAGTTACAGCCGCGTTGACACATAATGAACCCTGCCATCACTTGAATGATTCTCTACGCCGGCGTTTTCTTTGGCTCGCCGTCGCTTGAAAAGTACGACGAGCGACTGCTTACAAGTCGTCAGCCGGGAGAACTTTCGCGGGAACTTCTGGGATCGACGTAAAGGCCGCACGGACAACCGGGGGAGGGGGCGGGCGTCTGAATCCCGACGGCGACCACAGGATCTGAATCTTTCCCAATTTGTGCTTCGCCCACCGTGTGTTTGTCCTCCACAACTGGCCAGGTGTGGAAGGCGCTGGCACGCTTGAGATCTAATCGGCAGCGGCGTGGAGGAAAGTATCGGTGGGGGGGTGGGGGGTGGGGGGTCTCCCGAGAGCTCCGGAGGCGGCGTGCTGTGTCTTATTGGAGCTGATTCCTTTATACCGGAGAACAAATTGAAAATCTGTTTCTCTCTTCAAGCACTCACTCGGGTGGCACAATTAAAGGAGACAATTGCTGTTTGGCATTAAGTTAGAGGCCCCGTGTTCTCCCCTGCCCCCCCCCCCCCCATCTCACACAGCTGCCTCGGGGCCATCCATTACGGCAAAGCTCCCCCTGTCTTCGGGCCGGAAGCCCCCCCCCATCGCCAGAGGAAACGACTTTCATCGGGATACGTGATGTCGAAGTCGCCCGAGTTAAGCAGAGCGGGGAGAGAAGTGGGCTGCAGAATACTTTTTTACCTCTAAACGCACATAAGTCCC
>JASSRZ010000056.1:2063190-2079309 GCA_032164315.1 Malacoctenus gilli
CCCCCCTCCGCCGCGTACAGTCCCTCAGCCTCTCTGAACTAATCTCATTCCCCCGGAATTCATTGCGGCGGCGCAGCGACTTGAGAGACTCATTACGGGGGAATCAAATTAAAACTTGCTCCTTGTCTCAGTGTGATGCGTTCTCAAGCCAAGACTCATCCACCAGCTCCAATCAAAGTGCCTTTATTACCTCCCCCCCTCCCAATTAACACTGCCGATGGGGGCCTCACAGTTAATGCTCCTGTCTGGCGCGGGGGGACCCGTGTTTTGATTCGCTGGTGAGAAACGACAACCGCCGCGGCGGGGGCGCGCCGTCTTACCGCCGTCGATGTCCTCGCTGCCAAAGTGGTTGCGGTAGAAGAGCATGAGCTCGATCCTGTAGCACTTGTAGAGCGTCACCAGGCAGATGAGCAGCAGCAGGATGGCGCCCAGACCCCCGGCCAGCTCCACCGTGTACATCAGCTCCGCTGAAGGGGCAAACACAGCCACACACACACACACACACACACACATTTTGACAGCTGCCGTCATTTGTCACACAAAGACCCTCCGAGTGTGGATTGTCCCCAATCAGTCCCCTGCGTCCACGGCGGTCCTGGACAGACGTCTCGTCGACCGTCAACGATCCCCTGCGACGTGTCAGCTTTTCATTTCAGCCAATCCTAATCTGCTTTTAACATTTCCTGATGGTGCCGTTTGACGGCGCGGTCTGTAAGACGGCGGCCGTGCTGCTCCGAGGGGGTCGGAAGTTTTCCCAAGGAGGGGGGAGTCACTCGCCGCCGCTGACGAGGAAGAAAAAGCTGCACAGGAAGTGCGACGCTGACACGTGACAGATCAGCGTGGTCACGTGTGGGTGCAGCCTCGGGGGGGCCTGAAGCCCCTCCCAAACTTAAGAACGTGCGACAAATGAAGTGGATGTCCGCACTGTGGTCAAAGCTCCGGTGGGAGCGCGTGCGATTCGCCGGGATGAAGGATGCCGCCTCACACGGCGGGACCGAGGGGCTCGGCGAGGGGGGCCACGGGCCGGTGAGCAGCCTTGAACACCGAACCCTCGCCTCATGTTTCTCTTTCAAGGCCTTCCCTCCTTCTCCCGCCGTCGGCCGTCACTCCATCTTCCCCACATTTCCCGACGGCCACGCCTCGCGGCGCCCGGGTGGTCAGCCTTCATTGGCTGACTAATGGTCAACAGGAAGAGGCCGGACTCGCCGCGAAGCGACGCGCACAAACGGGGACGCAAACACGGATGGAGAGGCCCCGCGCGCGTCGCCATCCATCAGCGTTGGGAGTGCGCGGCCGTGATGAAGGATGGCGCTCCGAGGGGTCTAACGAGCGCGGCCCGCGCCGCTTCGTCGGGCCTGTCCGCCGGCGACCTTCAGCCAAAACTTGCAGTCTTGCGTATGCACGGATACGCAAACAAAACCCGAGTGAACGCGTGTGCAGGTGCCTCCGGCGGTCCCTGAGAGAGCCGCCATGGGCTCCTCGCCACCTCCCCTCCAAACCCGACGCCAACGACTTCTCGAGCGGCGGAGGACGACGCCAATTCCTCACCGCCTGGCATCCGTAGCGAAGCCACACTGCAGTGGGACAGATGAAGACAAATTAGCTCCCGACCACTGGAAGGCTGGATTTGATAGAGCCGCGTGGCGTCGCGCGATTCATCACGCCTTTCTCCGACTCTTGTCTGTCGAGGGGTGAAAAAGAGCGACAAGGAAGAAGGCAAACTTGGGACTCGCACGTCCCCAAAGGATGAGAAATGATCACCCCAACAATAACCGTTCGCTCAATCCGGCCACATCCGACCGAAGACAGTCGGTCAGTCGCTTCACCGAGTCGCTCTCAGAGAATAAGAGACCTTCTTTCCTCGGCAGAGCGCAGCTCGGCGCCGCTCGTTCGTCACGCGGCCCCTCGAGAGAATCGTTTTGCCTCCGTCGCTGCAGAACAAAGTTGGTCTGAGGAAACTTGCCGGCTTCGGGAAGTTGTACACAAAGTGGAATCGAGGACACGTCATCGCCCAGGAATATTCTGACTGATGCCGCGAGCGAGCGCGGGACTGAACGGGGTGGGGAGGGAGAGACGCGCTTGCGGTGACCAGATTCGTTCGCGGTTTCGGCAGACGAGTCGCGGCGGCGGCGGCGGCGGCCGGTGATGGATCTTGAAAGGCGGCGTCAACGTCGGCTGGTTTTTCCGGGCCGGAAGAGTCGTCCGGATGAGCGCGAGAAAACCATTTCTGGGAGCCGCGTGGAACCTCGCTAATCTTCCGCGGTTTATTCGGAGGTTTGACTGCGCGGCGGCGGCGTAAACCCCTTTAATATAGCAAATGGAGGGGAACTGGGCTGCCATCAAAGCTGGATCCAAAGCTGCGAGCTTAAAAGAGAGGAAAAACATCTTACTATGTAAATGTATTCAACACTGACAACTTTACGGCTGCGCAAGCCCCCCCCCCCCGCCCCCTCATAGCCTCACTAAAAAATAACGTCTCGCTTACATAACCGCAATAAAAATGTGCATCTCCCTCTACAATCATCAAGGAATCGCGTTTCAAACGCTCGACCTCGGCGAGGAATCAAAGCGGGGGGGGGGGGGCTCCGAAATGTTTGCCCGAGTGGAGCAGACAAAGGTTGGCGGCGGAGGAAACAGTCGCCGCTGATGAAAGAGTGAGGGGGGGGGGGGGCTGCCAGACAGTCAAACAGCTCGTTTGGCATCTCAACACCAAACGTCGCCTCGTTTTTCCTCCTTCCTGCTTCGTGAGGATGAGGAGGGTGCACAGCGCCCCCCCTCCCCCCCAATACTCCCTCTTTGTCCCAGGACTGCGCGCTCACTCGGCTCACCTTTCTTGGCGAGCTGGATGTTGGCCTGCCGCCGCCCGTAGGCGTTCTCCACGTAGCAGGAGTAATTGCCCATGTCGCTCTCCTCCAGGGACTCGATGGTCAGCGAGATGGACACTTCCTGCTCGCCCAGGTGCTCCCGGATCGTCCTGCAAGGGGGGGCCGCGGAAAGCGGAGTGGGATCAGAGTGGGAGAGACGACCCAAAACGACCACCGACAAACAACTCGGACAGACACACACAACAGGAAACGGCTTTTTTGGGCGATCGTCCTTTGATCGCAGCTTTGCAGACGATTCGCTTTGTTTGAGCCAAAACAGAGGGAGTCTGACGGCGTCCGTCTATTCCTCAGGAATTGTTGCGAAACCGGACTCTTTGGCCCAAAAAATCTGGGAGGAAAATTTCAACAACGGGACTTCAAACATCTCCCCGCGCGGGTCGTCCGACCGCCTCATTACGGGGAGGTGCACATCAAAGTCGTCTTCTGGCGGTCTCAGTCGTAAGAAGTCTGATTGAGATGAGGAGAGATAATAAAACCCGCGCAGGAACAGAAGAATCCGCCCGCCGACATCAGAGGATGAGTCGAGCTGAAGCTGTGCCGTGAATCTCGCGGCTGCGTGTGTTCCGTGACAGCGGATCCGCGGGAATCAGGCGACGGAATTGGGAAAACAAAAGTCACAAACGTTTCCTCCGTGACCTTGAATCAAAAACCTTCACCGCCACGTTTCCTCCCGCCGATTTAAACGCAGCCGAAACTCAGGCGAGCCCTTCACAAAGTTTGTAGTTCGAGTCCGTCGCCAAACGCGCCGTGGCGAGTGGCTGACAGGAAGTCGACGCCGCACGAGCCGTGACACATTTCCCCCCATCAACACGCCGCCGTGTTGACTCGCCGCGCCATTTGATGTTGAATGGCTGTGACATGTTGGTATGGGGATAATAGCGCGACTGTCACCGCGCGCCGCGGCGCCGACCTATCACGCGGCTCCTCGCCGGGAGGGGAGCGAGCCAGACGAAAGAAAAGAAGCGTTCTTTGATGCCTTCTTTTTTATCCAGTCGTCTTTCCAACAAACAAGTCTGGAGCCGCTGGGGCGATTTGATCAATCGGAGCGATCGCCGACCCGAGAAAGCGTCTGACGGGAGGGAGACAAAACGCAAAGGAACGGCGTTTAAACGTGCGCGTCCCTTCGTTGCCGCCGACAAACAGGAGTGACGTACGAGCCGACGATCTCTTCGGGGTGACAGAAATTACCGCTACTTCAGGCCCTCCTGTTTAATGATGCATGGGACGAATAGTGGGAGGGAGAAAAAGGTGCAAGTGCCACTCGGGCATTCATCCGCTCGCGGCCGCGGCGCATTTGAATACCAAAAGTGGTCTAATCCTCGTTGATCAATGCATCGACTAAACAAAGACGATGGCGGAGCGCTGCCGCGATGGAGACCAAATGCAAAACAACCGGCGCTGCCATGGCGATCGCTCGCTCGCTCCTCGCTGCTGCTGTTTTTTCAAAACGCGGCGAATACAACGTCTCGCTCTGCGGAGGGATTCCTTTCAAAGACGGCTACAAAGCGGGACTATTAAAGGTAATCATCCAGTGGACGTAGCGCTCCGTGAGGACTAATAACGGTCATCTGTGCGCAGCGCGGAGGTCGACGGCGAGAGTTTGAGAACGAAAAGGCCGCCAAGCGCCAACACAGATGCCAGTCAGGTGACGGCGAAGGGGGATGACTGCAGACAGCCCCTCCACAGCCTCCTGGAAGGACACAACTGCAGTGGCGTATTCGACTGAAACCCTGGCGGGACCCTCTTGAATCCCACATCCGAGCACGGAGCCGCTCCACTTCCTGATATGATCTCGTGCCGTCTCTCTCTCTCTCTCTCGCTCTCAATGTGACACCTGAACTTTTGAACCGAAGCGCGTTTCCAAGCGAACGCCGTCGTGAGCTGGCTGCTTGATAATTTCTCTGCCTGCCGTTTGCGCTTCTCCTGACGACAGCCCTCAAGGCTGGTTCGAATCAGATCAGAGCTGACGCCGAGTAGAAAACTGTACACAATGACGGATGGCCCTGCCGACATCGGCGCCGCGTCGGCGTGCCGCCGCCGCCGCTCGCTCGCGTTCTTTCACTCCCGTCTGTCAGACGGGAGCAAGGTGCCGCTTTTTTGACAGAGCACTGTTGCAAATGAGTGTCAACAGTTAAAGCTTTGCCTTTCTACTGCTTTATGTTGGAGGAGATAACGACAACAGCGCGATCTTTTTCCAAAGGACTGACGCTTCTGTATCTTTCCGTCTGTGGGCGTGTCAGACGTGGAGGCCCCCCCGAAAAGCTCGCCAGGGGTCATATATCTGCCGGCTGGCCTGAAAATGCACGAGCATGCCCGCCAGGAGATTTAGAGGGGGGGGGGGGCGTCTGCCGCTGTCGCTCGGTCACCCTGACCTGCTATAAAACGGACAAATGGAAAGCAAGCATGCCGAGAGTTCCTGGCGTGAAAACGTCGCGATGGGACGTTCTTCCTCCTCACTTCTGGGAACTTTTGTGGACATCTACAGAACACTGACCAGCATCTTTCTGTTACCGGCGCGGAAATATCGCCGGACCTTCGCGAGTCCTCTGATTTCCCCAGAATAGAGCCGTAAGAGTCATAATTAGAGGCCGAAAATGAAATGAAATCTTTCTACTTGGGCTGCTGCTGGCGTCCGTCCAGCAGGGACCCAAACTTCTGCCGGCTTTAAAACCTTTTGTCCCCGCGGAGCTCCAGGACTTCTTGGTCCACCGCGGCATTTTGTGTGTGTGTGGTAGTCGGATATCGGTGGCGAAGCATTGTGCCAAAAGCTCTATTTCATGTATTACAGGCGGCCCATCGGGGAATACTCCTGTGTGATTAATTTCCATTTCAAAGCGCAAAGCTCGGGGAACGATGTCAGCGAGGAGGTTTGAAGCGCCGCGCGTTCGGGATGGCAACAGGAATGAAATAAATAACGGCGTGCGGAGGGGACGCGATGTCACGCCGCGGCGCGCACGTGTTCAGACCGGCTCAGGGTCAGGCTTTGGATTTTTTTCCCCAGCTCGTTACCTCATTTGACTACCGAAGGAAAGCTGCTTCCTCGCTGTCCTTTACGATGCCGCCGTGCCGTCTCCTCCGCCGCCACCTGCAGCAGCAACCCCCCCCCCGCCCCCCCTTTTCCTTACTGCCCCCCTGAAATCCTGTAGGCTCTAATTGGCCCGGTGTCCTTCACGACAGAGAGCGGCGCTGAGAGCCGGACGGACTGTGCCGGCGGGCTAATAGAGACGTCTGGAAATGCCAGGTCACCGACTGGGCCGCTCACTCTCCCCGCAGCCTTGTCACGCTGCTTACAGTTAACCTTTTCGGGAGACGCCATTTGTCCACAACAAGGGGGGCTTTTCGGCGTGCGCGGACGCTCCTTCAAAGCGCCGCGGCGCGGCGGGACATCAAAGGGGTCCCACATGTGTTTATGACGATACAGATCGCGACAAAACGCCTCGCTGAGCGGAAAGTCTTCGCGGAAACGCACACGGTGCACTGAATGCAAACATCGCATTGTTTTCACTTCCTCCCCGAGATAAAAACACGAATGCAGCCTGTTTTATGCACGACGCGCTCGCAGAACACGCCGTGTTTGTGTCGCCGCCGCAGCGAGAACGCTTCCTCCGCCTTTATCTGATTTTCCAACATCCAGGTGACGCCGGCAGAGCATCTCGCTGTAGATCAAGACTTCCCTCCGCCTGAACTCTCCCCGCATCCTTTTTTGAGCAACGTCTGAGCGACGGCGATCGCGCCGCCGTCTGTGAACACTCTTTCCGGCTTTTTCTTCTCGTTCAACTCCCGTCCGTGTTGCGCTCTTTCATCAGATACTGTGATCATAATCGGCCGAGCTGTGCGGATAAAGGTGCAATATGAGGCGCGATAAGAAGTGCCTGTTTGTGCTTAATCAGAGCGCGCTGATGCAAAAGTTGCGTCCTCCCAACAGGAGCGTCTCCGTCCTTTCACAGGGTGTCTTTTAACGGACCCAGGGGTCCTCTGATGATAATGAACATTGATTATTCACTTAAAGAGGATCAGCACTCTGCTCGAGGTTTTGATTGACTTTCACGGCGAGGTACGGCGTCGCTCGCATCCTCCGCAAGTCCATCAAACGAGCAAACTGAGCGGCGCGGCCCAGAGTGACTCCAAATAAGGAGTGTGATCAATGAAACAGCATCCCACTTTGGGGCCCTCGTCAAGGTTCCCGGTTCCTTCTATCCGACGCGTTTCCACCCCAACAAACCGGGGATCCGGGTGAAGCCGGGAAAATTCTTTCAGGATGGGCGGACGGCGCCGTCTCCGTCGGCCCCTCTCATCCCAGAGCCCACGTTCCCGGCGAAATGGGAGCTCAGCCGGATGGAAAAAAAGGAGGCTGACGCGGGTGTTCGGCCGGAGTTGCCATCTGTTGTGCTGCTCCGCCATTCCTGCCTCGGCTGACGGAGCCGTGCATATATATTGTTGGCGATAAAGAATGCATAGCTGTCTGCATTATTAAAGGGCGGCATAAAGCATTCATGAATATCATTTAAGCGATAGCGGGCTGCTTTCAGCGTCGGGTTTGCGGACGTGTGGTCACATTAAACAGGTGTTTAGCGGCTCCGTCCTTCAGCCTTTTCGCTCCTTTTGAAGGGATTCAAAATGCCGCGGAAATTTGTGGGAATAATTTATTAAGCTCGGCTGTAATAGTCATCGAGAGAGACAGACAGAGAGAGAGAGAGCGGGGGGGGGGGTACATTTGTTCTCACACTGGAGGAAGCTAAATCAGGGCGATCTGTGTGTCCACTCACTTGATTTCGCTCTCTTGGACCCGTTCCTCGTCCAGGTCCTCGATGAACTTCTCGCCCTTCATCCAGTAGATGAGCGGGCTGGAGTCCCCGCTGTATCCGAAGAACGCCCGGCACGTCAGGTTGACTGGAGTTCCTGGGGGAGACGGAGGAGACGGAGAGGTCAGCGGCTGACGGACGTTCACGTCGAACCTGAGGAACGACCGCAAACAGCAACTTGCCGAAAGTGAGAGTGAGTTCTCCTGTATGACACCCCCCCACACCGCTCCATCACTCCCTGCACCACTTCTCCGCCTTAAAGCGTCGCGGAACCTTTTCCAAATTCCCCGACCGCCTCTTTAACTTTAAAACACTCTCTCGAACCCCCCGTTTTCTGACGCCGCTACACCTCCATTAAAAGCTCTTGTGCTCCAGCTGATAAAATTCGATGGTGGTATTTTTTTTGCCAGGAAGCACTTTGGGGGAAGTTTTAACACAAAAGTACAACGAGGCTTTCAAAGACTGCGGCTCGTGGCGTTAATGACGCCGCTGAGCCGCCGTAAAAGTCACTCCTTGTCCTGAACGACACGATACCCACTCACGTCTTCAGTAATGTCGCCTGCAAGTGGAACATCTGCAAACGTCACGCTGTAACCTGCAACATCTGGTTTCATCTGTGCGACTGGAGCTTTCGTCGTAACGCTGTGACTAAAGTCTCGCGAGGCCGTGAGGAAGCCGGAGGCGAAGGGACGGAAAGATGCCGACGTTTTTCTATACTCGCAAGGCGCTGCTGTGGGCAGATCGACTTCCCGGGACGCTCGGAACGAGAACACGCATCGGCGGGAGGACTCTTTTCCTCGCGCCGGCGGGGGGTCCTCCTCTCTGCCCGTCTCATTTTGAACGCACGTCCCCCTGCGACGGGAGACGGATAAAGCCCCTTTAAACCCGCTTCTCTGGATCACAGACCTTCGCCGTCTGCCTTCACACTTATCACAGCCGATGGCGCGCCGGTGTGCGCGTGTGGGGGACGGGAACACGGTCTTCAAAGGTGGAACGGGGGGGAGGGGGGTGCGGCGAGTGTGGTGCATGAGAGAAGCCGCCGATGATCAAGGGGGCCCCAGCAGTCGAGTGTCCGCCAAGACAAAAAAGCAGGTGATTCAGCACGTCTTTATGAGGCCCACTTGCTCATTGGCCCCGTGGCGAGGACTCAGAAGTCTGCGAGATGGGAGATAACGCTGCCGTATAATTGGGCACTTGCTCGTTCAAAGATAATAGGGGGTTTATTTCAACCAAGGCCCGCTCTAATTTGGCCCTCCAGTGCGCTCCCATGGCGGGCGGAGCCTCGGGTGGCGCAATCTGATCGGGAACGCGGCCCTGAGACGGGGGACGCTTCTGCGTCTTGTCCCACGGCACAACAAAAATACCGTCCACCGTGTGTGTGTGAGATGTTCGGTCCAGGACCACACACACAGACCCACAGAGCTGCCATCCCCTCCGATTCCACCAGGGGTCTCTGTGGCGCTTCAAAGCGACAGGACCAACAGGCGCACACACACACTAAAAAACAACCTAACCCCCCCTAAAAACACCATTTTGACAGGTGCAGACGACAGTAAAAGGAAACACGGATCCTTTTGTGCGCCCCGTTTGATGCCGCGCGTCTTTACGCGTGTCGCGTCGGAGCAGCACCAGCCGACGCGTCACTCTCTGCGTCTGGCTCCTCGGGGCGCTCCGTGCGTCAGGCGGCGCGTTATTCCCTGAACGACGGCGCGTTAATTTGCGCAGGCTTAACTGTGATCAGCGCCAGACTGCGGAGGCAATGTGAGAAATGTAGGGGGGGTTTAAACGTAGGGGTCCTCAGAGTCAAATCCCAACCTCTGGACTTGATGGAGGGATGGGGAGGAGAGGGAGAAGGGAGGGAGGAGGGAGGAGGAGGAGGGGGGGGGGGGTTTAAAGCGAGCCTTAATGCGATTGTCTCCTCTCTCTTATCTCCCCCTCGCCTCTCGGAGCATCTCCCACCGCCGCCTGTGGCTCGCAGGACGGGACGTCAGCAAAGACCCCCGCGGCTAAGCCGACAGACCGGAGCGCGGCGGAGGCAGACTGGCGCTCCGACATGCCTGCATCCCTGCACATGTGTGCAGAGGGGGGCGGGGGGGCAGGCAAGGAGCGCTCCTCCGGCTCCGGAGCGTCACAGATTACACCGATTCCCGATCGCTACATCTGCATGCGTCCCGTGTGGCGGTAATCTGCCGCTGTTCCCCCATTCAGATCCAAACAATCAGGCTCCGGAGCGGCGAACTCTTCCCTCTCCCTGTTTTTTCTTCTCCTCTCCTGCCTGAGCTTTTAACAGCCTTGAATAAATGAAGCCCCGCAGCCAGCTGGAATAACACTTCAGAAAGGAAAGAGACGAAGCTTTACAGGCTCTTTTTTTTCCGAGGAAGGCCATTTGTAATCCTAACAGTCCCGAAGACACGCCGAGCAGTTTGTGGAGGGACGGAGGGAGACGGAAAGGCTGCAGACGAATCCAGGGTGAACTGATGGCGACTGACGGACGGCTCCGAGACAGGAGGCAGAGGAAGCGTCACTCAGTGTCACTGCGACTTCATGAGGAGCTTCAGAAGTCCTCCGAGTGTTCGTGAAGGGTCACTGAAACGACTCCTTCAACGGCCACTCCAACCGACGCGTCTCCAGACGAAGGAGCGACATCGACGGGGGAGATTCCAGCCAACAGACGCGACTCGAAAACCTTCACAGGTTTTCGGATGTTTGATTGCTTTCCGACTGCTGAAAGGAAGTTCGCGTCCGGTCCCCGAGGTGGAGGTCGTGGGCGCCTGTCAAACATCTCGCGTTGGTATTTTCTTCTGATTTGTTCAAATAGATGTAGAAGTTGAAAGGTAAAGAGCATTCCTTGAGTCATTAATACTTTTTTCTTCATCCTTTGTAGAGATAAACAGCGTGTGCTTTTAAAGCGCCACCAAAATCGCGCCGCAAAATGTCAGAGTAACACTTCTGTCGCTTCGGGCGTCGGTGGAAAACTCCTCTCGTCTCCGCTCGTCCGCCTAAAAAGTGTCCCCCCCCCCCCCCTCCGCGCTCTAATTAATTCTCCCTTTAGTGCGTCAGTCTGGGCTCCACATTAAATGACTCGAAGATTGCCCCGTGGCTTGTGATCAGCGGGATAACAAGAGAGTTTCGAGGAGGGGAGGAAGAAGCCTCGAAATCGAATCAGCAGACAGTTGTTGATGGTGGCAAAAAGAGAGACAACAGGAAGAAGGGTGGGTGGAGGATGGAGGGGGGGGGGGCCCTAGATTCAAAGCTCCCACGGCGATGACGGAGCTCAGTAATTGTGGCGTCTGCCTGTAATTGTCTCCAACCCGAGCACCTTCAGGAGGGGTGGCCGTGGACGCTCCACCTGCCCCCCCTCCCTCCTCCCCTCAATATCTCTGAATTCAAGCTTGGAGTCACACCTCATTATCGCCAGCCGCCGCCGCCGTTCCCTGCAATTAAAGCAGGTACGGTGGACAAAGAGTCACAATACGGTGCTCCTCCTGAACTTTACATGCATGTTAACATGGCGACGGCCAATCGCAATTTCTTTTCTCCACTCGGTGTCACTTTTTAGCCAAATTAAACACCGTACGGCCGCCGAGCGCCGTGGGCCGGCGGGAAACAAACAGGCTGGGGGTTGGGTTCATAAACGAGTCCAAATGGAGCGCGGCGGAACAGAGCATGACATTTGCAAAGATCAACACCCACTCGCCGCATTGATGTTCTCATAATACGACGTCCTTTCGCCGAGGAGCGCCGCACCTATTATCGCCCGCCCGGTCCGGAGAAGAATCATTAGCCACCGTTCAAACCGTGTGTCGCTTATAATCTTGCGAGCAGAAGTCACACTCGAGTTCTCCTCATGAAAAAGCTCATTAGACATTAATGAAACACTTAAAAGGGTACTTCACAAAACATTAGAGAAATGCCGTGCCGAACGGGGGGAGAAAAAAAAAACAAGGTTGTACCACAATTAGAAAGGCATCGGATGATGACGGTTGTTGCCATGTCAACGTGGAAACGTCGGCTATTTCTGGTGCGATGAGGAACTGGGAGTTGCGTGTCGTGCAACTCTTAATTTTTCCCACTGAGATCTCTCGGAGCGATCGCTTTGCTCTTCAGACGCGCTCGTCGCCTCGCAAAAGTTGCCGATAATTACTCGAGTAGTTGAACTCGTAGTGTTCTTTGTTGACAGCAATGTTCAAGCTCATATTGAGATCAGTGTACAGGACAGAAAGAGGTAACACTTCAATGTAACTAATTCCTTTCTCACCACTCGTGATGTGGGAACGACGCTGCAAGCGAGGAATTAAAAGAAGCTTCTCCGACTGGCTCCCACGGGGGCCTGAACGCACGCAGACGAGGGACCCCCGTGGGGCCTCAACCACAAAGCCGTCTGCAGAATCCCGAAGTGGCCCCATGTTGTTTCGCTACCGACGGCGGAGACGAGACACGGACACGTGCGCACAATGGCAACGGGAAGGCGGGCCGCGGCGCAAAATGGTGGGCTCCCGGAGGCCTTGCTGGGGCCCCATCTGAGGCGTCGCCGCGTCTGGCCCTCGGCGGGGGTCCACTTTGACCGAACCTTCACAGCGTTTTCCTCCCGAGTATCTCGAGCGCTCGCAGCCTCCACGCTTCACCTTCAGCGCTCGAACCCAGGCGTCACGCCCGCCTCGCGTCCGCTCAGATGCGCACGCTGACCGCGGAGAGACGCCGTGACTCACAGGTGCTGCTCGGCTGAGCGTCGCATTGCTATTTCGAGCGCCGGTCTGCTTCGTTTCTGACTAATTACAGCTTTGCAGAATAGTGCTACTCACACCTACACACGCGTCATCGGGTCGGAGACACTCCCACAAAGCCCCTTTTGTGTTCAAGCGCAAATTCAGACGAGAAGGGATGAAAACGATCCGTGTCCCAGTGCTACTTTAAAGGTGCAGTCCGTAGGACTCCCGTCCATTAGGAGGCAGCGAAGAGTCCAGGCTGGCAGCTGGACTCTTCGTCCACCCCGAACGGTTTGGGCTGAACTGAGGTCAGCGCTCCAGGCAATTTGAACTCCAAGTTTCCGTGGCATCGCTCTTCCAGGTCGAAGCCACGTCCGACTGGGAAATTCCCAAATTGTTTCTCCTTCGGTGAGCAGAAATCCAGGGAAGCGGCGCCAGGCGCACTTTGGCCGCCGGCCCTTTTATCGCCTGTTCTCCAAAGCACTTATTGGCCGGGGCCTCGTTGCGGCGGCGCCTCCAAAGCCATCAGCAAAACGAATCTAGTCCCTAAATGGTCTGTTGGAGCAAATTCACCTGCGAAGATCAAGACAGCTTACTGTGCTCAGCGAGCGGGAGAGAGGATGACACATCCTGAGGAAGAAGGGCGAGCGCGGAGCAACGGCAGCGCCGCCGCATCCGCACCTCCCTCCTGGGGGAGAGCAGGACGGCAGAGCGGCCGGGACTGCGGACGATTTCCCCGGCGTGGCAGGAGGCACGGCGTCGGGGCGTCTCGCCGTGAGCCGAATGAACGAGGAAGGGCGAGGGGAACAGGTTGGAAAAATCAGGGGGAGAAGCTGCTGTAACTGCAAAGCTCGGAGCAGAGGATAAGGGGGGGGGGGGTGTTAGAACGCAGCGAGTCAGTGTTCGCGGGTTTGGAAATCGTTGCATCACATTTCTTCTGGGAGAAGTGGGAAAGGGAGGGAAGCGGCTTTACATGGCGGGACCGCGGTGTTGCATCGGCAGGAACGCGTGTTCCGGGATGTCGGCCGAGAGATACACGCGGAAACGTGACGCCGACGCTCCGGTTTTCTTCCGACTGAACTCGGCCCGTCAGAGATCCCGCTCAGCTCGCCGCCGTCGTCTCCTTTCCTCAACCTTTCTCCTCTCCTGCCTTTGGGAGACGTGAGCATAAACAGATTCTTATGATGAGTGCTGAATCAGGACGGGGGGAGGGGGGGGGTAAAACAATGGGACTGTGTGATGGGGGGGGGGGGCTGCGGGAACGGCGCTCTGCAGGAAGGATGCCCAGGGAAAGGTTAAAGCTCTGCCGAGAGCAGGCGTCGGCGGCGCAGCGTCCTGCTGCTTCCTCGCTGTCCGTCATGTTCACGGGAACAC
The DNA here is from genome assembly GCA_032164315.1 of Malacoctenus gilli. Classification (NCBI taxonomy): domain Eukaryota; kingdom Metazoa; phylum Chordata; class Actinopteri; order Blenniiformes; family Labrisomidae; genus Malacoctenus; species Malacoctenus gilli. The sequence goes on from JASSRZ010000056.1 coordinate 2,076,958, forward strand.
GCACACACAAGAGTGAGGTCTCTCTGGGTGTGTGTGTGTGTGTGTGTGTTGTGTTGTGTTGAGGCACAGGCAGGCTGATTGGAGTGATTTGTACTACCTATAGCGTGGTCCTTCCAATTTGCATGAGCATATGGGAGTAAATAAATTCATGTCTGCCTGCTAAGCAAAGGGCGCGTTGGGACTTTGGCCCGTTTAGTCGCAACTGTCGCGCTCTGGCGCCGCAAACAACCTCAAATTGAACGTTTGAAGCCATGACCACAGAACATGGTCACAAAAAAAAAAAAAAAAGACCCTCGGTGGGTCCGTCAGGATGGATTTCCGCGAGATTGACACCAGCGTCTGGGGACGGCGAAATGTCAACACGATGGGATGTATTCTGGGTGGCGAGGACCCTCCTATAGGGCGCTGACGCGTCTGGCTGAACGGCGCATTTGCAAAAAATAAGCGATTCGACTGTTTTAAGGTCGCAAAGACCACCGGGCTTCGATTGCTGAATGTCACAGCGCCATCGGAATACAACTCGCCGCCTCGAAGGGCGGCGGCGAACGCCGGCTAACCTTTGAGGCGTGCTCTCTGATGACCTGATATATAGGGATTACACGTCTAATGCAAGTCATACAGAACCAAGCCCCCCCCCCCCGGATTATTCAAACAGACCAGCATCACACTGGGAGCATCACACTGATTTTGCTGCTGATGCCACGCTGCCATAAAGTGAGACGATGATGGCCTGACCGCCACGACGAGGAAACAGGAAGTAGGACGGTTCTGCCTTGAAGAGGGCGAATTTTCACCCAAATGGGCCACAAAACCCCAAAATCGCTTTCATGCAACTTTGAATAAAACCGCTTTTTTAAGGTTGTTTAAATAAAGGTCAAACTGTGGGCAAAAAAGGCACATGTGCTTAATTGTCAAACATGTCATTGAGGACAGTTCGAGGCCAACTTTTCGATCGTTTTCAGCTGAGATGTGAGCCAACCATCTTCATCGGAATGTGAACGAGGCTCGTCTTCGGGGAAGCGCCGTCGCCGCTCCCGTTTAATTTAAAGTTCTCCGTATCGGAGCGAACATCTCGCTAATCCGAAGCTCTTCCCTCCCTGATCCTCCGCGCCAGACTGAGAAAACACGGGCCTCGGCGGCTGCAACCGGCGCCCCGGCGCCGGCAGAGTCTGCGTTCCGTCGCTGTTATTATCCTCGTCTAAAGGTGACATTTGTCGAGCTGTTGGGGTCCCCGAAGCGCGCGGCGCCGCGGTTCGGGGACCCATTCAGCTTTACGGTCGCTCGCTTTACAGCGGCTGTGCCCAGAATTGGGGATTCAGATAAGAAACGGCACATCTTGGAGCTGCTGGGCACATAAACCCGCCTCGCCATCCACTTAATTAAAAACAATACAATAAATTACAAGCGCTGCTATCAAGACGCGAGAGAAAGAACCCGGGGGGAGGAAGGGGGGGGGGGGGACTGGTAAATTATGACCTTAAGCCAGAAAACATTTTAAAGAGCGGGTTATCATGATGCGTGCATAAATTCAAGAGTGGAAGTGCTGATGTGTCAATCACAAGCTGTTTTCCTCAATGTAACGGTGGGGCGGCGGAGGAAGGATCCATATTTCACGGCGCGTTTTCGGGCTGTAAATACCAGAGAAATGCAAATGTATGCGCGCTTGATGGATGCGGAAAACATCTCTCAGCGTGTCGCGGACGGGAGCCGCAGAGGAACCGAGCGGTCCCAGTGACCCTCCGCTGACGGCGGGGAAGACGATGACGAGCGGCGGGTGATTTGTTGCTTTTTAACAGCGGGAAGGTTTCATCGGCATTCATCGATACGCGGCGAAGACCCCTCACGGGATGAAGAGTCGGGCGCAAACTGGACCAAGAAACTCCACCGAAACGAGGCGGTCGGCACTTTTCGGCTGTTATTCGAAGCACAGACTTCACGGACAGATGATTTTCACTTGAAGCGTCACTAAAAGTTGCCTCAGTTTGAGCTCATTCGACTGTTTCCAAACAAAAATGGAGGTCGATTTCATTTGACTTTGTTGCGTCGGACTCAGACCTACCCCCCCCCCCCGCCCTCCTCCTCCCCCCACAGTGCTCTCTGCAGCACTGCTGTGAGTGCAACTGGCACAACTCACTTCCATCACTTAGACAAATTGACTCGGGGATGATTTATATCAAAACTTTAAGAGAGAGGAAGGTAAAGCCAGACGCCGGCGGAAGGCCGGAGCCGGGGAGCCAAAACAAAAACGAACGAGCCGGAGCCACAAAGGGGAGGGGGGGGGGGCGGGGGGGGAGGGGGGGGCTGGAGCCGCTCCATCTCGGAGAGATGCCGAGATATGTCACGGGACTAAAG
>JASSRZ010000056.1:2093476-2125994 GCA_032164315.1 Malacoctenus gilli
CCCCGCGCTGCGCGGCGATCGGGCGCGACCAGAGGAGAGTGTGTCGAGTCAACCTGACGTCCCTGCGAATCACAAGGACCAGTTTCTGTCCAGGAAGCATGAAAAACAGCCCCCCCCCCTTCTGACAAGCGCTACCCGGAGTGGCCTAAGTGCTCAGCCAGCGTGTGAAACGGGCGTGATGGAGGGAGCGTTACCGTGGGGACGGAGGGAGGCCATAATCCCCCCCGTTTGTAGCAACAAGAGAAGGGGGATGAGGACCACGTTAGGCCTGAAACAGCCCACCATCCCGGCAAGTGCTCTTGTAAATGGCGGGCTCAATTGAACCGCCGCGAATGGACCTGCATCTGAAAAGGACCCCCCCCCCCCTTCACCAGATTCCCACTGCTCAGAGGAGATCTAAATCTATGGCGGGATTAAGCGCCATGTTCCTTTACAAAGCCTCCTGAATGCGGCGCGCCTGCTGATACGGCCCACTCCCGCCGCGCAGCGCCCACCGACGGTCGGCGGCAGACTTGCGTGCGGCTCGTCCCCCGAAAATGATCCTCGTCTTTGAATAAACAAGAGGGCGATCGAGATCGAGCGCGCACCTACGACTCATTGACCGTGTTCGATTGCCCCCCCCTCCTCCCTCCCTTCCCCCTCCTCCCTTTCTAAACTGGCACTCGGTGCATCTTATCTGCGTGGACCCATGCCTCCCCTCGCCTCCCCTCGCCTCCCCTCGCTGCCTCTCCTGTTAAGAGGCGGGACCACTGTGAGTGAACAGGCCCTTCCTCTGCGCCGAGCTGATAGAGCCTTAATCTGAAGAGTGATGCTCAGAAAGAGTCTGATTAAAGGGGGAGGGGGGGGGGCGCAATGAGAAGGAGGCAGGGCCTTATCACGGCCAGTGAAAGCATCTCAACTCTCCGGGCTAATTGGCCGGGGAGCCAGTGGCCAGCTGCTGGGCAGAGATTGGGTCACCTGATGGCTCCGGCTTTCACTCCGTCGCCGGGTGTACTTTTACGCACTTTCTCCCTCGAGTTTGCTCCCGTTTAATGAACTCGACCTTGCGATGTGCTGAGTTCTCCTAAAGCCCTACGCACAACACCCCCCCCCACCCCCACCCACCGACCCCCCCCCCCCCTGCCTGGGAAGCCTGATGTAATTTCTGAGAGCCCAGCTGGGAGGGGAAGAGGTGCTGGAAGTCCCGGAGCTACAACACTAGGTAAAAGGATTAATTGAGCTAAACAAAAGGGGAAGGGGGGGGGCGAATCACTCACGGGATCTCTGATACAAACGCCTTGTTTACACAGGAACACTCCCCCCCCCTGATATTTGCACAGAATCGCCGAGATAATTCAGCGGCTACACGGTGTCCGCCGCCCCCCCGGACCCGCCGCCGCGGTCGATTCAGACGGAAGCAGGGCGAAGGAATTAATTACCGTTTCTTTAGGGCTGAACTCGGAGGCCAGGAAGCAGCGCCTCCTGAAGGGGGGGGGGGTTGTCAGAAAAAATTCAAACAGCGCAACCTAAAGCACATTTACCTCGTCGTCGTGGACTTTTACGGCCGGCGTTCCCGCCACCGTGACGAAGCGCTCGATTAATTGGTATTTAAGGAAATTCAACTTCCCTTCCCTCTATGTAAATTTTCCCGAGATATGAGGAAGGGCAGGGACTACACTTCCTCCAATCTCTCCAACCTCTTGTACTCCACATTGTTACTTCCTGGCAGCTCATGTATAATTAGGCCTTAAGAGGAGCACGTTGGACGTAAAATTGAAACAGCTTAAACCCTCAAATGAGGCGAGCGGCTCTGTTCGACATGCTACCGCTACAAGACGTCTGCTGGATGAATCCCGGTCCCTTGTCATCAAACCCCCCCCTCTCCCTCCCCCTTCCTCCCTCCCTCCCTCCCTCCCCCTCTCTCCATCCACCCCTCCCACCCTACCAAACTGCTTACATTAGCATAAAACTCCTGTCAGACAGCGGAGAGGGAAAGCGAAGGTTTTCTTCCCAAAAAAAGAATCAGCTACACTGGCATCAGGTCTGGGGAGACGGGGTGTGGGGGGGTGGGCCTCATTTCCCCCAACCCAGATCTGCACCACAAGCAGAACGGATGCAGCCCCCCCCCCCAAAAAAAGCCCAGCGTGCCAAGTTCAAGCCCGTTTCAATCTTCGCTCTTCAGCAAATCTAATACCTGTGACATTAAAATAAAGCTGCTTTCGCCGGATTTGTGCTCCAGCCTCCCCGATAAGAGCAACAGGCCAAGGCAACACTCGAGCACTGACAAAGAAAAATTGGCTGTGAGTGCACTTCACACCCACATTAAGCCCCCCCCCCCCCGCGCCTCCCCTTCAACACACAATTTCAGGCATAAAATCCTCGTAAACGTCTTGAACGGGGGGAACTGATTGCGGAGATTTGGCGCCGCGCGGGGTCGATCGGACGCACCGGCGAGGGAATCGTGACTTGTGGGCGCGCCAGGCGAGGACCAGATTAACCAGCGCGGCGTCGGGAGTCACGCTCGGAGAGTTTCCCCACAAGCCCCGAAATGTTTCACATGATAACTGCTGAGTTGGAGGGTTTTTTTCCTTCTTCTTCCTCCACTTATTCTGATGATACATTTGAAAGGCGAAGCTCGACAACTCTCCCCCGGTCGCAGCCCGAAAAAAGTGCAAATCAGCAGGAAATAAGGAGGAAGATATTAAAGACGAGGCTGTCAGGAGTCTTTATTTAACAAGCTGCTGCGTGGAGCTTCACGCTGATGAACAGAAACAATGAAACCCACCGGGGTCCGAGCTGGACGCCGCCCTGCGACATCGCCCGCGTCTCCTCGCACCACGCTCAGGTGGAACCCGGTAGTTTTAGCCGCAGCAGCTGCAGAGCTGCTTTTACGATCAACATAATCGGCTCTATAAAAAGAAACGCGTCGCTTGAAAAGAGGCGCGACCGCTCATTATGTTGTCGTGGACTTTTCCAGAAACTCACCCACAAAAAACATTTTTTTTCCCCCAGAGCGTGTTCGTCATGCATGCATGCAAATGCTTGTCATCAAGCTTTCAGGAAACTACTTAAAAATACCTCAAATCAAGATCATAACGGGTAGTTTCCGTGTAAGTTTTCGGGGTGAGCTCGGACGCCGCGTCTCCCGGAGCTTTCACGCACGACTTCACAGCCTGCGCGCTCGCCTTGACACTAACGGATGGCGGCGAGCGAGGCGCCGGCCTTGGTCCAATGAGGGTGTTTTGTGTTTGGGCGGCAGGATGACGGACGCGCAGCAAGAATTACAGGGGCAGAGACACTAAAAGAGACAGACATTAAGAATTAGAGGTACACGGGAAGAGCGGCGGTGGATTGGGTGGGTGGGAGGAAGGGGTGGGGGGGTTGCTGTGCGAGGTGTAAATCACCGGGCCTGAAGCGCGGTGCCAGGCTTGCCAAACAGCTGCTTGGTATGCAGCGTGCGGAGCCGGCGCTCTATCGGCGCTGACATCCCGGGCAGAGGAATTATGATGAGAGATGATTGTATCATGACTGTAATTGTAAATGTAAATCCTGCCGCGCGGCCACCCTCTTTTTGTGCATAACGATGAGGTTGCCCAAACAAAATTTATATTCCACTTCATATCGTGCGGCGACTGCATTACTTTGACAAACAATAACCACTGACAAATGAATAACATAAAAGGAGATGATTAACTCCAGAAAAGCAATCTGGGCAGATAATTTACGCGGCGCTCGCGTGCTCCAGCTCCCCCAGGCCGCTCCCGCTTTCCCCTCCGCACGTATGTGCGCTCGCTCCCGCCGCAGCAACACTTGTCTGCGCAATTAGTCTCCCGCCGTCCCCTTAAACATTCAACGCAGCCCAGTAGCTCCTGATGCCATCTCAGACACGGCGACGCGAGTCCTCTCATTATCCCCCAAAACCAACAAATAGAAGCGGCGGTAATTACAGCGGCGTAATCGCTAATCTGTGGCGCTCGTGCAGGTGTACAGTCAGATTAAGGAGGTGTGTTTGAGCTTCCTGCGTGCAGGACTCCAGAGGAAAACATCTCGCACGTAGAGACTCAGCGTCACTCTCATGCAATGAGCATTAACATTATCGTTCTTTATTGGCCCAAACGAGCCTCCAAAGTTGGCTGGAATTGAGGCCAATTAAAGGAGTTGATTGATTCTCTTCGTGACGCTCTTCACGTCCCATCTTGATTTCTGGTTACAGTGAAGCCAAACACAGGAGGACAAAACCCCAGCGTCCGATCAATCACCTTCACGGGCGATGACGCAGCCGATTTCTCCACAGGAACTCAGCTGGAGGATGTTGTTCCCTCGACTGGATCTCTGATTATTCCACTATTTCCAACCGCAGGATGTGATTGGCAGCAGCGGCGGGCCGCGCAACCCGGAGTCCCATTACATCGAGGGGGCTGCCGAGTGTATGAGTGCGATTAAAGGCCCATCTTCCCCCGAAATAAGGAGCGTGTCACTGGGGATGGCCGTGGCTGACGGAGCCCGCCGAGCCGAGTCCCAAACAAGAGCGCTATTCTCTCCTCTGTCACTTCTCATCGCGGTGAAGCGAGCCGGCAGCGGAGGCGGCGGCCAACGCAAAGACACGGCCTGGTATTTACATTTATCAGAGCAGGAAAAACACACGCATGCACACACAAACACAGCGGCAGACGCGATGCACATGATTGCACATCCAGGCCTTTTTTTTTTACGCCACATCCACAAACACAACATCGAGTGAGCGCCGGCATTAACAATACGGATCCCATCGCAGCGGCTTATAGGAGAGGAAACCCCCCGCTTGCCACACCACCAATACCAAGAAGCAATTACTGCTCTCGGCTGTGGTGAGCCCCAAATTAATGAGGGGGGAGTCCGACGGCGCGGAGGTTGGGCCAGAAACATTTTGAGCGCTAATTTGTTTAGAAAAGAAGGAAGAAAGTTTCCAAAGGAGTCGGGTTAATTGTGATTTTAACCCTTTAACATCCTTCAATCGACCATTGTCTTGTAATTTTTGTAGATATCCATCATAAAGATATACGGCGAATGAAGCGGAAAAACCGTCCTTTGATTGGAGCGATCGCCAACAGACGGAGAGAAAACACGGCGGCGCAGGACGGCCGGCGAACAGCAAAGTCAAGCTCGCGTGTTGGGCGCGAGGACATTTTGTACTCGGCTGAACGACGAGATAACGATTGGCTCCGCCCTTTTTTTCTTCCCGCTGACATGCTTTGACTGAGAGCTTCCAGCGGACCGGTTCCGCTGGGGCCAGAGGACGGCTGACTTTCAAGTGGGGGGCATCAAGTCAGGGCTAAAGCCTCCCTCCGAGTCCCCCGGCTCTGGAGCTTAGGCCGCACACACACACACACATCCTCACACACAAATGCATATCTGTGCATGAGTGAGTGTTTATGTGGGAGGGTTGTACACGGAAAGGTCAAGAATCAGCCCACATCCTCCCTCAAAAGGAGGAGAGCAGAACAGAGAGCTGGGTGCTGCTTGTGGGTGGGCGACTGTATAAATACAGTGCGCAGCATGACAGTGTGCCTGGCCCGCTCTCAAACGCACCGTCCTGCTGGAAAAGGCGCTCACAGAGCGAGAGCGTCTTCATTAGCGGCCGCGGACGCGTGGAAATCAAGCGGCGTCTTGGCTGTGTTGCGTAAGCGCCGCGCGAGACCGGAGTGTCCTCCCACGATCCCGAGGTGAGCGCCACAAGTCGTCAATAAAACGAGGCAAAAGTCAGTTCTTCCCGACCGGAGAGCCGCAGAATTTGCATACTGTTGTGTTTTTTCTATCTGGATGGAGCAGCCTGGAGAGTCTGCTCTACTTCCTGCACCATGTGTGTGTGTGTGTGTGTTTTCTAAATAATTTGGCACCAAAATAAGCGAAAAAAACACAACTCTGGGAGCAGGTTACATAAGTTAGAGAGGTAACTGGGAGTGTGTTCGCGACTCCTCCACCAGCCATATTCTAGAAGCAACTTACAACAACTTTGAACGCCCAGCGCGCGTGTTGGTTGCAGTTCTGAAACCCAGCAACTCGTCTCCGCAATGACCTGCTATCGCCCACAAAACACGGAGGTTTTCGGGCCCTCATGAATAAAAGTCCCCTCATCTTTGCATCAAGGGAGGCGTAGCGTTGCGCGAAAAAAAACAAAAACGGAGCTATTTACGACGCTCGATAACCTGCGGAGCTCAAATGTGTTGGTGGAGAATTTGTGAAGTGGTTCAAGCAGGTCACAGCCCCCCCCCCCTCCCTTGTTTCCAGACACGGACCCTCACATCAGCGCTCGCACCTTGATGTCAAGTCCTCTGCCGAACGCCGCCATTCCGATAATCTGCTTTCTTGTGAGCAACTTTGTTTTGTGTCAGCCGCGTCGTAATCTGGGCCAGCCAGACCCCCCCTATATCACTACCACCCCGCGTTAGCCCCCCCCCCCACACCCAACCCTCCACGGCGCTCTGGTAAAACATGAAATATGGCCTCGTAAAGGCCTTATCAGCCAGACGAGTGGACCTAAGAGTTCCAGACGAGTGCGCTCAAAAGGCTCGTGGCGAGTTTAAAGGCTTTAATGATGTCTGGCCTCGGAATAATTTGAGCGGGAAGGACGCTACGAGACCCTTCGGGACACGATTAAACACTTATCTTCCGGTCCAGTTGCCAGGTGACGTTCATTAAGAACTGTGACACAAATACAAATATGGAAACACCTTCTTACGACATCGGAACGCCGATCGGCTGGCGCGGCGGTTCGCGGGAACCGAGTTCGAGAGGCGAAAAAAACGGCGGCTTCCTGTTTACAGTCACTTCTCCCTTCGCTCGATAAAAACAGCTGCTTTTTGTCTCGATTCGACAACAGACGCAAACTCGCCTCCTGCTGTTTCTGTGTCCTCTCAATCAAGATTTACTTGTGTGAGGATTGTTTTTTTCCCCCCCGATATTCTCTAATGTTTGTTTATCCTTTGCCTTACCACCCGCTTCCTCACTCAACGGGCCCCGTCCAATCAATTCTCCACAAGGCGAATTAATTACTCCTCACCAGGACGACGCTCGCTTCCGCTAATGGCCCGCTTTAATCCTGTATCTGCTCATGACAGCCGAAGCACAAAGTCAGCGCGAGATGCGGGGTTTCTCTTTCTTCTGCCGCGTTCCTACCTCGCAGCGCGGGGACCGAAATACCTTTGCGGCATCAGAGACAAAGCTTCCAGCTGACACTCCAAGGTGAAGGCAGCAACAAAAGCAGCATTTAAATCATCCCCTGTTTTGTATAATTAAGACTGACGTCGCCTCCTTTGGATTGTCTTCTTCTGAGGAGGAAACAAGTCCTGTTATAGCCGTGGCCTTAGGCTGCCGCCATCAACGGCGTGACAGGAGAACAGGTTTGGAAGCACCAGCGCGACAAAGCGCCATTAGAAGAAGCCTTGATCACTTCCTGTGGCTCCGTCACACTCAGGAGGAGGAACAATCGGCCCTGAAAACGCTGGGAAGTTCGTATCGTTACGGACGACGTTTGCTTGCAGACGTCATCGTGTGGGACGAGGAGGGGAAGCCCGTCCGCACGTTTGCTTCTGGATCCGACAACGAATCATTAAAGCGACTCATGACATGATGAAACTGGGTGAAACAAGGAGGGGGGGAGGCGGCGTCACGTACGCGTTCCTGTCAGCCTTTGTTTACAAACACTGGCGAGCACGGTAGCGCCCAAACAAGGCGAAACTCTGGGAATAAACTCGATGGAGATGAATCGAAGGGAGGAAAAGGTGCAAATGGATTCTTAATCTCACGCGCTCCGTTTTTATCGTCTCGCATTAACAACACGGATGTTCTCTTAATTGGAACCGCCGCCAAATGGTTCTCGCCACGAGTCCAGGCTAAATTATTGGGCCGGCCCAGACCGGCCGGCCGGCACGCCGCCGTGTAATGAGCTGCATCCGTTTTTTTACTGCCTCGCTGCTCGGCGGAGTCTCGCGCTGCCGCCGCCGCTGCTGCAGCAGCAGCGTTCATAAAGTTACCGCGAAAAAAAATGGAGTCAAAAAATGTGTGTGTGAGACAAACTAGGTCACTTTGAAGTTGCACATTTCCTAAGCGCCGACGATCTACTTACACCACAACAACACTCGGCTCCGACTACACTGGTGGACATTAAAGTTTCACTCTGGCTGGCGCCTGCGAGCGAGCGCTGTGGACCGAATGTTTCCCATCTGTGGGGATTTCCTCCAAACACCTCCGGTATCGGGAGACGCGCAGAAGGAGGACTTCTCACCCTAAATACTCGGAGAGGAATCGACTCAAACGGTTAAAAAAGCTGCAGGATTGGGAGCTCGGGAGGCTTCGTGGTATTGATCTAATAAATAGTCATGATAGAAATGAACTGCGCCGCGGCTTTCAAGAGAGCAGCCGGGCTGCTGTGTGTCAAAACAATGCGGGAGACGGAGACCGGACGCGGCGGCGTGAAGGTGAGGAAGCCGAGCGTTCCGACAGAAAAGTCGCGGACGGAAAGTCGCAACTCAGCCCCAACAATCGATGACACACTCGCAGCCTCGCTGTTCGCCAGGATGTGGGGGAAAAAATGGGGGCCTGAGGCAACGCTTTCCAACGCCGACTCTCACGGCGCCGAGAAAACACAAAACGTGAAGCGAAAACTGAAGAACAGGTGATCATTTTCTTGAATATGTCGGGGGAAAAAAAGAGCCCTTCCATTTTCTGGACGAGCGTCAATTGACGCTACGGTTGTCAAATTAGTCTAAATTGATGTGAGTGAATCCATACGATTTGGTAATTTCACAATAAGAGCCTGACGTATCAGATCAAATTACACATGCTCAGTCGAGTTAGCAGACTAACCTCGGGCGCTGCTGCCTCCTTATCGCTGAACGACTCTGTTGTTCCACTGTAGCGCGACTGTAAAGTGCGCATTGCATTAGAAAAAAAAAAAGGGGAAGCCATGAATGAGACGTGCCCCTCCCCCCACCCCCCCACCCCCGGGGCAGCCAGATTATAACCCTGCCGCGAAAAGCCAGGGATAATGGGAATTTTCTGTCCTTGGGTGTACTCCGCTCGATACAAAAGTCCTTCAAATTCTGTCAATCTCCACCTGTGGCCATAGATAATTCAGCCCAGTTATCACGGCCCACCACAACTGCCGGCCCGCCACTGCCGCCGCCTCGCTGTCTCTCATGTTTGGCCTCAACGGGCGAGAAACACGGCGTTACACTCTGCTCATCAGAGGGGGTCCGTCCTCACGATGTCCGGCGGTATTGACGGATCCGCTGCGCTTTCATGGGGGGTAAAACCTCCTTTCGCACATTATTTTTGCAGGAGTATCTTGATAAGAGAGAGGGAGGGGCCGGCGGCAGCGTTTTTTTCCCACATTTTCAGGACCACCGCGCTACAACCTCCCTGTGAAGCTGCCTGGTGGGCAATAAGTGAATTGTTTACCATCAAACGACATTAATTGGATGGGAAAGAGGGGAGGAGGCAGTCGGAGTGGTGACCTTGACCCACCGCAGGAGAACGGCGCTCCGGTTCCAAAAGCAGGAGGAGGTGGGGAACGGAGGGAGGGGGGGGGGGGGCTGACCTGGATGCTAAACGGGGCGCTAAATCTGAAATGATGTGCGGGAGCGAGACGTCTCCGAGAAAGCAGAGGACGCGGCTGTCTTTGTCAGACGGGATGAGAAGGGACGGAGACTTCCTCCTTCCGCCGCGTGACGTCAGCCGGCGGAGCGGGCGGCCGGTTTACCCGACGCGGCCCGGAGCGACGGCTGGCGCCTCGACCCCCGCAAGGTGATGGCGACGGCAGCCGACGCTCCCCAGAGGTCCCGGATGAAGTTTCATAATCACGCCGATGACCGGATGGATCGATGGCGGCGACACGCCTCCTCGGGTCCTCCCGTTTAATCACCGGCCGCATTCGTCTTCGCCGCCAACCCTGAATCAGGAATTTTCCCCCCGACCGCCGCTTGATTAATGCGCAGCTTTTTTTCGCACAAGCCAAACACGGGAAACCTGATTATGTAAGTGGGACTGTTGCGTCTTTGTGTAATCTAAACAAGTCGCTTTCTCTCCAGCATGTAATTAGCTTTATTTTCCAGGCAGAGCCGGGGAAGCTTCTCCTTGCATGTGCGCGCTAAACTATATATTTAGCAATTCATGAGAGCTCCGTGTGTTCCCAAACATCTCCTGGCGAAGTTTCTTTCATCTCGCCTCCATTGTTTCGTGACCCCGCGCGCATAAGAGGCTTGTTCCGCCATTGTTTGCCGCCGCGGTGAAATTGATTAACATTGGGCTGTAATTGCGACAGAGATTTGAGGATAAACATTGGGCGACCATTATCTTTCACAGTGTGTGACAAAGTGGAGCTGTAATTACTATCAAGTGGGGAAAAAAAAATCCACACAAAAAGCAAAGTGCTGGAATGCGGCGGAAGTGCAGTCCATTAAGTTGCGCGAGCGTTGTGTGTGATTGACGATTACCCCTTTCGCTGGTCAAAATAGGGTCTTAATGCTGCGAGTTGATGTCAATAACTGGGGGAGGGAGAGGGAGGCGGACGACGGATGAAAGGTTTGGTGCGGCTCGGCTGTGAAATGATCCGTTTTGGACGTCAGCATTAAAAGCGCACAAATCTGGCGTCGCATTTTTAGCGCCGCGACCTGCTCGCCTGCGTGTGCGCGGCGGATGAGCGACGCGACCAAGATCCTTGAGCTCAATCCGTTCAATTTGGGTAACCCAGATCCACACGCGTGTGGGCTTTAATATACGCACAACACGCACAAACACACACTTTATGAGATTACACAACGCCACGCACGGCTAATCCCACATGACGCAAATACATGCGGCCGACAGGCAGTTTTCACAGCCTTCAAAAGCCTCGCGGGGGGGGAGGGGGGAGAGTCAGGGGGGAGGGGGGGCAGCGTTGTATGTGCGTCCGAGTCACGGCAGCCAAGGAAGACATAAACGGCGTTTATCCCCCCCCCACCGCCAACGGAGCGTGCGGGTCAAGGCTGTGCATAGGAAGCAGACATGACACAACCTGGCCTCAGAGAGGCGGGTCGCCACGCCGCGTCGCCGAGTGAGGAGCGCATTCCTGCGGGCGTGCGCGCACGGACGCGCTCGCGCACGTACAGTAGACAAAGAGCGAGATGCTGGCGCTCGAACGCCGCGCCGCTCTTCGCCTTTATGCGGGTTGACACACTCGTTTCGCCGCTTCAGGCGCTGACCGCGATTCACGACTGGAAAAGGGGAAAAAAAAAAGAACACATCTCCATGGCAACAGCTTCCGCAGTTTGTACGGTTGTAATGCCCGAGATGACATCATCCAGCATCGTGGATCAGATACCTGCTGAAGTCAGTCACCCCCCCCCCCCTCAAAACACACACTTGTCACACACACACTTGTCAATCAAATCCTATGAAGCATGAGAAAAGGAGGAGAGCCGGGACGGGACCACGAGGAGACGATCCAGCAAGCTGAATAAACACGGGCGGCAAAAAAAAAAAAAGAATAAAAAAGCAACACGAGGGGGAGAAAAAAGATGAAACGTTGGAGGAGTGGAGATGAGAAGAGTGAAAAATGGCAGGCGGAGGAAGACAGATAGAGAGATGCCACAAGCATGAACAGATGGCTGAGAAGAGAGTGGAAAAAGAGTGAGATAGTGTGTGTGAGGGGATGGTATGCAGACAGCGAGGGAGGAAGAGAGAAAGAGAGAGAGAGAGAGCGAGGAGGGGAGTGAAATCTGGATCAGGCTGAAAAAGGCCTGGAGTTCACTTTGGGGAATGCAGTAAGTAGGACAGGCGAAACTTAAAATCCAAAAAATGAGACCCAAAAATAACCCAAAGGAGAACAAACCACTCAGGCCTGGGAGCCAGACTGGACGGTCAGTCAGGACAGGACAGCATGACGGCCCCTCCTCTCTCTGGGCTTCCTAATCTACCTGAGGAGGAGGAGGAGGAGGAGCAGGAGGAGGAGGAGGAGGAGGAGGAGGAGGAGGAGGAGGGGCTTAGATCTGCTTGCAAATTCAACGATGAGTAGAGGATGACAAACAGGGACTGCCCCCGTGCAAGTCTCCTAAAGGAGGCTCCTTCATCCATATGCGTGTAGAGGAGGAGGTGCATGTAGGGGGGGTACATCTGCAGAACCTCCATGGATGGGGGGAACCCGCGGGGTCTCCTGTACCCGCTCCAAGTCGGAGGAGGTCGTTACGACAGTTTAATTCCCGAGAAGTCCATTTAAACGGAGGGGACGATATGATTCATAAAGTCCGCTGAACAAATACCATTATGTCGTAATGTGAAGCCCCCGCGGCAGACGATGGCGCCCACCCTCCTTCCCGCTCGACCTCAGGCTGCTGTCTATCTCCTCTGCACAAGTGCGACTTTGCAATCGAACTGTATCCGCCACCCAGGAGGCAGCGCGTGCCGATACTCTCCAGCCAGGCGAGGGCTCGCGACGGCTGGCGGAATCGACGGCCCGCGGGCGCCGCGCAGGTTCGCCGCCCGGCACCGAACGACATGGAGATGCGAGGGAGCGATCCGCACACGACTCGCACGATTCCAATCGGCCGCGGTGTTTACCAGGCGTGCCTTGGGGCGTGTGACGGCCCGGCGTCTCACCCGGTGAATCATCCGCCTCCGTGGATTCATCGAAAACGGCCTGTGTTTGATCGGCAGGTGGAGGCTTGGAGCCGATTCCACGTCTGAACTACAGAAAAAAAAGCTGCTTTAAAAGTTCAAAGTCTGAATAAAACGAGTGACATAATGCACCAAAATAAGTGCGTTTGTCTTGAAAACTCAAATTTGTCTGATGTGAGCGAACCTCAGCGGTCAGACAATGAAGCTGCTTTCCAATCATTTCGCAAACCCTGATAAAATGTGATGCCCACAAAGTGCAGCAGTAATGATTCCCTCATTATGTCCACCACTAATGCCCGGAGTGATGCATTACGTTACTGTTTATCAATATGGTTTAAGTAGCTACATGTAGAGGAGCTTTTTTATGTTGGAGGCAGTCCAGCGTGCAGGAATCGGACTCCATTATATCTAATGGAGTTTTCTGCACGACGCTGATAGGAATGTAAACTGTATTTAATGGTGACTAATGAACTATAAGCTTAAACTGAACAAACAATGAGCGCAGAAATTAACATAAAGTATTGCCCCGATCAGTCTTTGAGCCACGAGTGGAGCAATAATATAGGAGGAGACAATAGGGGAGGATGCACATGCGTGTGTGCGAGAGTGCGATGGTCATGCGTGTGTGCAGTGCCGCCCCTTGGATGCTCCATAGCAACTGTTACGATGCTTATTTTCCTCCTTGCACAAACACACAGCGCAGCTGCACATCCGAGCACAGACAGTGGAGTGGGTGCACGTGCACGTGCGCACGCGCCATGTCCGTTCCCCTCCTGCTTTATTAGTTGATGAGTCATAGCTGTGGGGCGTCTAAACTGGGACAATCGGCACGCTCGCAGAGCTTGTACAATAGCGCGCGCGCACACTCACACTCTCACACACACACACACACGCAGACCTCTGCATACAGGGGCGCCTTGGCAGCGCTTGGCGCCGCAGCCCGGGGTCTCTGAAGCTGCCTGGTGTTGATAGGTTCCTGCTGGTTCCCCCCCCCCCGCCTTTCACACATCCAAACCGCGTCGCTGGCTGCCACCTGCTTTTCCCGTTAAAAAACGCCCAATTAACTTTGACCCGGGAAAACCTCACCTCATTATTCCACCTCCATCTGACCGGAGTCAAGCGATCGATCGAGGACCAGAGAGTGATATTTCGGGACGGCGAGCGGCATCGACGCGCCCGAGTCCCCTCCGCATTTAAACTCGCTGCTTTTTCTGCTCCGATTGATTCATTTAGGAATATTTGGTGCAACATTAAAACGATAATCTGTTTGTCTGCGCGAGAGAAACCACGAGCGAGCCGGCTCGCCAACTCCGGCTGCCGCTTGCCAAATAAACTCAAGATGTTTGTTTGGTGCAACTTTGGGACGGCTGGCTGCCTCGTTCCGCCGTCTCCGTGTAGCGGCGCCTCACTCCTGCACTCTGACAGCCCGAAGTGGCGACGAGAGGAAAAACTGTTGGAAAAATCTCCGAAAGTTGGACCGACTTCACGTCTAATGAAGAACCAGCACGCGGGACCGAAGCGCCTCCTTCGCCTTAATTGCCAAAAGCAGAAAAAAGACGCTTTGAGGAGTCGTCTGGACTGCCGAGGTGGAGTTTGGAGCTGCCGTTCAAACGCTTAATCGGGCCCGATCACGTGAGCTGCTGCTGCTGCTGCTGCTGCTGCCTCTCTGCAGGAACAAAGCTGGAGCCAACAACCCAGTTGAAGCTAATTTACTGCATCTCTGTTCACGCTGATAAAGCTGCGGCATAATTTTTCTTACCTGAAGCGGCGACGAATTCACACATAAAGCCTTCGATAATAAAACACGGCGATTAGAACAGGCGCACGGAGGCTCGCAGACAATCGGGGCCAATTGATGTGAATAACAACACTGCATGCGGATGACGATTCCCCCATATGGAAGCGTTCACCTCTGTTTTACTGCGCCGGCGTTATGAAAGTCAGTCGCTGACAGACGGAAGAAGGGGGGGCAAGAAAGACAAACAAACAGCAGCACGGCGAGATTCTCGCTCAGTCTGATTCCACTTTGTTTGTCTCCTCGGTGCTGGAAACCCCATCTGAGTCCAAGCTGGCAGCGGCTTACCGCTTCGCCACCACGGAGCATTTACACCAACAACTTTCTGCACCACCCGAGTTCGTTCGCCTCATTTCAACCGCGCTAAACTCAAGTTTTCTGCGTCTTTGCCGTCTTATTTTTAACCCTGCGTGTGGAATCAAAGCCGCGTGCAAGAAGCTTCGAAAAAACGGAGGAGAGAGAGAAAAAAAAGATCTTTTTTTGAAGCCTTTTCAACTCATTAAACCAGCAGCTGCAGCAGCTAATGGGCCGAGGACCCGATGATGCACAAGTCCCCCAAAAACCACTTTGTCTTTGCCGTGTCGCTGTCATAATTGAAATCAATATCAATACCGTGTCAGCGCATGGAAGGATGCTCAATATCTTGTATCAGGCCTGCAGTTGGCGGGTTGAAGGGAGAGAGAGAGAGAGAAAGAGAGAGAGAATGAAGGAGGGGTTTGCATGTTTATGGTTAGCCTGAGTTGAGGAGATTAAACGCCGGCGCTGCCAAGACAGCTGGCACGGTGAGCGCTGCTTCTCTCACAAGCCACCAGGAAGAGAAAGTGAAATCTTCCCTCAACAAAGACGCACTCTCTGGGCACTTTTGGTTCCCTCTGACGAGAACATCTTCGCGCCGTCCAAAAGGAAGAAGTCGAACAGCGCCGTTTTGTGCCTGTCGCACAGAATGCCGCGTTCATGAGCTTCATCTCCAACGCGGGAATACGATGCGACAATTAGGCAGGAAAGTGTCCCGAGGAGCTCGTCCCGCCGGCTCTCCTCTTTTTCTGCTCGTGCGTTCGTCAGATCATAAACGCCGTTTTTTGGGTTCCATCTGCCGCTCGCATACCAGCACCTGGGCTCTGCAGCTGCAATCCCTGCTTCCGGTTTCCCGCGCGCTTCCTGCCGTTTGAATCCCGTCAATTACCGCTCGAAGGCCGCCGGCGCTCTCCGAGGCTGCGACACCTTTCCTCTTCTGAAGAGATCTCTTTTCGTTTTCTGTCACGGCGGTGAATCATCAGAAGGAAGTGAAAAGGGGCCCCGCTCAATGAGTCACGTTTCAGCCTATTATCAACCGGCTCTGGGAGAGGAGGTGAACGAGGAACCTGTTTCCTTGCAAAAATAAAAAA
This sequence comes from Malacoctenus gilli, assembly GCA_032164315.1. Classification (NCBI taxonomy): domain Eukaryota; kingdom Metazoa; phylum Chordata; class Actinopteri; order Blenniiformes; family Labrisomidae; genus Malacoctenus; species Malacoctenus gilli. Next base: position 2,109,266 of record JASSRZ010000056.1, read on the forward strand.
CGCCTTTCACGCCTCGGATGATTGACGGAAGGCTTCTTTTCGGCAGATTACTCATAAATCGGTGCGAGGAATATCGACGGACCGGGAGGCTGACTCGCTGTGAGGACATCACAGCTCTGTTGCATAAATTCCTGTTCTATACCGCGCGGATCTATTCCGGTCTGTGGCGAGGTCGGGACCTCCGAATCCCTCCCACTGCTGAAGGAGGGAAAATATTGTTTCTTTACATGGGCGACGGAGGCAAGGTGCTGCCTGACTCACCGCTGTTATGAGACAAATATCCACAACACCTCATCTGACACATCCTCCTTCCCTGTAGCCTGAGCGCTCACTGCTCAAACACCGGAGACACGCCGGGTGGATACGGTAACCACGGCGAGGGAGGCGAGTCCGCGCTCGGCCGCTTGACAAGGGGGAGGTGCTAAAAAGCCGCAGAAGACCTTCACTTCGTCCCGTCCGTCCTCCAACCGAATATGCAAGGCTGACGTGTTCTTCGTGTGTCATTCGTCAAAGTTCGCCCTCGCCGCTCGCTGGCCAGACATCTGAAGCGGCGCCGTCTCTCTCCCGTCTCACGCCGAGACGCACAATCAGCCGTTGGCCCGGGAGCCCGATGTGAGAGCAAAGACGGCGCGGGGGGGGAAGCGGCGTCCAACCAAGGTCGCGCTCCGGGCACAGAGGAGCCGCTGTCATCTCCGTCCAACCTGGACGCGCGCTCGCATTTCGGCGGCCAGACGGGAAGCAATATGGCCACCTGTTTGGCTGGAGAACGCAGCGAGGGCAATTAGTTTCAACCAGGCAACACACGCGCTCCTGCTGCTGGGAGAATGATGATGAGGGGAGAAAGTTTGCAGGGTCTTTGTTTTACCGAGGCGAGAGAAACCTCCGGAAAGGTGAAAGTTCCTGCGAAAAAGGCATTAAACAACTTAGGAAAATGAAAAAAAAGGCTTTAAATTAATGTCTCCTGCTTTGCTCGCAGTTTCCGCCGCTTCCCCTCACGTTGGGGGTCAACGCGAGGGGGCTAATCTAATGGCTGTAAGGAGCGCGCCGCTTAACTGCCACACTAAAACGACGCCTTAAAATTTAAAGCAGGTGGCTCTCGGGCGCCGAGCCGTCGGGCGGGGAGTTGCCAAGCGAGGCCGCGGCGCTGTCGGTGATCCTTATGCTCCGCGGAGGAACGAGAGCGCCGGTGGGAGGAGCTCGTGACGGAGCCGCAGCTGGGTGGAGGTGAGGAGTGAAAAACAGCTGAAGGGAACGACGAAGAAAAGCAAGCAGACGCAGACGAAGCTCAAACGTGTCGATGTTGTCGCTGCGCCTGTTGACAAGCGCGATTACGAGCCGATAAGAATCAGTTTTCTTCGTTTTACGATGACGTGAAATCAGTCGACAAATATTTAACTCCAGTTTGTGGAGGGATTAAGGATCGAATGCAATAAGGAAGCGAACAGAGTCGTCGGCGTATTTAGTTACTGTATCAACACTGAGGTTTTTTCTCAGCTCTTTCCATCTCCGACACGTCTCTCTGCAAACCGGGATGCCGTCGTGTTTGGGTCGGGACCCGCCTCACCTTGAGTTTCTCGGCGGCTGGCGCGGCGTTTCATCTGCGATCTTTATTTATCAGGCGAGCCCTGATTGCCGATAACAATCGCTCATTTAAAGGGCGTTTAGCGTGACGATCCCGCCGCATTAATGGCGGCATAAATAAATCAGCGGGGGGAGATTAGTCCACAATGAGGACAGGTAATTCATTAGGCTTCCTTCTTTGGGGCGTGTTTTCGGACGGACTGGGAGGAAGCGCCGAGCGCCTCCGTACGCAACAGCCTAACAGCCGGGACGACCTGTGACCTTCGCGAGCGCCGACACGCAGGTGCGACTCAGGAACACTTAAGCCATTAGGAGTAAAAATAGAAAACAATACCCTAGCAGACTTTCTGTAAACCACATGCCAAAGCCCAATCTATGATTAATAGGTCTACCCAGAGATGGGAAGTACTCTTGGCACAGACGGGGGGCCGTATATCTTCATACCGGAGCGCCGCGGTCGGATCTACGTGCTATTTTCTGCTAAGGGGAGCAAAAGCCCGTCAGCCATTTTTTCCTCCTCTCTCTCCTCCCGAGTTTGGGGAGGCTGCGGTCGCCGCGGAGACCAGGGGGATTGACTCGCCGAGGTCAGACGGAGGGAGCGGTCACGCTCGGGCGCGTCCCTGCCGGTGGAGTCGGCCTCCTTCGCGACTGTCCCCTTCATTAGCGCGCTTATGTAAAACACTAATGGGGTGCCTTTCCATGCCAAGAAGCCCCTCCCATCGCCCCCCCCCGGTTTCTAATATGACAGTCAGGATTTATACCTCCACGCCGCGGGGCATATTAACCATTTGGGACAGCGCGACGTCTTGTAACCACTTTCATCTGTAATAACCCAAGGTACGACACCATCATATTTCATCCCTCTGTGAATCCTAAATGATCTCGCTCACTTTTTCCGCCACTTCCTCCAAGTCTTCGCCCCTCTACCTTCATCGCTGCCCCCCCGCCCCCTCCTCGCCCCTGCAGGGGCTCCACTCATCTGGAGACCTGCCAGGAATGCAGATAGGATCACTCACAGATGTACAATAACTTGAGGGGGAATAAATATGCCCTAATTGAGAGAAATGATGTAATATTGATTCCAGGGCCTCTGAACCTTTGGCATCGATGGAGCGCTCTGCCGAGCCGGTGACATTTAGAGCGATGGCTGCTGTGCTGCTGGATGCGGCGTGTGATGTCGACGAGAGGTGTTGCTGAGGCTGGGAGACGCTTTGATTTCTCTCCCGCTCAAGGAAAAAAACTCCAAATGTGATTCTGGGGGGAACTTTTTGCCTGAAAAATGCAGCCAGCGGACCACCGAGCTGCTGTGCCATTTAAGCCTTTCACTTTATTGCGTCTGTTGAGCTTTATCGACTGAAAAACTGTAAATAAAGGATCTTTTATGCTAGATTTTTGTTCCTAAATGACTTTTTTAGCAAGAAATCTTACATTATGTCTCTAAAATGGACTTTTCTGTGATAAATTGTGAAATAATTTCAATTAAATTAGCTTTTTCTACAAAAGTACAGCTTGAATTTATAATATGCAAACAAAGGTGCGTCAATACATCTCCTGTGCGGACGATAAAGGGTTACGTGACACCATGAACATGTGTTGAGTTTCGACCTGAGCTGCGAACGCTGGTGAGCGCTGTTAATATTTGATGGTGGTTGCGGGCTGCCTTCAGGGTTACAGTGAAAACAAACACCGGCAGACCCGCTTAAACAGGCGCGCAAACTGTGCACACGCTGCAGGTGAGCGCTGCACCTACTGTTGTACCAACAAAAGAGGGAAAGGAACAACAGCAGAACAGCGTTTTTCGTCGCGAAGGTTCCTGCATTTGTTGGTTTACGACCGTATAGGTTCACTGGAATATTTCGGCGAGTGAGCGGCGGGAAACGAGACCGATGGAGCGAGCGAGTCACCGTAAGAATGTGAGGTACTCGGAGATACTCCTTCCTCCCTCCTCACTGTCCACGCCCGTTCTCCGGGACCTTCAGATTTGGCCTTGAACGTGTCTGATTGGTCACACGCGGCGCTGTGCCGTCGCCGCGCTGCTGTTTGTCATCGCGGACGTCCATAAACCGATCGTTAGATATTGAAAGCGGTCGCCGGATCGATGGGAGAGGATCCCAAACACTGCAACATTTGAAGATCAAATCCATACGGCGGCAGGAGGAAACCTGCTCCCTGATAATGGGATTATCTCCATTCATGGATCGGAAAAAGTCAAGGAAAGGTTATCCGGCTCAAAAACCATCTGCTGTTTGCAGTTTTCACCACATTTCACCGCCGTGGTGAAAGGTGACATTCCAGCTGCTGTCTGGCTGCACTTCATCATTTCATCCTCGCTCTGCTGGCGCACAGATATTAAAAAACTCAGAGTTTCTTTGGATTTCACGTCCAGGAAAGATGCATCCCGTAATCACCTGACGAGCAGGAAAAAATGACACGAGCTCATCGATGTAATCTGAGGTGGCTTCAGACTTCCAGTCGTCTGAGGGTAATAACAGCTTTGTGCAAACTTGAATATCCTCCTTTTATCCCGTCAGACGCTGTAACTCCTTTTGAGGAGCCACAAAAGGCCAATTTCCAGTTTACACCGCGATTATGCGCCAAACAAATAGAGGAGCAGATTCAACCTTTGAGAGCATCGCGAGCTGTCAGTTGGTTACTGAGGAAAACAAAGGGATTACCACAATGAGGGGGTCCGAAGGGGGAAGGGGGACCTTTGCAATTAAACAGGTCGTGAATCAGTCCGGCAGTGCGGCTGATATATAGGTGAAGGAAATGAATGAAGCTGGACTTTTAATTTGAAAGGACAGACATGCATGTTTCCTGAAGAGAGGCCGTGCTTCTCGCCACCTCGCGGGATTAATGATTTGTTGTTGGCTGCGAGTCATAAATCCACTCCCTCCTTCCCCAGGGGGGGGGGGGGGGCTCCCCACAAAACACCCCCCAAATCCCAAACTGAGCCGGAACAACGCCAGAAAAAGTCAATACAGCAAAACAATCAGCCCAATTACTCCGACTCGCGGCAACTCGTGAGACGCGTGAACGTCGCGAATCGACGATGCAGAACAATTCGGAGGCGCGCCGGCGCCCCAAATCAAACCACTCGTTTGTGACCTTGAAATCAAATCAAGGAGGCGTTCGGAGGAAGAGCGCTCAGCCTGCTGACTCGTTTCCTCTCGCTGGTAATTTCACCAAAGCTGTTGCAGGGGTGGGGGCCGCGATGTCGAGAGGAATTCAAGTTTGGAGAGCCAGGAACTCCCAGAACGCCGCAACGACCGACGAGGCACAATATAACGGCAGGAAAAGGTCCAGGGAACGAACGTGCCGCCGTCAGGAGAATCAGCGACAGTTTTCACGTGGAGTCCGTTCGACAGCGAGCGTGCCGGACTGGCTTCCGCAAAGACGAGCGCTCGGACGGAAAGCGTTGGCACGGCATGTTTTAACCGAGCGTCCTAAATGAAATCCATTAAGACTGAGAAACCACGTCCATTAGGAGGGAAAAAAGAAGGAAGTCAGACGAGACTGATTAATTAGCGCCCGCTCCCCGCTCCGACATCCCTCCCGTCTCCCCTCGCGTTCCACAACAAGAGCTTGAAAAGTGTCCCGGCGTGTTCGCCTCCTCTCGCTCCTGCCGCTTCCCTCGCTCTCACCTGCCTAATTAACTGTCAGCTCCAGCCATTTGTGCCTCTATATTTCATGGGAGGGATGAATATTAAAACACCGCCGCCGCCGCCGCGCAGGGCCCTGCGAGGATGCAGCCGCGCTGGATCGGGATCTCTTTTGTGGACGGCGGCGACGCGGGGAGGATCAAATAGGTGTTGGTGCGAAACGCGGAGCGGCTGGAGATCAAAGAGTGCAAGAGGTGAAGGAGAAACGAGGAAAAACAAGGCTCCAACTTCAAGCCAAAGAAATTCCCATCAAATTCCTGCAACAACAAGCTGGAAACATGGACAAAAACAGGGAAGCCGGGTTTTCGTTGCCCTCAATTATCGGGAAATGGAGTCGGAAAACCGACCGCGTCCACCAGGGCGACAAAATCGGACTAAGAAAGTCGGAGAGCCTTTTATCTGTCATCAATTTAAAGCGACCGTCATTTGCGCCTATTTCCTGATTGCCACCTTTTACCTCGGCGAGCCGGTTGTGTTCATCGCCCGTGACGAATGCACTTCAAAGGAAGCCTCCATCATGACCCATTTTCTTTCCACCAACAGCTGAGCCTTCGCCCAATAAGGAACAAAGCAGGAATTTTTCCCATGAGCCCCCTCTCTCCATCAACCCTCCCCCTCCTCTTGCGTCTCGAAAAAAAGGCGCAAACGAGCGAGGGGTGCCGCGCTGAAGCGGAGGCCGTCGTCGGGAGTCGTGCGCTCGCGAGTCCGGGACGATTCCGCCGTGACGAGGCGACGCTGGTGATGCGGCGCGAGATAAACTCGGCGGATTTAATGAAGAGGCTCCCATTGGCAGCGCCACGGCGAGGCTTTCAGAGCCCACTGAATAGCCCTCCTCCATCAGAACCATGAGTCACCCTGTCTTTCTTCCACCTTTCCTGATGAGAACTCAAGGTCCGCTCACAAAAGGCCGCAAAACAAAGAGACCCCCGCCAAGAACGGGCTCCTCCTCTGCCTGGTCACCTCAAGCGGAGCGTCGGCACAAAACGGATCTTCAAAGGTGCGAATCTGAATCGCAGCGTGAAGACAAAGCAGCAATTTATTCCCCTTCTCGCAGGCTCGACGTATGCTCCGTGATCTCCGAGTGATTTCTGTTCGTAGCGTCTTAGTTCGGCCTTTCTTTCAGGACAAACGGTTTCCATGCGCCTCGAGATTGTAACTTATCTTTATTATACGTTTACAGCAGGTTTCTCACCTTCTTCAGACACGAAGGGGCGAAAAGTGGAGTGTCGTTTTACCAGACAAACACACAATTTCTGCTTTGAGAAAAAAGGAGTGATGGGCTTAAAGCGACACTCTGATTGAGTCGAGAAGTGACACATATCCAGTCCAGCAGCCACGTGATCAGGCACAGAGCAGCATTGGCCCGAACAAAGGATGGGGGAAGTAGAACGGGGCAGACTGTGGGGCAATTGGCTGCGGGAGGGCAGGCGGGCGGGAAAACGCCACCAGAACGGTAGAACAAGCAGACGCTGGAGGGAGAAGGGAAGCATGTTTCCTACCTATTGCCATCTCCATGACGCTCATCTGGCTCTCCGAGGGGAAGAGGATTTTCGGCGGCTTGTCTGTCAGGGGAGCTGAGGGAAGACAAACAGAGAGAGAGAGGGCGAGCGAGAGAGAGAGACAGAGAGAGAGAGAGAGAGAGAGAGAGAGCACATTAAATTCCACATCTTTCTCCCGGATGGACTCTGCGAGGATGATTTATTCATTAAATGGCACAATTGGAAAAAAAAAAGGAAATTGGGAACAAATAAAGCAAACTATAATATTTAAAGAGTGGACAGAGAAGAAAGGGATAAATGACTCTGAGAGAGAATTACCCATTCAAAGCTTCAAACATCAGCGCATTCTTTCAAAGCAGCTGCTGCTTCACTGCTAATCCTATTCAGTCCTTGTGAGAGCGATGATATGACTCTGACAGGGCCTCAGACACGCTACGTGTGTGTGTGTGTGTGTGTGTGTGTGTGTGTGTGTGTGTGCGCGCGTGCGCATGTGTGTGTGTGTGTGAGCGTGCAGCCATCTCCAAATCTGCAGCGCCGCCTGAGGTCAGGCTCGTCCCCGGCTGGCTGCGTGGGGAAGGTCAAGGCGGCGGCGGCAGCGCGGCGTTGGAAACACGCAAACGGCGATAATGACCAGCAGACGGGAGCGCGGCGGCTGCTTCCCCGCGGTGATGATGATATTGATAATCGCAGTCGATGGAAACAAAAGCAGGAAGGAAGCGCTGGAATATCAACCACCTGTGCGCCGACTCTGGGCCAGACTACAAAGTGACGTCGGCGCCGCCTTCGGCCCCGCGCTCACACAGCCCTCCTCCGAACACACCGACTCCAATTAGACAGCTGCTGAGTAACAAAAGACGTGCACTTAGAGGCTCCTCATTATAATGATTCCCTAATTGGTTCTAGTCTTCAAAGTGGCATCGGAGAAGGGGTTTTTTTTCCTCTTCTCGCTCCGCACGTTTGGAAATACTCGGAGGGACGACGCTCGTTTGATTACAAACGACTTGCGGTTTGACTGCGGCCGAACCTGCGGAAAAACGCCTCCGAGATCGTTCCAGTTCGCGCAGGAACCACGCGGCTGCAGCCTTCCACGCATTCGCGTCGGGGCTTCTCCCTTCCGGGCCGCCGTACTTTCAGGCGTTCATCTCCAGCTCGGCTCGCCGGCGCTCTCATTGTCGTCGACTCGTTGGCGTTCATAAAAGAAACCTTCAATCAGTCGGATGTCAAAACAACAGACACACAAGCGTGTTGCAGCCTAAATAAAGGATCCCGCCGGTTGTCGAGTCGTCGGCTGAACGCGGCGGAACAAAAATGCCTGTGAGCTCATTAATTACAAATTTTAAAAAGGGATCACATTGAGTTATGCCTTTCCCTCTGCCTGACATATTTCAAAGCGGCATGGGAAAAAAAATCTCATTACCTTAATTACCTTTTTTCTCAATGAAATATGCTTAGATTATTTTGCTTCATTATGACATGAAAAGAGGGGGGGGGCAGCTTTTCCACTCTGATGGTTTGTCTTCTGGAAGACAATGCGGGCTTCGGAGAGCCGGCACGTTGCACAGGGATGTATTTTTAGTTGCCTGGGAAGAGAGCTCTGCTGAGGATACAAACATCAAACATGGAGCCCGGGCTCACTGCGAAGCGCACTTTGAAAATGAGACGCCATACGTCGTCGTGCTTTTAGGATGAAACGGGCGGCACGGCGCATCGTTAGGCAGCCAAATATGCCGACTCCATAATGGTGGAAATTAGTCCGATCTATAAGAGCCGGTCCGACTTAAATACAGGAGCTGCTGCGGCGCGTTTGCAAGCAAAATGGGTAATTGAATCAGTCCTGCACAGGGGATTTCAGTGGCCCAGCGTTGCATGGGAGAGGGGCACTGCCGGTGGGGGGAGGGGGGGGGCTGGAGGAAGGAGGGGATGGAGGAGGCGGACAACGGGAAGACGTGGAGCTGCAGCATCGGAAGTTTAGCCACTACATAAAGGCAAAGCAGGTGTATAGAAACACGGCTCAGCACTCTAGAGACCCTCCTCCATCCACCTTCACCCCATCGTAAAGCTAAAGGCAACGGGGGGGTGGGGGGGGGCTGCTCAACTGTGGTGGAAAACACTGTCCTTCATCTCAATCAAGGGCACGCTGCTCGCCGGTGGGATCCCGCCGCGCCGCGAGGCACGCAAACGCCCGCTCAAATCTGAGTTGCATTAACCACGCTGGCTGGTCTTCAACTCCGTATCGGTGGTGGGTGATGGTGAGTGGGAGTGGGCCGGCTCGCTTGGCTGGAGGCTAAGAAAACACGTCCAGCCTGACCCGCTTCCCTCGTGCACGCGCCGCGCTCGTGATGCGGGAATCAGCTGGGGAGCAAATCTTTCAAGTGTCCCTCACAGGCCCCTGTGATCCGCTTTCCCTGTGATCACATGATGATCGATGGAGGGATGGAGGTAATGAAATAGAAGAAAGAAGGACCTCGTTCTCTCCCATTAACTCCACCACCACCTTTTCCCCGCGCGTGTCGCTCGCTGCTGTACGTCTTTGTAGCTCCGTCTGTCTGTCGGAGCTGCTCTCAAGGGTGAGGGTGAGGGGAGGGGGGGGAGAGGGGGGAGGGAAGATGAAATAGTGAGAGAGGAGGAGGGGATGGAAGAAAAAAGAGGGTTGTGGTGCTCTGTTCACACCTCATTAAAGACCACTTCAACAGACATAGATTAAGAGGAGTGAGAGTGTGTGTGTGTGTGTGTGTGTGTGTGTGTATGTGTGTGTGTGTGTGTGTGTGTGTGTGTGTGCGCGAGTGCGTGTGCGTGCTGGAGATCGTTAAAGGAAAAGATGCAGTGCGAGTTCCGCAGGAGAAAATAAATGAAAGCAGTTGTGCAGCAGCCTGAGAGGTAAAAACCTTTTCGTTCACACGTAGAAAACACGAGTTTAGGTGGGCTATCTTCGAACCCGAGACCCCCCCCTGCCCCCCCCCTCCCCTCCAGGGTCTCCTCACATCAGTAATGACAGCTGGACAGATGTGAGGATCTGCTGGAGATGTTTGATCTCGAATGTCAATAACAATCAGGGAATTCAAACGACGGCTGCTGGGAAGACGAAACGGCACTCCGGGGCATCGAGAGGGGGAACAGGTGATGGAACGGCTTGTTGTCTGGATACAGTCTCCGAAAGATAGATGTGACGGCTCGTCGCTAATTGCTTCTAATTGCTGAAAATATATAACGACACCCAAAGCGCGACTGCAGCAAACGGCAGCGGCGACGCCGACGAGAACGTGTGGGAACCGGAGGGGAACTCCGAGGAGAAGGCGTTTGTCAGCAGCTGTCAGGGGGAGTTAAAGTTTGGGAAAAAGTGACCAACTTCCTCGGAGCGGAGAGGACGAATGGAGCCAGATTCCAGATAACCGGCGAGCCTGACCGCTTTGTCAAACGCACTTTCTGCGGGTAAATATTTAAACTTGCCTCGCCGGCGGAAATAACTCTGAAAAACACCAGCACGGAAGCGTCACTGAGAAAGCTGCCGCCATTAAATTTGGGCACATCGGCGCGTCGTGTTCGGAAGTCTGATGCTTTTGAGAGGCCGTCATGTCCGTACACGCTTTTATTGTGCTCTTTTCCTTTTTCATGGCTAAACAAACAGGTCAATGGAGTGGAAAATGCCATTGTAAATTCTTAATGTGACCTCAGCTGAAAGAAATAAGTGTTTTCATTACAGCGCCAGCAAAACAGCTCCCGTTTCGGGAGACAAGACTCGGCAGATACAGTCGGCGGAACGCAGCCTGACTGACGTACGGCCGCCAAGACTGCCTGAACGGAGGGTCCAGCTCCACATTTGCGTCTCCTCGCGAGGTCGCGCCCACCTGCGGCCCCGAGACGCGCTTCGAGTCCCGCGCGCCGGTCAGCCGGTTCGTCAGGAAACGCGTCCTGACCGTTGTCACGCGCCGCCGCCGCCAGCTCTCGGCACTCACTTTTTATGATGGATATTTTTTGAGCAGCCCGAGATAAATCTTTCTCTTATCTGCGAGAGGATGCTGCTTGTTAAAAATAAGCTCGGGGCTGCGGGGAGCGTCTCCGAGCGGAAACGGCGATCTCTGGAAAAATAAAGCGTCAGAAAGAAAGAGGAGGAGAAGAAGCCTAAAGAGATGACACCGCGCTCGCACTCTCCGAGGATACTTGTTGAAAAAGACCAATATAGAAGCCCGGCAGGAACCGAACATAATAAGGCGATATTTCCTTATTGGAAAAAGGTGTTTGAGGAGATCCATCAAAACAATTGAATATGAGAGGGCTCGCAGGATGGGACGATGCATTCAGGGGAAATCACATAAATCACATAACTGCGGGCAGTGGGAATAGCGGGAGCGAAGGCGCTCTCCGGCGAGCGGCTTTGAAAAGACGGATCCTCCGCGTAATTACTGGCAATGGTCGCACGCGGCGCACGCCGAGATCCTCCCGCTCTAATGAGATGTCTGTTTGAATCCGCCGTCCTCTCCCTTCTCACACCCAACTTTGAGTCAACATTTGCTCTGCCGCACGGGTCACGTGCGACTCATCGGCCGGGGGAAACAGTGGCGGCTTTAATCACGGCGCCTCACACTCATTACTCACCTGTTTCCTCGGTGGGGCCCGCGCGCCGCCGCGGACGTGTGATTCGAGAGTGGGAGGCGAGAGTGGGAGGCGAGGGAGGGTGGGCGGGCGGGAGGGTGATGCGTTTCAAGCTGCCTGGCCTAAAATATCCCATGGGAGGGGGGGCGGGGCTTGCGAGTGTGAGTCAGGCAGGAAGGAGATGGTGTTGGGAGAAGCTTGTGGCGACTTCAAGTGGGAGCGGGCATGTTTGGTCGTGTGTGTTTATGTGTTTGTGCGCTCGGCGGGGGCATCGCGGGTCAGCGCCTGTGCATGAAGATGCTCCGTGATGGAGGCTGATGGAGGTTGAAGGCGGGGGGGGGGGGTAAACATGTGAACATGCATCTTGCTGACAGTTTCCTTGCTGATTGGCGTCCTGTCAGCGCCGCTCGGCCTCCGTCTCAAACAACCTTCGGAGGACGGCGGGTAAAAATCCTGACATGGATTCGGCCACGGGCCGCTGAGTCCAGTCCGCTCCACTTCGCAGCAGGTAATTCAAACTGATATGGAGCCATCAGAGACGGGGGGGACGTCAAGATACGTTTTAATAATATTTTTAATGTTTGATTGAATAATTTATTTGGTTCTAAAGTTATTTATCAAATAAAATTTCCCTAATTATCTCATTAAATTGAATTATTTGAATTTAATTTAATTGTTTCACATATTATCTTTTACATTTATTTTGAAGAGATTAAATAAAATAAATTCCATTCAAAAAACCTGTAAATTTAGTTTGTTTTCTTGCATCATTGGCTGCAGCAGCAGCAGCAACAGCTCTGCTCTGCAGCGTTACGTGAACGCCGTGTTGTTAAGCGCACTACACGGAGCCGAACGCCGGCTCTCCACGTTGCTTTACCTCCAGGTTAGACAGTCAGCAAGTTCTCAAAATGTCAAAGTGATGTTACTGGAATTAGCAGCCTGGCTTCCCTGCTTGCACGAGGCTTGGAGTTGTTGCATAGCAACAGATGCATGTTCTCCCCGCCTCCCTCCTGCCCATACATTCCTTTGTTAAGTGTCACCAGTTCGCCGAGACGCAGCGAAAGAAAGAGGTTAACTGGATGCGGGTCCCTGCACGGGTCATAAATCACATACGATTAGGCGGCCCCCGCCCGAGTGTTGTCCTTTGCAGCAGCAGACACGCGTTATGAGAACATGGGACTTTTGAATGCCATCTGGCCTTCGTGGCTGATGACAAGGCAGCAGGTGTGGTGTTGTGCGCCACATGCAGGTTATAAAACCCTCTGGGTGATTAAAGGCAGCCTTTCCACCCAGAAACAAACAGCTTGCCGCCGACAGGACGCTCGCAGAATGCACGGCATGGAAAACAGACAGACTGAAGAAATACGGACGCGTCTTCTATATTTAGTGTCGACGGGCCGATTGTTGTTGTTTCTCCTCGTTTCGCGCGGTTGCTTTTTGGTCGCTTTTCCACATCGAATCGACCGAAAGGGGTTTAAAATGACTCATTCTGCGTTCGGGGCGTGTCCAAATTGCGCGTCCAACAGGAAGTCATATGCAGCCTTGAACGTTTTTCAAGTGCTGGCTTCAAGTGGCGGTGGGGGTGTTCGCGGCGCTCGCGCGTGGCGGCTGAACTTCGCGAACAAACCGCATAAACGCTCCTATACGATTCCATTCTTTGCACGCGGCCTTTGAACGCTGTTCTCCCGAATTCATCCGTGGTTAAAAAGCCGATAAAAGCCCCTTTTAAGAGTCACCCTGGGGTGAAAATGGACCCCGGAGCAGCGCGAAAATGCGCTGATTTACCTGCCTAACACAAGCAGCTTTGCTGTTTGCGAGAAAAAACAGGAGCTGTTGTGCAGAGTAGTGAGCTTGACAGCTGTTCTGATGAATCCATACGAGGCAAAGAGGGAAATAATGGAGTGAAACAACAGGAGGAAGGCTGAGGTCTCTCTTTATGAATATGCCTGGTCGCCTAATACAGACACTGGCAATTCGGAGCGGCACAGCGGAGGGAAAATGTACTATTGATTCATACACTTTCTTCCATATACTGCGCTCTCAGCAGGCATCGCTCGCCCGTTTGTCTTAGCTTTAAATCTCGCCCTTCGACAGGCAATACCTATGTACTTCCCTGTAATTAAAAAGTGAATTAATCTTGAGCGCTGGCTGTCATAAATTCCCCCATTTTCCACCCAGCCCGCACCCCCCACTCTCAATAAATACACTGGAACAATCAATAGGGGTAATACTATGTATATATCGCAGTGGGAACCAGCCTGGCAGGTTGCCTTTGGCAGCGCTACACTCTTTTTTCGCCCGGCGCCGTCCTCCAAGATGGCCGTCGCGGCTCGTTTTCTATATGAGGAGTTGGGCGAGGGAGCGCCGGAGCCAAAGGGCCACTTGGCTCGGCGCCGGAACAAAGTTAAAGAAAGTCCCCTCCTCTTCCCCAAAAGAATCGGATTCCCAGCAGCTGCCTCGGCTAATGTGACAAACTCCGTTCGGCTCGACGTTGGGAATAAAGCGGGAGAAAGTTGCAATTAGGCAGATGTGTAAACCGAAGCTGTGTGCTGTAATTAATCATGATTGTGTTAATTATACTTTGTTTTTTTTTTCACCCTCCCCACCATAATGAGGACTAAAAGGAGACAAACAGCAGAGTAAAATATAGAAGATGAAGGATCTGATGCCAAACGACACTCCGCAGCCTCACAGCGGCTATATTGAGATTTCATCGTGGTGGATATTAAAAATGCCAATTCTCTCCCCGCGGCAAATAAGTTCTCCCTCATTCCGGCTCCGGCAGCATACTGAATTATTTCCCCGCTCCGTCTGTAAAAACTTGTCTTTTAAGTCCATTATTTCCCTATTTTCCATAAGCAAAGCCCCGTCTGATACAATCTTTTAATTAAGATTTTACAAGTTGCTTCCTCCAGCTCAAAAAAAAGGGAGGATTTTTTCCTTGTGTTGCCGTGCAGTTCCCAAGGACAAATTATCACATCTTTGTGCAGCGTGGCAGATCACTCATCTTGCAGATTTCATCTGCAGCGGCTACTTTTTATTTACTTTGGAAAGTCTGCGCAACGCAGAGAATATGGCGCCTCTAATATATACGATTCGGGGCGCTTCGCTTATCGCCGTGATTTTACGTCCGGGCTTCGATTAGAGATCGGAGACGAGCTGGATTTATGAATCGACCGTCGGTGTCACGACCACAAAAGTGGCGCCAGCGTCAAAGAAGAGATCCAGTGTTTCACTGACTCGCTGGGAAACTCACGTCGTCACACAAACAACACGGCTACATCTTTGTTGGGAACGAGTGGAAGCCAAAACAAACACGACGGCGCGGAAAATATCCCAACAAAATCCAGCATCTGCGAGCAATTTTCGCGACGAACTCCCGGTGATGAGCCCCGACGAAGCTGGTGTTAATGGCAGCGACGGCGTTTGGAAAGGATTCCCTCTTATGGCACAGGAAGTGCGATGAGCCGCGTTTCGTCTCATTACCGACTGGCGAAGGAAGTGTGAGGGAGCCACCGAAGACGCTGCCAGCGAAGGACGAGAGCGGAGAGCTGAAACCGCAGCAGCTGAACGTGGAACGGACGAGGACGTGAAGAAACTTGAAGTGACTCCCCTCAAACAAGCAGGAACGGAGGGTCTTTCCGACTAACTGCCAATTAACTGCCAATGTCTTCTTCCTCATTGGGCCTGTTTGGTTCTCTGCGTCGCCCCCTGGTGGACTCGCAGCTAAACACGCATCATTCATGTATAACAACATACATTTAACGTCAATTAAGCCTTCGTGACGTCCAACCAACAACAGCATCTCATCCTACAGTCAAACACCAAGTTTTCATGAGTCAACGAAGAAGAAAACAAAACAAAGAAATGATCCTCTTTGTATTTAGGAAATTAAATATGCGACACAAATGCAAACTGCTTCGAAAAGCAGCAGCGTTTCATGGCCGACTGCTGCTGTTTGCATAGTTTAGACTCGGATTGCAGCAATCTATCCCTCCCAAGTGTGCCGGTGACCACTGCATAAAATCCATACTGCGCTTGAGGGCATGCTTAACTGTGATGGTGATGCAATAGTTACAAGCTGCACATAAATGTTATTCCTATAACGCTCCGGAGCCGGATCCATAAGCGTCGCCGCGTCCCCTGCGGTCCCACCGTGACCAAAGCGGACTCGAGTCGACGCGTTTCCGCGGCGATGCTCCTCTATGGGCACGTTGCGTTTGAGCTTTGATGGCTGGGAAACATTTGAGCGTTTAAACGGCCTTTGGAACGCAACGCGGCTGACGTGCATTATTCATCAAAGCTGCCTTTATCGTTGCTCTGGTTAATGACCGCGCAACATACTTAACAGGAATGTGAGCATCTCTTTGTTAATAGAGATAGATGCTCCGATTGGAGTTACGTAAGCCAAAAAAACAGGAGTCATTGGTCAGGCAAAGAGGGGGGGGACGCATGGATCTTAATACCAGTGTGACATTATCAGCTGTTCGCCCTGTTTTATAATGACTGATACAGTCAAACCCTCATCAGTCATTCTGTAAATGAAGGCCGGACGCTTTTTCCCCAAGAACACCGACTCTCGGTTGTCAGGTTGTGTTTTTTTCCTCAGAGCGGATAGCATCTCTCACCCCCACCCCGACACACAAACACACACACACTGCATCAGCCCGTGCTTATCACAAACACACACGTCTGACCTTCTTTCAGCCCTCTGGCGCAGCACCAACACATGAACCCGTCGTTGGCATCCTCTTGCATCATCGTCGCAAGTTCAAAATGACGCCGTGACCCGGCGGGCGAGCGATTGGGATCGAGTGACATCACGCAGAGAGAGGCGACGGGCCTCAATCGCCGCTGCGAGCGCCACGACGCCGTGAAACTTTGACGTAGAAACGGATTCCAGCGAAAGGAAAGGGGGGCGTGACTCGAACGAGCTCTCCAGTCCCACCTCGCCCCCTGTCAAGGGGCCGCAGCTTCGCCACGAGCCGCTGACCGCCCCCCTCGTGTGTCGGAAACCCCCCCGCAACAACAAACACAACAACCCCCAAAACACACTCATGTTGTTTCCTGCTCGCTCACTCAAACAAAACGTTTGGCGCCCAAACGCCCTCTCGACAATCTATTTATTATTTGTCTTGGTGGGGCCAAACCTAAGTGACCGCTTGAACTGGCCAGACCCCCCCCTGCCCGCCCCCACTATTAACAACTGCCTGTTTGACTCAAACCTCCCCCTCCCCCCCTTCTCCCTCCTCCTCCTCCTCAGCTTGTTGCCAGTGGCCTGTTTAATTCCAGCTTGGTGCCATTTCTGCACAGTGGCCTCCTATTGCCGCACGAAGCCTCCCTCCTCCCGAGCGCTGCCACCGTGCCTTCCATCTCACCCCCCCTCGCCTCGGGGGG